>CM029655.1:16349032-16876532 GCA_017311315.1 Dendrocalamus latiflorus | reverse complement strand
CACGACGCCGCCGCCTTTTTTCCTCAATTTTTCTGTTCGCTCCACACGGCTCCTCAGTACACCTCTTGCCATGCCGCCGCATGCATATATATACACACACAACCCAACTCCAACTAGGCCTTAAAATCCTAATCCAACACCGACTAGGCCTTAGAATCCTAATCCAACTCCAACTAGGACTTATAATCCTAATCCAACTCCAACTAGGACTTAGAATTCTAATCCAACTCCAATTAGGACTTAGAATCCTAATCCAACTCTAACTAGACTTTTGGCCCACTAATTTTCAAGGGACCCGAAACCCTTCTTAACACGAGTTTTCACACTCACGACTTTTCTAACGCGTCACGTGTCGAAGCCTCCAGGACCGCACCTCCCGTAGCTTCTCCACGTATCATCCACCTTCGATCTCCATGCGCCCCAAGCATGAGCCCGATCATCTCGTGACCTCCTTGACCGTCTGAACCTCAGATCTCCCCATCCTAGTTCCGGTCCATCTCGTCACCGACCATGATCGCCTCCATGCTCAACCTGCACATGCAAAGACCAAAGAACATTCTTCCGGCACAAGTTCGTCTCAACTTGGCCAACATCAGTCCGCACACACGCAACACAACTCGCATAACACCGCTAAACGAAATCACCAATTATTCATCATAACAAATTAACCATTGTCAATTATTCATCACCAAAATATCCTAAATCTAGCCACATGGTCTAACACTACGCTACAATGCCTAGTCGGTACTCGGCGATCGGTGGTCGTATATTTCGCGATCGGTAGTTGTAGGCTTCGTGATCGGTAGTCGTTCGCTTTGAGTACTACAAGGCTTGTGATTTTTTAGTACCTCGAGTACTCATATTTGGCCAACGGTCTGACCAGGCTGTTATGGCGGTCAGACTGGTCTTACTGAGTAGTCTAAGGTTAATTTTTGGAAATCGTGGAACTTGAGGTCATGGATAATTTGGTGTGTGTTTATGGATGGATAAGGGTGTGATATACGTGTGTGAACTGCTATCGGTCAAGTTAGGAAGAACTTGTGTTGGAAAAAAGTTCTTTGGTCTTTGTGTGTGTAGGTTAGGCGTGGAGACGGTCATGATCGGTGATAAGGAGGATCAGAACTAGGAGGGGAAAATCTGATATTCAGGCGGTCGAAGATGTCACGAGGTGGTTGGGCTCACGCTGGAGCACGTGGAGATGAAAGGTGGATGATGTGTGGAGAAGCTACAAGAGGTACGGTCCTGGAGGCTTCGATACATGACGAGCTGAAAGATGTTACGGAAGGTGTCCATAACTTGGAAGGTTTAGAGATTATGAAAAACTCATGTTTAGAAGGGTTTCAGGTCTCTTGATTTTTGGAACAGATAGGATTTCATGTCCATGTTTGATGATGACACAGTTTGGGGCTCTAGCATATAAATGGAAGGAGAGGTTGAGTTGAGTGGGGCTTTGACGGCTTTTGAGAGAGAAAGTTTTTTAGAGTTTTTGTGCTAGGTTTGAGGGGTGCCGTGAGGGCACTTTGTAGCCACACAACATGATTCAGGAATAAAAGATTAGCTCTATTCTAGGAAAATTTAGTCAGTGCCGGCAGCGTGTTTTTCTAGGCATTGCCTTCAACTTGTTCTCGTCCTGAGCAGAGTAGCACAAGCGAGATAGCGTCCCTCTGTCAACTTGATCGCACACCAAGTCGTCCACTTGTTCGCCTCCAATAGCATCGGCAGGGAGAGCATACCAGAGCACATCAACTAAAAGACGCTGATTTCTCGAAGGCATATGTGATCGAAAGGTTCTGCTCCTGGTGTCAAAGACTTCGAGTACATGCAAACCAGGCAAAGATCAAAGTATGAAGCAGTCGTAGTTTACAATTGGTAAGGAGTTTTTGACAGCTAAGCAATCGAGCGAGTGGTCGAATGCTGAGCGGTCAAAACCATCATCAAGTTTACAACATCTGAGCGGTTGAGCGCTAAACAGTCAAAATCTTTATCGAGTACTAAGAGATTCAAAAAAGCAGAGATAATCATTCACTCCCTCTGATTGCTGAATACGATCCTACAATAACAAATTTAATTAAACTAAACATTTCAAAAATAAAAAACAATCCTACTAACCCACAGTGAGCCCACCTTACTACAGGCTCACATCTCAATTACAATGTCATCATATCTAATTCTAAATACCTGGTCAGAGATGAAGATGTTTAGATGGATGAACCTCTCAAGGATAAACTCCTAATTCCCCACAAGAAGCACTAGAGATCAAGGAACCACGTAGTGCTTCAACAATTCACAAACTCTGAAACAACCGAAAAATTCAAAAATGAATTGAATTGTTTTGAGTCTTGATCTTGTCTGGGTCTTCACCAAATTCATCACCTTCCTCCACCATCCAAGCTCCCTATTTCTAGCCAAAGCATCCTCCCCATCCATCTGTCCACAGCATGGCAAGACGACACTGTTTACTGTCCGAAAAATCACCACCCACCTGGCCGCAGTCCATTCGTTGTCGCCACGACCTTGCCACCGCTGCCACGCCTATGCACCCAAGTCCACGCTTGTACATCTTGACCTTCCTGCCCATGATAGCCCTTAATGACCCCTTTCCATGCGTCGGACCAACCACGACCCGATTCACCACCACCTCCCCTGGTTTGTCTCATCGCCGATAGAGGACGCCGCAAAATGCCTCGCCCACCCTGCCAGCTACTGCCAAACTAGAGTACAGCCTTTCTGACACCTTACACTCACATTAATGAATGCAATTCCTACTTGGCTAGCCACCATGGCCAATTCGCCTCCCTGCTGTCTTACTCCCACTTTGCCCTCTCAGCTTGCTCTCGGCCGACCTGACACCTTTTGATCACTGTAATGCCTAGCCCGAGGAAGCATAAAAATCCCCTCAGCTAGTTGTGCTGTGCCTCCCTGTGCCTTCCAGACTCTGCCATGTGCCATTACTGCCATGAACTAAGCATAGTGCCAAACCACCTTCCTCACCATATTTAAAGCCCCAAGTCCCTTCAGAGCAAAGCATTAGTGCCCACTGAGCCTAGCCACACTCCTAATTGCCCCGACGACCACCACATCACTGTGCGATCACCAGAACTCCCAAAGTAAGCCGCCATTCCAATTCTTCTTGTGCAATGCATTTCTTTCCAATTCCTTTAGTTAGCAACTCCCTTATGACCCTAGTAGTACTACCAAATCATCGCCATGGCTCGCCGAACTTCATAGCTTGCCAGCCACCATCCTTGTTGCCGGTTGAAACCATGCGACCATGGGCAAGACGCTACAGAAAACCCTAGCCCAAACCAACCCCACCACTGTCACACCCTCACCCCAAAGATGCTCTATCACTTATGCTCTCGTTAATTAGAGCCCCGGAGAACCACTGCGCCATGAAAATCCTTCGAACACTCCCCACCTTGCCGCTGGCTATTCTTTGCTCACCGACCACCATAGGTCCCCAAAATGGGTTCTCCTAAATCCCCAAATCCATCCATGCCCTCGGTTTCCACCGGAGTTGACCGTAGCAATGGGAATTGCCGTCACAAAAATCCCTTGTTTGGCCGCTACACTAACTGCGTGGGAGAAGGAAGGTGAACATTGCTGACCTGGTACTGTAGCAAAATAAACCCACAATGGTACAGTAGTATTCACCCAAACCCTAAAAATGCAAAATATACCCATTTCATCCGGTTCGAGCCTGTCTACCCAAATTTCAACTCCATTTCTCCATATCAGACCCCGATAAAATCCTTAGCTAGCCCAGAAGTTATTGTGAACCTACTTCTGGTACTTTTCTAGCTGACACTATCCACTGAAACATTAAAAACACACATATACCCATTTTATCGTCTTGAGTCCATCTACGCTGCTCCCAACTCCATCTCGCCATCCTAGACACTGGTAGATCTCTAAATCACCCAGATGATATTTCAACCCTAAACCCAATATTGTCCATACCCGTAGCTATTCACGGAAACCCATATAACACCTATATACTTCTTTGACCATCTTGAACCCCATCTAGCTTAATCCCAACCCCGTTTAACCAAATCAAACACCACCCAAACCCCTTCTTTGTGTCTTTTGGTTATTTTATTGTTTCTTGTTCACAGCTTGCATTCTACAAAGTAGGAACTTATTTGCATTCATTTTCTCACATTAATATTCGGACCTAGTGAGTTGGTCAACCGAAGAACTACAATAGCAATTGAAGCAAACCTGAAACCTACGAGAAAAGACCAAATATATCGGAAAAGGAGGCAAGTCCTTATATTGATAATATTGAGCCTAGTTTTCAAACACAATATTTTGATTTCAAATATAAATGCATGCTTGCCTTATTGTGTATATAGATTGCCTAGCTACACCATACAGTGATACCTCTTATATTTCCTTCTAATATTATCTTACTCTTGTCATCATAGGATTATTACAATAGTAATATTTCCAAATAATAGTTGTGCTTAGATATGCTTTAGAAAAAATAGTAAATACGATACAAACATTGCCAACTAAAATTGAAACATGATAATAGTAGTGGTAACATGGGTTACCGCTGGAAATAGGGATTTTTTATATAAAATGATGGGAGACCCAGGCGAGAGGTTGACTTAAGACCGGTGCAAGTACTGCTTGAGGTCTGAATTGTTGGTTTGTCTCGCCTAAGTCGATTAAAGACCGAATCTGTGTGCGCTCATTTCTACACCCACTGTACAACCACAAGTTTGGTATGGGACAGACCTGGTCGACTAATTTGCTTTGTTTCGATAGTCTCATACGCCAGCGGGGGGTGACCTGTGGGGTCATTGTCCGGGGAAGGGTATGTTTGGGGGTGAACCTATAGGAGTCACTGCCCGGGGGAGATTCGAAAGGTCTCTGCCCTGAGAGAGAGTGCACTCGTAATAAGCTAATAACAGAGTCCCTTAGCGCTGAGGATGCAGAACTCCAAAGCAGGAGAAAATATCGAAACAAGCATTGTAAATGTTTTGTTATGATTATTTAGTCGCACGCCTACGAAAACGTGTAATGGCCGACATTACGAGATAATCATATCTTATGGGTAAAATTGTACACCTCTGCAGAGTGTTAATAATCTATTCGAATAGTCGTGCCCCCGGTCAATGGCAACATGTTGAAATACCGCAGTGTGTAGTTTTCACAAAATGGTTATTGGTATGTGAGTATGGTGAAGGACATGGGTTGAGGTCCGTGAACCAAACATGTGAAATTCTTGCGAGAAGAGTTGCTCCCACATAGTCAAATATTTATAGACATTTTACTTATTTATTTTATTTCAGTTAAAATGGCTAAGTTATAGGTTTGAAATCTACTTATGATTTAATATTGAAAATATGGCTTTACGCAAAAGAAACATAAAACCATCCTTTGATTTAACCCTACATATAGATGACAGCCCTATAAATACATTCTGCTATAGGGATTTGCTGAATATTGTTGGTTATACTCAATCTTACTATATTTTCACCAAAATAGATATCAGAAGAAAACATAATACTTCAAGTTTTCGTGTTAAAGTTACAATCACACTCAAGCATTTATGTGGGAAATTTTTTCGGTTTTTCTGAATCTAAGTTAAAGTTTTGGGCTTAGTCGCCCTTATATTATTAAAGTTTACCGTTAAGTTATATTTGAATCAAATTAACCGTTTTAAATATTTGTGAATAGATATGATATTTTTTTATGCGTAACTAAACTTCAAACCTGTTATGAAAGATATCAACGTCCATGTTCTCAAAAACGGGACGTTACAAACTCGTCTTACTCAGTTGTACCAATTGGGCATGAATCGCAAAGGGAAGACTGAACACAAAACAAGTAAACTGTACGATTTCGCGCCCAAATTGTAGGCCCAAACCCTAAAAGCCCAGAGATTTAATCAATTCCTGCCATTCAAACTGAGCCTCCATGGATAATCACATGGGCAGGTCAAACCACCAACAAATCCGAAATTTACCTAGCGATTTCGCGAATCAGGGGAAGCCGGAAGTGAGATCTGGGATCGCGCGCCATCTGCTTCGAGAGGTGGGACTGTGGATTCGGCGGAATCAGGCGGCTTCTGGGCCTGTTTGCACTTTGCGGCGCAGAAATTGGCGCTGTTTTCGCAGCTGGTGGGTTTATTGGGCTTTGTCAATCTGGGCCGACATTTGGCACAGCCTGGACCATTATCAGAGACGAGCCAACAAACCTAGCCAGATATTTCTCGCCCGCCTAGCCGCCGCCTCCTGCAATCTCCACCTCTAGCCTTACTCGAATCCACAACCCCCACGCTCCCATTTCGACCGCTCCCTCGCCGATTTCGCAGAGGCCGACGCGGTTCGGCAGCCATGGTGGGCAGCGTCGGCAACGGCCTGGCGGAGCTCGGGAAGCGGACGGGGCTCGCTGAGGAGGCCTCTGCGGCGGAGGCGGAGCCGCTCCCCGAGGAGCTGGAGCCGGAGGTGGTGGAGGGGAGGAGGGAGATCGTGCTTGGGCGGAACATGCACGCGTCGTGCTTCGCGGTCAAGGAGCCCGACGCCGACGACGAGGTCACCGGCGAGCGCGAGGCCGCCATGGCCGCCGTCCTCGCGCGGTACCGCCGCTGCCTCGTCGAGCGCACCAAGCACCACCTCGGTAAGCGGGCGCCTGACCCTACTTCGCTTCCTCCTTTCTCTCCATTCCCGTGAGGTTGCTGCACCTGCAACTAGTGTCGCAACTGTGCGGTTTTCGTGGAATGTCTGATGCATGGCCTGTGGTTTGTCCATTTCGTTTTTGGAATGTGTTACTGTGGAGTGCAGAGTGCTTGAGTTAGTGTAGAGAGAGCGCGATCCTAGTGCGGATGTATGATGTTATGACTTACGACTGAGCATGGGTTCTGCTTTCAGCCATGAATTAACTGCTTGTGATTGCTGTCATATCATCGCTATATTATCTGGTTACATTTTGCACGAACAAAATTATCGAGGGAAAAGGAGAATAGAGCACAAGTGCTGTCCGTTCTGCAGTCTGGTTTTGTCATCCATTATCATGATGGTACCTAAATTTTCCCAGGATCATTTGCACGCTCGTATTGGCCATGTGAACTGAGTTAATGTTGCTAGCATCATCACCGCAGGATCTGTTATTTTGGATATCTGCACGCATGTCTTAGAATTTGTTAATTTGTTTTGTTAATTTGTGTCATCTAACCATTATTATTGTATTCAGTTGGTAGTGATTGCTGACAAAGTTCTTCTCTCTTGTAAGGCGAATATTCGCCTCCGATCAATGGTTTGAGCAAAGTGAGATCCTTTTGAATTTTATCCAACAATCATTGAACGTCAAGAGGGCAAACACACCCTACATAACTTCCATGGGCTATCCCTTGTGTTGTAAAGTTGATCATGAAACACTGACAAAACTATGTTGTGAGATACTGATCAGATCAGCAGCGGAACTTGAAAGTTATATCTGTTGGGTCACATTGTCACAATGCAAATTGCAAAGTCCTGTTAAACTTACAGAAACAAGATATCTTTTTGGTCACCATGCAAATTGCAAAGTCCTGTTAAACATACAGAAACAAGATATCTTCTTGGTCACCATGCAAATTGCAAAGTTCTGTTAAACTTACAGAAGCAAGATATCTTTTTGGTCACCATGCAAAGTCATGCTAAAGATGTGGTTTCTATATATCACAACATTTGACTACAGTTCTATTTCACCTTGCTTTATCTTTTGCGTTTCCTCTAAAATGAGAAAAATTGTTTCTTATTACCAAGTTATTTTGCCAACGGAACTTGTATCCCATCGCAAATTGACGTAATCATAGAGTCAAGTTTCAGTAGCTGTCAACTGTCAATTGACCACACTGTTCTGAATGTGGCTCCACCACTGCAACTGATTGTAGACACCATCTAGTATCAATCTCATGGTATTCTTTTTTTTCTTCTTTTTTTCTTTTGCTTATGTAGGGTACCCATACAATTTGGACTTCGATTACGGTGCTCTTGCCCAACTGCAGCACTTCTCCATTAACAACCTAGGTGACCCATTCATTGAGAGCAACTATGGTGTCCACTCCAGGCAGTTTGAAGTGGGGGTGTTGGATTGGTTTGCTCGTTTGTGGGACCTGGAAAAGGATGAATATTGGGGATACATTACAAACTGTGGCACCGAAGGAAATCTTCATGGAATTCTTGTAGGGTAAGTACTTGTAATGTCTATAGAGGAATCACTTGTGAAATCTTATTTACATCTACAAACTGTTTTACAGAAGAGAAGTCTTCCCTGATGGAATCTTGTATGCCTCTCGTGAGTCCCACTACTCAGTATTCAAAGCTGCAAGAATGTACAGGATGGAATGTGTTAAAGTGGAGACTCTTGTCTCTGGAGAAATAGATTGTGCAGATTTTAGAAGTAAGCTGTTTGAGAACAAAGATAAACCTGCCATTATTAATGTTAACATTGGTGAGCTATCCACTTTGCACCACCTACCAAATCTATGCCTCTATCATCATGCGACTGCTTCTAAACTCAAATTGGTTCATCATCATGCAGGAACAACTGTCAAGGGAGCAGTTGATGATCTTGACTTGGTTATTAAAACACTCGAGGAAAGTGGATTCCAGAATCGCTTTTATATACACTGTGATGGTGCTCTATTTGGCTTGATGATGCCATTTGTTAAGCGGGTAACTCCCAATTTGTTTCCCCTATTGCCATAACAATTGCTCTTCTAGCATGACAATTTATTCTCCTTGATTTAATTTATATATCGTTGTTCATTAGGCACCTAAGGTGTCCTTTAAGAAGCCCATTGGGAGTGTCAGTGTGTCTGGTCACAAGTTTGTTGGATGCCCCATGCCATGTGGTGTCCAGATCACAAGGTTGGAGCACATCAATGCCCTTTCTAGCAATGTGGAGTACCTAGCTTCAAGAGATGCTACAATCATGGGAAGCAGGAATGGTCATGCTCCCATCTTCCTCTGGTACACCCTGAACAGGAAAGGCTATAGAGGGTTTCAGAAGGAAGTTCAGAAGTGCTTGAGAAATGCACATTATCTGAAAGATCGGCTCAAGGATGCAGGAATCAGTGCGATGCTTAATGAACTCAGTAGTACAGTAGTATTCGAGAGGCCAAAGGATGAGGAGTTTGTGCGACAGTGGCAGCTTGCTTGTGAGGGAAATATAGCTCATGTTGTGGTAATGCCCAATGTCACCATCGATAAACTGGACAATTTCTTAAATGAGTTGGTGGAGAAGCGGGTGACCTGGTACCAGGATGGAACGTGCCCATCTCCTTGCATTGCAGGAGATGTAAGTCAGGAGAACTGCCTCTGTACTCTGCACAAGAAGTGAGGTTGTTGGGATGGTCTCTCTTGTTCACCTGTGAGTTGAAATGTTGAATACTTGAGTATTTACATTGTTTTTGTGTTGTATTTCTCACTTTGCATCCTTCGGTGTTTCTTTCTTGTTGTCATGCGATCATTTAAATTAAGTAAGCGAATCAAGCTTGTGTCACCTCAGTTCATCAGTCTCTGTGCTTATAAGCCATAATTTAGCATAGTAGTATGCTGAACTGTATATGGTCTTATATGCAAGTCTTTCTTCACCTTTTCTTCTAATAAAGTTATATCGAAGTGATAGGTGCAAAAGAAGTGACTGGTGCTGTATCTGCCTGCCTTATCCATAACAGAGCTTGTTTTGTTTCAGAAAAGCTTAGCAATTTTATTAACGAGACATACTTGTCATCAAAAGTTGGAATTGTTGTCATCTTTCCCTTTAGCTGGCATGGGCTGATAAACACATGGGTAGAATTAGATTCGATTTATTGAGGTAAATATAGGTATTTATCATTTTTCTCGAGGAAGAGTGACACATAAGCATCCAAAAAATCTTAACAGAAACATCCTTTGTATGTATTATTAGCAAAGCTTGCCTATCCAAAGTGCCTGTCCTCACACTAACTTGAGCCTTCTTACATCTCTGATGGCAAATTCTAGTGTAGATACAGGTGATATGCTATTTTTAGGCCTAAATGGAAGAATAGAGTAGTAATTTGCAACCTTCAGTTCCATCTAGTTCATACGTAAGCAGTCAACTTTAGTATAATGCGTGCAGATCCACCTACCACTAGCAGCAAAAAGGTAATCTATCTGTCAGATAAGGTCAGAATCTCTTGATCGATTAAATGTCGCATTCATCTTTATCTGGATTCAACCTGTTTCTTTCAGCTGCTAAAGGATTAACAAAAGCAAGCAATCTTTTGATATACATCATTAAGTAGAGTACCTTCATGGGTGATTTTTTTTATTTTATTTACAGCTGATGTAGGATTGAGATTTACGAAAGATAAGTTAGTTAGCTTTGCTAAAAGTTTGAAGCTAGTGTTATATGTTGATTTTTCACAGTAACTAAGCTCTGAAATTCACCATGTAAGTGATGTGACACACTCTACCTCATAAAGTAGGGAAATAATATGTAAGTGCAGTGTTCTAAAGGGCGGCCGCCTAGCCTGCCTTGGCACTAGGCGACACCCTCCTAGGTGCCTAGCTGATTTGTCCCGTCTAGGTGGTCGCCTATCTCCACTTAGGCACTCCTAATCGGCGATTAGGCGGTAGGCGCTACCGCTAGTCTGCCACCCGACTAGGAAAATAATCCTATAAAACTCAGGTCCTATGTATGTAAGGCTGGAATTTTTTCAGAGCATGACACATGGCTTAAATTTCATGGGAGTCTTCATGGGGCAGTTAATGGATCCAAAGTTAATGCCACATGTCATACTTTGATGAGGGTCCAACCTCACATGCATAGGACCCAGGTCTTGTAGGATTATTTTCCACCCAACTAGTGCATAGCGCATAGTAGTGTCTCCTCAATACGAACACCCTCCCTGATTTGTTGATAGTCTACTATTTGTTTTTTTGCTAAGTATATTGATTTCATGCACATCTTAGTGAAGTGATAAACTTGTGGATCAGCTTTCACCATATAGTGCGCTCAGTTCATTGTACTTTATTTTTCTTGCGACTGTTAGTCACACCTGATTATTTAAATAATACACTTTAGTTGATCTATGGGTAAAGCTTTAGTTGTTCTGATAATTGTTACTAATTAGATAAAGATGGCATTGATTCTTATGTCTCTTAATCCTTTTTTCCGCTTTCCTATCTAAAGCCTTATCTTTAGAGTTCAGAGCCTTCTGGAGCAAAGGATGGATGAATATTGTGTATATGCCACTATGATGTTTGCTTATTTTGGATCTACCGTGCAGTTATTTTCGGCTTTAAACATAAATAGAATCATAGACAGATGAGACGTTGAGGGATGGAGTCTTTTCCTCTTTTGATGAAAAACTGACAGTCAATGGCTTTGACCTCCATTTAACGGCTGAAAACCCTTATGAAGCTGACAAGGATCACATGAATCAGCGGTGTTTTATCTTTGTGATAGTAAATAGTACCAAATAAGGCAAACATTGATGGTAGATTCAAAATAAGCAAATAGTCATTGTGGCATATGCACAACTTTCCCTTTTTTATCAACATATAACCATGCAGTATCACTAACGCACGATGCGATGTCGTTTGCCAATCTTACCATGTTTTTAGAAAGTGTGGAACTATCATAAAATACAAAAAGGGTTTTGATATAGAATACTTGCTGCAGCAGCAAAGATGATGAGTTGCAATAAGCAAATAAAAGGAATCTTGATTTAGATTATCAACCCATTAATTCTATATGTATGCTCTTACTGACCTTTTCTGTTTCATATTGTCAGTAATCTCTGTTGTAAGTTAATACGCAAATAAAAAAAGACTTGTGGAAAGTCACTCAACTGTAACTATGCTGTGTCTAATCTAATGCAATTGGTTAAACATATTCGCATTGAGTTATCTGGATGCACCATTCATCAATATCCATACTTTTAGTTTAGTTTTTCTTTCTTTTTCCTGGGTTACTTTTGTCTCTTTTTGCTGGATGGATGCTGTAAAGAGGAATAGTTCTTATATTGCAATAGCCCATGGGGTATATATATAATACAAAGAGGACATAAGGACACAAACTCTAGACATATGGGAAAAGACCGAAATACCCTTAACACCCCCTTCAAATGCAAAGCGTATGCAATAGCATTGCATTTGAAAAGAGTTGACACTAAAATAGGGAAAATCCAAAATCCATGCCTTGAAGATGTCATTGCATGCGGCTCTTGAAAAATTGTGTCGAATCAAGCCGAAAAGGGAGATAGAAGCATAGCAGCACAGATCGAAGCCCGAGATGGCGGCGACGCAGTGCACAAGAAGCGCAACGGAGGCGCGGTGCAAAAGAAGCGTGGCAGCTTTAGAAACTCGGGGCGGCGGCTCAAAGAGAAGCGGCGGCATCATAGAGAATTCTACGATCTGCAACGGCTCAAAGATAAAAGCAGCGGTTACGACTATGTGAAAGGAACAAGAGAACCACACCTATCCGAGAGGATGAACCGTGGCTAGCAAAGCAGTCGGCTGACTGACAGAAATTTTGTGGACTCGCACAGCTTTGACGATATGAAGAAGTTACGAATTTGGATGGATGCAATGGAAGACTCTAAAACAGAAAGACTCAACGACGACAGAAGTAAAGCAAACTTGATCCGAGCAGCATCGTGGTAGGTCGCTGGGGCTTGCGCGAAAGCTCGGCTTCGCGGTCTTTAGAGTAGCAGGCACGGCGTCAGACTGGCTTAGCAGAGGGAGCCATCAAAAAACATCGCCATCTCTCTTCTCCATCTCTTCTCAGTCTCACTCCCATCCTCACTCCCGCCCGCACACTCACTCCCTCCCGCGCCCGCGAGATGAAAAGAAGCGGCGGGCTCCTCAGGAGAAGGCGGCTCCCCGGGGCTAGGCGGCGGCGACCACAAGAGCGGCGGCGGGATCTAAAGTGGCCCGGGCGGCAGCGGCTGCCGGGAGGAGGCGTCGGCGCGACGGCGGCCGGATCCAGGCGGGGCGAGGCTGGATCCGAGCGGCGACGACCATATCCGGGACGGTGCCAAGGAGGAGCGGGCGGATCCGGGCTCGGCGGCGGCGAAGACCTTCGGGAGGAGGCATCGGCGCGACGGCGGCCGGATCCAAGCGAGGCGTGCCGAAGATGACCGGATCGGGGCCGGAGGCAGTGAAGACGTCCGGATCCGGCGATGCCAGACCGGCGGCGACCGGATCCGGGGGTGACGGAGCACGGCGGCCTGGATCCAACCAGAGGCAGCCGGATCCGGGCCGAGCGGCACAGCTACGGACGGATCCGGCGCGAAGGCGGCCGGGAGGCGGTGTAGGACAGCGGGACGTGGCGAAGCTCGGTTGGTGGCACCCGGATCTGAGGACGACGGCGGGCGCGAGCGCTGGTGCAGGCAACGACGGTCGGCGACTTGGAGATGGCCGCCGAATCGTGTCGGCAACGGCTTGAGCGTAGGGGCAGCGGCGGTGAGTGGTGGCCGCCCTTGGGATTAGCTCCTCCCGGGGGCAGCAGCGGAAGCGGCGGCGGCCAACCAGGAACCCTAACCCTAACCACCTTGCTCTGATACCATGTAAAGAGGAATAGTTCTTATATTGCAATAGCCCATGGGGCATATATATATAATACAAAGAGGTCACAAGGACACAAACCCTAGACATATGGGAAAAGACCTCAATACCCTTAACAGATGCTATGTCTCCAGCTGACTAACCTATAGTTTTGAGGCATTGAGCTCCGCTTGTAACTTGGAATGGTTACACAGACAAAGACTCCAAAGCATAAAGTGACGAGTTAAGATAAGGTTAATTAGGGACAGCTTGGATCAATCATATGACTTACACGTATATGTCTACAATTTCATCACTGAAGAAGTTTTAGTGCAATGGTTAGACCAAGAAGTGCTTGGGGCAAACAATTCCTGTGTATATTGGAAATCAGAAGTTCAGAACCATTGGCACGTAGATATTCTTGACATTTTGCAGGAAGCTCAATAGAAATTAAAAACACCTGCCCTGTGGATAGTAGCAGGCTGTTAGATTATCCTGGTGAGCTGATCCTGCATGATATCTTTGTGCATGCTGTTGCCTGAAAATTTTTGTTAGATGACACCATCCTAAATCTCGTCACTGTTTTATCTTCTTGGGCATGATCTCATCTAGAATCCTCTGATCTAATTCCCTCAATCAAGCATTGCATCCTTCATCCTATGGGCTCATCTAAGCAACCATAGCCCTTTAGCCCGCGTGGCTACCATGTATTTGACACAGAACTGTTGTTAGTTCCCATTACCATCCTTTTGAATTATGTCTAGTAATATTACGAAATTAGTCATTTTCATACTACACTGATCGACGAGATCTCGGATATCAGAGTGGTCGTTGAGCTTGTAGATGTCAGCACCGCGTGAAAGAACACATGAACACATGCAACTTTGTGGAGGAAGCAGCACTCACAGTTTATAATGCTCCGTTCTCATAACATGTTTTAACTTATTTTTTGTGCCAGAATTGCTTTTTTGTCGACCAACCACTCATTTTGCAGGTGCTTTACCTAGTAGGATTGCTGTTGATGGCCCAAGCAGCTCTAAGGCAACAAATCAGCCTCCAATTTGCTAGATGGCTGATTCTGGTGCACACAAAGTGGAGGGGATCAAAAGAGAGTAATAAACAATAAAAAATGATTTGTGAGTGCGCAAAGAATATATATATAGCTACTCCATTTGCTTTGCGTTTAAGCTTAAATGATTCCTTTTTCTTTTTTTAGTATTTGCTGCAGTCCTTATTGTTCCAGCAGCTATATAGTTAATTTCAAGTTGCAGCAGCTATATAATTTATACCAAGTTGCAATGGATTCTCCTCGGATCTGTTAAAATTAGTGTAATTTCATGAGTCGTGATCAAATCGAGTTAATTTACATTGTTTAACTTATCTAGCATGTTCTTTTTCCTGCAGTTAGTAGTGGTGTTGCCATTAACAAGGAATGACACCAAATTTATGGCTTGATTGGCATTCCTGTTTCTGTCTCGCTTGCATAGTAGGGAGCATGGTTTGTTTGTTTTTTTGGGGGGGGGGGGGGGGGGGGGATATCAAGCGGAGAGATTTCTCTACACACACTGAAACCGGGAATACTCATTGCTGCTCACATTAGCTAATTTTGCAGCCATTGCGACTTGCGAGTATGTCCCTAGTGTTGATTTGTGATCCAAATTCTATACATTAGGCCAGCTTCTGGACGGAGCGTAGCGGAGGCCCGTCGCCGGAGGCTTAGGGCCGGAGCGGAGCGGAGTCCTGAAGCGGCCCATTGTGCAAGGCCCGTGCACCCAGGGACGCCTGGGGGGGTGCGGGGGGGCGAAGCCCCCCCGCGGTATGGATTCTAGTCGAATTAGGGTTTCCCTGTTATATATATTCCCTGTAAGCCGCCGTTTGGGATATGAGATTAGAGTTGTAATCCCCGGCGTTTGTAACCTCACCCGAAATAGTGAAGATTGCTTGCTGGCTGGCGCCCGTGGTTTTTTTCCCTCTCGCATTGGGAGGGTTTTCCACGTTAAAATCTCGTGTCTCTCTGCGATTGATCTTGTTTACTTCGTCTTTCCGCTGCCATCGCGTGTAACACCTAGCGTGTATACCTCCTTACGGCCTGTGTGTTTACAACCACCCAGGATGACCTTAGAGCTGGCTTGCAAAGGATGCAATTACACAAATGGCTCAGCGCATGTTTCCTTTTCTAATCTCCAATTCGCCGTGCTTTTTCTCTCGAACCAGACAAATCCTCGATCCATCTTATGCAATTCTAATCTTCATGCTTGCGTATGTGTTTCTTTGTAGTATTATTAGGCAGACAAGAGATGGTGCTGAGTGTGGCCCTCTGATTCCCAGGAAACCAACTGAGATGCAGCCCAATTGCCACAAGCAAAGAAGCTTCACCTTTGCCAAAAGCATTTGTCTCAATTGGCCGGTAAGGACCAAAGGGGCAGCCTATCATACCAAATAAAATAATTGACACCATATTGTTGCACTCTTAAAAGAGTCTATAAATCCTTGAGCACAACCCCAGCTTATGATTCTACCTGAGGCAGACTACAGAGCACAACAGACCTACGCAACTAGATAGAGCTACAGATTTGCAGGATTCTGAAGAAAGCTTCACTCATACACGAAGGGTAGACATGTATTCAAGGACACTGCTGCACACTCCATTCTCTGGGCAACCCTCTGGTCCAAGTCAGCCTCTGGCCGCAACCACGGTCGCCGATGGTGGTGCTCCTGGAAGCAACTTTGATGCAAATGTCGTTATGATCCTAGCTGTTCTTCTCTGTGCATTGATTTGTGCGCTCGGGCTCAATTCGATCTTCCGGTGTGCGCTGCGGCGCTCGAACCGGATGGTCGTGGATCCTGAGCCAAACCCGGTCACACGGCTGGTTCAGAGCGGGCTGAGGAGGAAGGCCCTCAGAGCCATGCCGATCCTGGTCTACTCGGCTGGGTTGAGGCTCAATGCTGCCAGCCCCATGTGCGCGGTTTGCCTCTCGGACTTTGAGGAAGGAGAGCATGTAAGGGTCCTCCCCAGGTGCAACCATGGCTTCCATGTCAGATGCATCGACCGGTGGCTCTTGGCGCGGTCGACGTGCCCAACATGCCGGCAGTCCTTGTTCGGGCCGCCGCAGAAGGCATCCGGCTGCTCCGAGGTGAGCCAGGCCGAGCCAGCGCCGATCCACTCTGTCCTTGTGCCACTCGGACCTGAAGGTTTGGCCACTCCATATGATTTTTAAGAGTCTTCAATTGCCTGTAATTGTTGCACGAAGGATAAGAGAGTAGAAGGTTGGTTCTGTTCGTTAGATGTTACTGCCAAGCTGGCCTTGTACATTGTGTAGTCTCTACTAGAAGAAGTCTGTACATTTCCTCAGAGTTCTAGTGTTGATACCAATCGTTGCTGGAGAATGTGTCATGGAAAATAGGTGCTATGGGCTTTTTGTGAATCACATTTGAATGCCATTTTGAAAAAGAAAAAAAAACGGGGAGAAGATTGCAGGTCTAGGCCCTGTTCTTTTCAGTTTCTAAAAGCTGTTTTTCGATTTTTTTTACAGTAACTAACTTTTAAACGGAGTATCTTTTTAAAATAGGGTTTACTAGTTAATTGTAGTATATACTGTAGCGACTTTATTTATATCAGTAAAAAACCACACGTGAGTTTCTGTTACTCTATAATCTCTCGCACAAATAACCCAAAAATCACAAATTGCAGTCAAAAGTTATAAGCTCCAACAAAAAAGAACTGACCCCTAATCATATGCAAGTGCTGCACCACCATTATAGTTGCTAAGGCTCACGTTTCAGTGGGAGTGGCATATTCTCCAACCATTATTAAGAGATCAGGGCTCGTAATCTGCGTCATATCTATGCCCTCATAATTGACAGGGTCCACACCCGAGTGTAGCATGAGCACTTTGGCTAGTTGTGCGATCTGCTGCCTACATAAGCTGATCAGTAGGTAATTGGCCAATGCTAAAGCTCAGGTGATGTGTCGAAATGCTATTGCATATGCGGTTTTTCTTCTATTCCTCTAAAGCTAATGCCTTCAGAGAATCTGCTAGCTTAGCTGTATGGCTCTCGTGTGATTTGGCAAGGAAAAATAACCAAAACATTGGATTGTGACACTGAAAACGAAAAGTGCGTGGATGCCTACTGAATAGAAAGAAAGGCTCTTTTTGGAGCTTATCCAGACACTACACTATCATATTGTTTACCAGACCCATGTGGGCCTAGTTAGCCGAATGTGGCCCAAGGACGATCGAACCGGAGTATGATCCGGTTTGGTCATGACAAGTTTGTAGAAAAAATTCTTGATGTTTAATGGAAATAGGTTCCTTTGGATGGAAAACTTGCAAAAGAGTCTCCGGACCTTTCAGAATGAAGTATGTGGACTTCCACACAGCGAAATTTTGCAAATTAAACCTAGGAATTTTTGAAAATCAGCTTTCTACCTTCGATAATCTTGTGAAAAGAACCCTTTAAGTTTCATTTACTTTCATTTATACCTTTTCTGGTATTTATTTTATTCCATTAAATGTTTTCTCCTATATAGTAATTGCTAGAATTACTTTCAAGGCTTAGAAAATTTGCATAAAATTTATAAAAATTGCTGGAAATTAGTATAAATTTATGTAATGCTTAGGAAAATTATTTCCTTGCTGTTTAGATATATTTGAGATGTCCTCGTGCTTGTAGCATAATTATATAGTTCATTGTAGCATCTTTGCTAGTAATTACTTGGATTAAATTATATAAAAGATATGCATGATAATTTAGATTAAATTTTGCCATTCATATGATTATTTCAAATACTCTTGATATCTGGTTAAGGGATATTTGTATCATCTTAGTGCTATGTGGCCAAGGGAGGCAAAGGAATTGGGATTTCTCGATGAAAGCACTTCAAACTTAAGACCCACTAGTGGATGTAATCTCAGGAAGATCACTTTAACAAAGGTATTTGCCATATCTACCCTAGATTCTTCACACTAAAGATGTGGTACCATGGAGTACGTACTATGATATGGTCTAAGCTAATTCCTATTGTTGTGGCTACTGATCAAATAGTAAACAAGGAGATTGATAGAGTAAGTGTAGGAAAATGGACTAGCCTCCTCTCCTTTGCCCAGGCTATATATATACATGCCATAAGGTCTTATTACAATAATGTCCCCTACAGTGGCATATTATGCCAAGGATATAAGTATCTTTTTACATACCTTATTGGGCCTTTTGGCCCAGCAGACCGAATGGATTTAGGTGGGGGTCACCCCTACAACAGTAGCCTCTCATGGTAAAGGACTTCATCTCCTGCAGGCCGAAACCATGTCGCTAGGCCTTTTGGCCACCTCCGTCCCTTCAGCTTGTTGAGTAGTTGGCCCATGGGCTAAGTCATGGCGACCACAGTCGTCCACTTGTGGTGTAGTGTGGGACATGTGTGCGACTGCGGTTGGTACATCGTGCAACGTCGTTTCGCGCTTTGTGTGTTCCCGAGACATGCCCGAAAAAGGTGTGTGTTGTAGGGGTGGCCCCCACCTAAACCCAGCAGGCCTGGTAGAAGGTTATAAAGCCCGGAATGGGCCATGTGTAATGACATAAGTGCCCCTGAAGGGGATACTCTGATGTAAAGGTATAATTGTAAAAGCACTCCCCATGTATATATATATATATGGAATACAGGCCATGGGGGAGGACCCAAGCCATTACCGATCACACTCTCCCAACTCTCCACTACCACATCTCTCTCTGTTTGGTCTGTAACCACAACAGTTGGCGCCGTCCGTGGGTAGGACAGGAGCTAGCCTGAAATTCGAAGGATGGCACCGAAAAAAGCTTCGTCGACGGCGGCGAAGGGGAAAAAGGCGGCTGGGTCGGAGCGTCGCATGGGTACCAGGGCTTCAGCATCGGCTGTTGCGGGCGTGAGTGACGACGCAGGCGCGGCGGTCGAGGACGTCGACGCTCGCGCTGTGACGACCGACCCCGCCACTGCCGCTGCGACGACCAGCCCCGCCACTGACCCCGTCACCGACGCGACAGCGGCCAACCTCGCCGCCTTCGCCGCAAGGCTCGCAGGTAGCGCGGACAGGGCGGTGGGAGGTAGCCACAAGGGAGCGACCGGCAGCTCGGGAGCTCGCGACGCGATCGTGCCCGCGCCGACCCGCCTGCTGGCCGCGCCGGCGGCCCCGCCCGCGTCGCCGGTGGAAAGCACCCTGCTGGCGGCCCTCAAAGCGTTCCAGCAGGAGCTAGGGGATCTTCGCGGGGCTGTCCGAAGCATGCAAGAGGTTCGGAGCCAGCAGGCCGCGCCAGTGGCCGTGCCGGAGCCCACGCCGGAAAGGGCAGACAGCCGCGACGCCCCCACATCCAGCTGTGTGCCGCTGCGACGCGTCGATCCAGAGTCCCCGCTTTCGGTAGGACTACAGCACGCGGCATGGCCCGAAGACTTCAAATACCCCAGCATCATCGAGCCCTACAAAGGAGACACGGACCCCCCCGAGTTCGTGCGTGTCTACGAAACCGCAATCGAGGCCGCGGGCGGAGACGACACCACAAAGGCGAAGGGACTCCACCTCGCGTTGCAGGGAGTGGCGCTCTCCTGGTTCTTTACCATAGAGCCAAACTCCATCTACGTGTGGGAGCAGATCCGCGACCGCCTTCACAACAACTTTCAAGGAAATTATGTTGAGCAGGTCGACGCGGACCAACTCTTCGCCGTGAAGCAGAAACCCTCGGAGAAGCTCAGGGACTACTTCAAACGCTTCGCGAAGATACGCTGTCAAGTCAAAGACGTTAACGAAACCACCGTTGTCAATGCGGCCATACAGGGCCTTCGCCCGGGCCCGATGGCCGAGTACAACGCACGAAAGCCAATCAAGACAGTGACGAAGCTCTTCGACAAAATGGAGGAATACGCCAGGGCGGAAGAAGATGCGCGGCGACGACAAGGTGATGACTCCGACACCAACCAGACCAATGCCTGGGCAAAAATCGAAGATCCGCCGAAGGACGGTTCTTCGAAGGGAAAACGTAAGGAGTCGTCCAAGGATGCGCCCGAGCGCAAGGACACCCCGCACAAAGAGTCATCCGATGGGCCCAAGCGCGGCCAGCAGAAGTCGCGGCGAGGCCGGTACGTCCTCGATATCGAAAGCGGTTCCGAAGAAAGCGCTCCCGCGGGTCGTGGCGGCCAGGGGCGCGGCCGCGGCCGGGGCCGCGACGACAGAGGCCGTGGAGATTACGACGACCAACACCAAGGGCTGTGGTGCGCAGTCCACGGTCGCGGCACCCACGACACGCGCACGTGCACCTCTATCGCGGCGCTCCGCCAGAGCGTCACCCGGGACAGGAACCTGGAGGCACGCCCGCCCGTGGTGGCCCACGTACAGCACCCATACGAAGCCCCCCACACACATCCAAGTACAAGGGACGCAGCCCCACGAGGGCCCTCTGCGGATTCAGGCCCATGTGCAGCAGCCTCGGGAGGGTCTCCTGCAACTGCAGGCCCCGGAGGCCGCCCACCACAGGGTTATCAACGTCATCTCCGGGGGCTTCTCACTGGGGTTCGCCTCGGCACGGCAGCGGAAGGCCTACGTACGGAGGCTGCATCACGTGGCGGCGTACCCGGCACAGACACCGCCGAACTGGGCACAGCACGAGGCCACGTTCACACCCGTCGACGCCCAAGGCGTGGAGCTTCCTCGCCACGACCCCCTGGTCGTCCGGGTCGTTATAGCGGGATGCGACGTGCCCTCGTTGACGGTGGCAGCTCCGCGAACATTCTGTTCGCGGCAGCCTTCGACCAGATGGGGATTCCCCGAAGCCGCCTCGGCCCGTCGGGAGTCCCGCTGCAAGGATTCGGAGGACAACCTCTACGAGCGCTTGGCCAAATATGCCTTCAGGTCTCCTTCGGCCAGGGCGACAATGAAAGGGTCGAAGATGCCACATTCGACGTCGTTGATCTCCCATACCCTTACAACGCCATACTGGGGCGTCCAATCCTTAACTCCTTCGGGGCGGTACCGCATCACGGCTATTTATGCATGAAGCTCCCGGGGCCGCGGGCCATCATTACCGTTCGTGGCGACCAGGACATGGCCCGGCGCATTGAACATGGCACTAGATATCCCCGTCACGGCGATCAGCGGCACACTTAGGGTCGGCACCGCAGCGCGGGGACCCACGGCGTCATCCGGGGACAGCTTGGCAAGCCTTACAGATAGTACCCCTACTAGAGGCTCCGGCCGCGCCGAACACAAATGGTTAGTACCTCCGCCATATGTAATCGCTCACCCGCGCAAACGGGAATGTAATAAAGTTCTGTTTGTCGCCAACCTATTATCATTATGCAAAAAAACGCGGTGAGAGCGTGCGGAGGCTTCGCCTACGCGCGTCCTCCCGGAGTATAAACCAAAGACGCACGTTCGCGTGTGCACTCTCCGTAGCCAGGGGCACGGGTATGAGTATAAACCAAAGACGCACGTTCGCGTGTGCACTCTCCGTAGCCAGGGGCACGGGTATGAGTATAAACCAAAGACGCACGTTCGCGTGTGCACTCTCCGTAGCCAGGGGCACGGGTATGAGTATAAACCGAAGACGCACGTTCGCGTGTGCACTCTCCGTAGCAAGGGGTACGGGTATGAGTATAAACCGAAGACGCACGTTCGCGTGTGCACTCTCCGTAGCCAGGGGTACGGGTATGAGTATAAACCGAAGACGCACGTTCGCGTGTGCACTCTCCGTAGCCAGGGGTACGGGTATGAGTATAAACCGAAGACGCACGTTCGCGTGTGCACTCTCCCTAGCCAGGGGTACGGGTATGAGTATAAACCAAAGACGCACGTTCGCGTGTGCACTCTCCGTAGACAGGGGCACGGGTATGAGTATAAACCGAAGACGCACGTTCGCGTGTGCACTCTCCGTAGCCAGGGGTACGGGTATGAGTATAAACCGAAGACGCACGTTCACGTGTGCACTCTCCATAGCCAGGGGTACGGGTATGAGTATAAACCAAAGACGCACATTCGCGTGTGCACTCTCCGTAGCCAGGGTACGGGTATGAGTATAAACCGAAGACGCACGTCCGCGTGTGCACTCTCCGTCAAAGATACGGGTATGAGTATAAACCGAAGACGCACGTTCGCGTGTGCACTCTCCGTTAAAGACACGGACATGAGTATAAACAAAGACGTGTGGGGGGACGCCTCTGCACGCACTCTACGGAGTATAAATAAGACGCGGATGCTCTCCCTGCGCACTCTACTGAGTATAAACAAGACGCGAACCCCGCGCACGCCGGGGACTTCGTCCCTGTGCGTACTGCGGAGGTCCGCCTTCGCACGCGCCAGTCTACGGACTTTAAACAGGTCGCAGTGTGCAGGTCCGTCTTCGCACGCGCCAGTCTACAGACTTTAAACAGGTCGTAGTGCGGAGGTCCGCCTTCGCATGCGCCAGTCTACGGACTTTAAACAGGTCGCAGTGCGGAGGTCTGCCTTCGCACGCGCCAGTCTACGGACTTTAAACAGGTCACAGTGCAGAGGTCCGCCTTCACACGCGCCAGTCTATGGACTTTAAACAGGTCGCAGTGCGGAGGTCCGCCTTCGCACGCGCCAGTCTACGGACCTTAAACAGGTCGTAGTGCGGAGGTCCGCCTTCGCACGCGCCAGTCTACGGACTTTAAACAGGTCGTAGTACGGAGTCTACGGACTTTAAACAGGTCGTAGTACGGAGTCTACGGACTTTAAACAGGTCGTAGTACGGAGATCCGCCTCCGCACGCGCCAGTCTACGGACTTTAAACAGGTCGTAGTACGGAGATCCGCCTCCGCATGCGCCAGTCTACGGACTTTAAACAGGTCACAGTGCAGAGGTCCGCCTTCGCACGCGCCAGTCTACGGACTTTAAACAGGTCGCAGTGCGGAGGTCCGCCTTCGCACGCGCCAGTCTACGGACTTTAAACAGGTCGCAGTGCGGAGGTCCGCCTTCGCACGCGCCAGTCTACGGACTTTAAACAGGTCGTAGTGCGGAGGTCCGCCTTCGCACGCGCCAGTCTACGGACTTTAAACAGGTCGTAGTACGGAGTCTACGGACTTTAAACAGGTCGTAGTACGGAGATCCGCCTCCGCACGCGCCAGTCTACGGACTTTAAAAAGGTCGTAGTACGGAGATCCGCCTCCGCACGCGCCAGTCTACGGACTCTAAACAAGCCGTAGCGTCGAGGTCCGCCTCCGCACAACAAGGCCCCGGGAGTGCTCGCGCGCCCACTTCGGCTAGGCAGGCGGGGCCTCCGCGCAACTACTGTCAACGGCATACTTCGAATGTGGAGACTTTGCCCCAACACGACATGACCGCCCGAAGCACAGCGCGCAGCGCATATCCTAATTGCCAGATGTATACATCGGGAAAATTTTACAAGTACAAAGACCCGCCAGCATATCTGCTGCGCTAAGCCGTTACTCGGCGGGCTCGTCCTTAACACGCGCTAAGGTCGGGACCTCGCCTGAAGAGCGTCGGCCCGCCCAAAAGTTCAGCGACTCCTCGGCCCTTTGCCAGCGTCGAAGGCGCCGCCGGGTCGCAAGGCCGGACGCAAGCAGTCGTCCCCAGCAAGGAAGCTGCCCGGGGCACAGGTCAAATGGTCAGTTCGCAGAACAAACGCGCATTTTATTCACAAAAAGGGGCGGACATTACAACGCACGCCTACACCTAGCCACCCCGGCGTCGCACCTGTGAATCCTTGGCGCCTTCGGAGGTCCCACCGCCACCCTCGTCGCGTCGGGGGACCCCGTCCAGAAATTGGCCCAGGCTCCTCTCCCCGTAAAGGGACTTCCGGAGCTCGACCTGTGCGGCGGCCACTCCAGCGTAGTCCCCGGTCCGCTCGTAGAAGTGCTTTACGGCGCGACGAACGGCGCGGACGGCGCTGGACATTACTCCAGCCCCGCCGGGCATCTCCAGCTGGGGGTCCTCCAGCCCGGCGATGTGCGTGCAACCACGGTGCCGTAGGAGCGTGCACACCATACAAGACGCCACGTAGGCACAGTGGTCGCCGAAGTTCGTCGCGGCACCACGCGTAGCATCGGCGGCATCTTTGATCCAACGAAGGGTCCGCAACAGCTCCTGCGGGCCAAAGGCGTGGTCCGGCACTTTGGCCACAAGCCCTTGGAGGTGGCTTTCCAGCGCTTGCATGACATCCCATGCAACCACCGAAGCCTCACCAAGCGTCCGGTCGCACTCCGCTAGAGTTAAGGCGAGTTCGCCTTTTTCCTTCTCTAGCGAGGCGACTTGTTGCAGAAGGCCGTCCCGCTCTGCCGCGAACTCCCGCCGCATCACCTCCACGGCCGACTCCCGCGCCGAAGCGGCAAGTCCCTCGGCGTACGCCTTCGCTGCAGCGCACTCCACTTCCAGCTGACGGAGGCGGGCATCCTGGGCGGAACGGGCCCCTATGGCTTTGCGTAGCTCCTCCTTGGCGACCCGCAGCCTATCTTCGAGCGCCCTTTGCGCATGAACATAGGCCGTTTGCAGGGCCTGCCCCAGCACCAGTGTCTGTAGGGCAAAACGACTTAGCAAGCTCAGCATGGCCAAGCATTGTTGCACAAGTAGGTACTTACCCTCACCCTCGACACCTCGAAGGCGTCCCCGAGACGCTCCACCCCGTAGGTATGAAGCGCCTGCTGGCTGACGCTGGTGGCCGCGTCATCCACGATCCCATGCCACGCCCTCAGCGTCTCAGACGGAGGAACGAAGTCCGCGGGACTCGGGCGCACGACGTTCGTGCCGCCGGCGCCAGGACCTCCATGTCCCGGCAAAGGCTCCTCCTCCGGAATAATTAACGCTACAGACAGGGACACAGGTGAGCACCGCAGGGCGCAACGAAGAAAACATCAGGGAAGCCAAACCACCTTACCTTCGGTAGCGGAAAGAGGGCTCTGGGGGCCCGCCCCTAGAACCGGGCGGAATAACGGTGGCGCAAGTACCCGCGGAAGGTGCAGTCCTGCCGAGAGCAGAAGCCTCCGCGTTAGAGGCCGGCGCCGACCATTCCTGCACGGCGGACAGCGCGGCCTGGAGGGCAGAGGGAGTGCGTGCCGCAGGAACTTCGGCATATGCATCGGAGTCCCACAAGCTCCCGATGCCCGTCGCTACGACGAATCCCCTCGACGTCCGGTGGAGCTCCGGCCGCAGACACGGCCGCTTAGCCGGAGCAAGGGGTGACGACACCGCTCCAGTAGCCGCTGCCGGAAAGGCCCCCGCGACTGCAGCACCCGGGGGCGAAGCCCCCGCCGTGGCAACCTCTGTGGAGGGTACCCCGGTTTCGGCCGCTGCTGCTGGCGAAGACCCAGCTCCGCGCGCCCCACGGAGGGCGTCTCCGGCATTATGGCGGCCACGGTCGAAGGCACCACCTCAGCACCGTCGGTCCATTCGGATCCTGTCTCGACGACTGCCACGGGTGACGAGACTTCTCCTCTCCGGCTGCTCGTGGCGAGCCCGCCGTCCAGGGCACCCGCCGAAGATCCGTCGCCCCCGGCGTCCGCGCCATCCAAGCCGGAGTTGGCGTACCTCGCCGAATTCGACTCGGCGTCTGCCGTGCCATCGGGAGCATTGGCAGCGGCACTGGCAGCTGCTACACCAAGCACGGCAGACGCTCCACCTCAGCCCCTCTTGCGAGACGGCACCTTCTTCCTCGTCGCGCCGTCGTCTTGATGTGGCGAGGCCGGCCCAGCACGCTCCGGCACGGCAAGGCCCAGGGCCTCGCACGCGCGGTTTATCTGCCCCAGCCCCGCCTCGGCGGTAACGGTCGCGTGCTGCTCGTGCTCCCTGCCGGTATACGGCCCCAGGAATACGCACGCGGCCTGCTCTGCATCCTCCAAGCGAATCCCTAAAGCAAAGCAGGAGATAAGATCAACCTATAACGCGTTCCGCGTGAGTGAAGGGGAGATGCAGTCGAAGCTTACGAAGACCGGAGGGTGCCGGCAGTGAGCAGACCCACGGCGAAACATTGTCATCTCAACGCTTCTCGGCGGCAAGGCGCCAGTCACTGGCGAGCGGCGCCACGCCGTACATCACGTACTCCTCGGCGAGGTCGCGCATGTTAAAACGGGCGGCCACGCCTATGAGCCGCCGGGCCCTCCGCCTGTCCTCATCGTCGAGCGTCCGACCGGGCGAGGTCTTGAACGCGATCGGTCGGCCCGTGCACTCAAGGTCGCTGCCGCTCTCCACGCGGTGGTAGAACCACCGCTTCATCCAGTGAGACTCCCACTTCCCGCGAGTGGAGTTCGCGGGGAAGAGCTTGCTGCAAGTTGACCGAAGAATAAAGGTGACGCTGCTGAAGCTCGACAGTGTCCCGTCCTTCCGATCCTTGCGCTGGCACCGTGCCTCGTGCAGGTAGGCGAACAACGAAGCACTAGGCCAGCACGCTCCCGAGCGCAAGGCCCAACTGTACACCGCGAGCCGGGCCACAGCGTTCGGAGTCAGTTGCGCCAGCTCCAGCCCGAAGGTCCGCAGCACGTCGCCCACGATCGCCGCCGCCGGGATGCGGAGCCCCGCGTCGAAAAAGGCAACGAATACGAGCGCCTCCGACCTCTCGGGGCGCGGTTCCGCCTCATCGGCGGCGGGCAATCGTACCGCTTGGCGCTCGGACAGCTTCCCGGCGCGTAGAAGCGCTTGGATTGTCTTCTCGGTCACGAGCGACGGGCCCAGCTCGCCGGAGAACGCGCCTTCCTTCTCCGCCGCCAGCCAACACTTGTCCGCCTCCGCCGGGTCACGTTCGCTGAGCGAGTACTTCACCGCTAGCGGTGAAGATCGCCGGCGAATGCCACAGTCGCTAGCCGCCTGGCCATGCTTGCCACCAGATGCCATAGCCTCTCGCGAAAGGGGTATGGCGGCGAGAATACTACGGGAGTATGGAAGGCGATGCAAGCAAAAAGAGGGCGTAGAGCTGCGGGGGCGCGGTTCCGAGGGCTATTTCAAGCCACCTCGCCTCGATGCCAAAGCGTCGCGACGGTCCGCGTACCGAACGTGACCAAAATTATACAAAGGCCCGTCCCGCACAATCCCCCATAACCAAAGACGAGGGGGCGCGACCACAGCGGTAAGGACCGTTAGAGCACGACGCTCTAGTGGCCTCCCGCCGCGTGCCAACCCCCGCACGAGATAGCTGGAGCACACGAGGCCAGGCATCGACACGACTCCAGCCGTCACTAAAAGCGCACTAATGGACCATGGGATCACAACAACATCGAAGCCGCGCCATTCCGCGCCCACCCCGTGTCCCCCTTCCCTAGAGAAGAGGCGAGCGGCCGCGATCACGCAACCGTTCACATCCCGCCGCGCACCAGTAACAAACCGCCATGTACCCTACACGCGCCGAGGTAAGTCGCACGGTACGACAACCTAGCCCTGGCAAACCGGGGCCGACGCGATTCCAGGAACCTTTACAGCGCATGGCCGCGTCGTCAGATCACAATCACCGCATGCGTGGCGATATTCGCGGTGTGAAGTTGCAAATCAGACCACCGCTGAGCCTCAACCGCGGCAGGCTCCAGCCGCGGCTTCGGCTTCAAGGATCGCGCGCGTCTACATCGACAAGGCGTCAGCTCCGCTGCCACCCGTTCGAAGGGTAGGGGACGGAGCGCGCGCGCGTCTACCTCGACTAGGCGTCAGCTCCGCTGCCACCCGTTCGAATGGTAGGGGATGGAGCGCGCGCGCGTCTACCTCGACTAGGCGTCAGCTCCGCTGCCACCCGTTCGAAGGGTAGGGGACGGAGCGCGCGCGTCTACTTCCACTAAGGCGTCAGCTCCGCTGCCACCCGTTCGAATGGTAGGGAACGGAGCGCGCGCGCGCCTACCTCGACTAGGCGCCAGCTCCGCTGCCACCCGTTCGAAGGGTAGGGGACGGAGCGCGCGCGCGCCTACCTCGACTAGGCGTCAGCTCCGCTGCCACCCGTTCGAAGGGTATGGGACGGAGCGCGCGCGCCTACCTTGACTAGGCGTCAGCTCCGCTGCCACCCGTTCGAAGGGTAGGGGACGGAGCGCACGCGCGTGTACGTCGACTAAGGCGTCAGCTCCGCTGCCACCCGTTCGAAGGGTAGGGGACGGAGCGCGCGCGCGTCTACCTCGACTAGGCGTCAGCTCCGCTGCCACCCGTTCGAAGGGTAGGGGACGGAGCGCGCGCGCGTCTACCTCGACTAGGCGTCAGCTCCGCTGCCACCCGTTCGAAGGGTAGGGGACGGAGCGCGCGCGCGTCTACCTCGACTAGGCGTCAGCTCCGCTGCCACGCGCGTGTACGTCGACTAAGGCGTCAGCTCCGCTGCCACCCGTTCGAAGGGTAGGGGACGGAGCGCGCGCGCGTCTACCTCGACTAGGCGTCAGCTCCGCTGCCACCCGTTCGAAGGGTAGGGGACGGAGCGCGCGCGCCTACCTTGACTAGGCGTCAGCTCCGCTGCCACCCGTTCGAAGGGTAGGGGACGGAGCGCGCGCGCGTCTACCTCGACTAGGCGTCAGCTCCGCTGCCACCCGTTCGAAGGGTAGGGGACAGAGCGCCCGCGCGTCTACGTCGACTAAGGCGTCAGCTCCGCTGCCACCCGTTCGAAGGGTAGGGAACGGAGCGCGCGCGCGTCTACCTCGACTAAGGCGTCAGCTCCGCTTTCACCCGTTCGAAGGGTAGGGGACGGAGCGCGCGCGCGTCTACCTCGACTAGGCGTCAGCTCCGCTGCCACCCGTTCGAAGGGTAGGGGACGGAGCGCGCGCGTCTACGTCGACTAAGGCGTTAGCTCCGCTGCCACCCGTTCGAAGGGTAGGGGACAGAGCGCGCGCGCGTCTACGTCGACTAAGGCGTCAGCTCCGCTGCCACCCGTTCGAAGGGTAGGGGACGGAGCGCGCGCGTGTCTACCTCGACTAAGGCGTCAGCTCCGCTGCCACCCGTTCGAAGGGTAGGGGACGGAGCGCGCGCGCACGTCTACGTCGACTAAGGCGTCAGCTCCGCTGCCACCCGTTCGGAGGGTAGGGGATGGAGCGCGCGCGCTCGTCTACTTCGATTAGGCGCCACCTCGGAACGGAGCGCTCGCGCGTCTACCTCAACCACCAATCAAGGCGTTGGGTTCGGCTACGGCCTCAGCCTTCGGTCAGGTTCGGAAAAGTTCACAGGCCGCAGGGACAGAGGGGGCCAAAGGACTCGGCAACATGGCTTCGGCCCTGTGAAGCCCTTTACCATGAGAGGCTCCTGTTATAGGGGTGGCCCCCACCTAAACCCAGCAGGCCTGGTAGAAGGTTATAAAGCCCAGAATGGGCCATGTGTAATGACATAAGTGCCCCTGAAGGGGATACTCAGATGTAAGGGTATAATTGTAAAAGCACTCCCCATGTATATATATGGAATACAGGCCATGGGGGAGGACCCAAGCCATTACCGATCACACTCTCCCAACTCTCCACTACCACATCTCTCTCTGTTTGGTCTGTAACCTGTTGACACCAATTTAGGCGCGTTCAAAATATGTGAAAATCTTTTATACCAAATTAAATATAGATGGTCAAATTCCATCTAATGGTGAAATAGGATTCAATAAAAAAAACAATATCCCTGACAAGATACGAAAGTAATTCACTATAATACCAAGGTCGTTTTGTGTAAGAAGGACCGATTGGATGAGTACTGATTAACCGCAGAGCATAGTATAGGGAACATAAGGCAGGCGGGGCTAAGGAAATTTGACGCCCTAATGATATCCAAGACGCCATCACTAATACACCTTGGCGGATATAGGGTCCACCTCCAACGACCACAAAGCGACAGAGCCAAAGAGCAAGGAAAGCCGCCATATAGACGCGTTTATCTTGAAGGGAAGAGAATGATATGGAGCCATCCCTGCTGTTATGAAAATAGTCGCACCACTCTTGGAAGGAAACTTTACCGCCTACGGCAAGATTGTGCCATACATCCAAAAGATGAGATAAGAAGTTGGGATATAATAATAGAGATGGATCAAGCTCGTGGGTCGGCGGTACATACTCTTCATATATGTCTCCATCCAAAGGCAAGCCGGCCATTTGATACATGTCAAGAAGCGTAATGGTGCGCTCGCCACATTGGAATAAAAAAGTGTTGGTGTTTGGATTCCATTTTTCTAGTAGAGACCTCAACAAAGAAGGGGAAACGGAGTATTCACCCAAAGAGCAATAGATTGCACCGTAAATGTAATCGGCGTCATCCTCTCCTCCTTTCAGAGCCAGGGAATGGTTTCTTAAGACTTTCGTTCCCCACTCGACATACCCAGTTGGAGATGTGATATATTCGATATCATGATTTTCCCACACAAGGCCTTCTGTGATCATTCTGGTTCCTAGGGTCATAGCCTTGTCAAGTCGGGGTAAAGGTGCTAGAGGATAGTAACAAAGTCCTAAAAATGAGGAACCCGATTTCCACCCACGATGACTATGATCGATAATCCCTTGAGGTATCTCCTGCTCTTTTATAATGGGGTTGATAATCTCATCAAGGTTAGGTTCAAAAAATTGCCTTCTTGCTACTCGTGAAAGTGACATCGAGTAGGATAAAAGAGATTGTTGAGCCCTCACCATCTAAAAAAGTTACAGTAAAAAAATAATAAGTAATAACGTGGTGACACCAGCACCTATATGGTTCGTGCACGAGAATGCACGCACGCGATATCATTAGTACATGCAATATGAGAGAACCATACATACCAGGTGAGGAAGTTGACCCTGAGTAGTAGACGCCGGAAGAACCTCAGGGGAGGAATAGGACTATGGAAGTCACAAGATGCAAGAAGAAAAAGCAAAGAATAGAGCAGATGAACACGGAAGACGAAAGCGAGACGTTCCGTTTAGGCCAAATAAATCCCATAGAAAACGGCGTCAGTTAGAGGAGGTTGGTTAGCTATAGATGCGGAGCTTATAATTTGGAGCTAACAAACGGCTAAAGCAAATACGCAGGGCCGCATGCTTAGGCACATTCTTTAAAGTACACAGCCAAGTAAAGACGCTTCCAAATACGCCAAATATATATACATATACGAGGCATGTCGAGTTCCAGATGCCAAAGTAAATAGTTTGCATCCGGACCTCGAGGGGGCATCTGTTGACACCAATTTAGGCGCGTTCAAAATATGTGAAAATCTTTTATACCAAATTAAATATAGATGGTCAAATTCCATCTAATGGTGAAATAGGATTCAATAAAAAAAACAATATCCCTGACAAGATACGAAAGTAATTCACTATAATACCAAGTATCAAATTTTAGCGCATTCAAGCGTACACGAAGAGGTAATGTATACCTCTATAGGCTAATAGGTTGTATTCTAAATTTTTCATAAATACCTGACTGGTGACTTCGCGTGTATAAATTTAAATATTGCGTACTCACGGGGGCACGTTGTCAGCTAGCTAAATTTTCTGTATATATGGGTAATATACGAGAGGAAGTAAAAAAAAGAAACACATACATAGCACGGCACAAAGTATAGTATCCAACCATCTGCACTAGAAAATAGAACTTGACACATACTCCTACCAAGTCGTATACCACACACGACCGGTCGAAAACATAGAACAGTGAATGCACAAGCCATACGACCAGATCCCAGGTCTTACGACCAGCCCAGAAGACCATACGTCTATGTTCAAGTCTCTCGGGCGCTGACGACCGCTTATCACGTGATTTAATCACCTTCCGACCACGTTCATCGCTTTCCCCCATGGTCGAATCCCGTTCAGACCATGTACACCGAGTTTCACGCTGGTCGAAGCCCTTCACGATCTCGTACGACTTGTTTCATCGTGGTCGTAAACCACCATGTGGTCGTACCCTTCCGGCCGACCTTCGAGCACACCCAACGTGGTCGAAAACCAACCTCCGACTACCGACCGCATCTCTCATAACGTGGTCGAAGTCTGCCGGCTACCCAACGTGGTCGAAAACCAAGCTCCGACTACCGACCGCAGCTCGCATAACGTGGTCGAAGTCCGCAGACTACCCAACGTGGTCGAAAACCAAGCTCCGACTACCGACCGCAGCTCGCATAACGTGGTCGAAGTCCGCAGATTACCCAACGTGGTCGAAAACCGAGCTCCGACTACCGACCGCCGCTCTCATAACGTGGTCGAAGTCCGCCGACTACCCAACGTGGTCGAAAACCGAGCTCCGACTACCGACCGCAGCTCGCATAACGTGGTCGAAGCCCGCAGATTGCCCAACGTGGTCGAAGTTCTCAATAGAGCTCCGATTACCGACCTCAGTCCTTACAGCGTGGTCGAGGGTCTCCGATTACCCAACCACGACCATCACACCGTATTTAACTTCTGACCATTCGAAAGCGGACCCACCAGATTTTGACTAGTGCCATATTACGACCAGGTTGATCTCTACCCAGGTTACGACCACGTTGGTCTAGACCTATATTTCGACCACGTTGGTCTAAACCTATATTTCGACCACGTTGGTCTAAACATATATTTCGACCACGTTGGTTTATACCTATATTTCGACCACGTTGGTTTACACTCGTAGTCGACCACGTTGGTCTTTACCCAGGTTACGACCATGTTGGTCTAAACCTATATTTCGACCACATTGGTCTAAACCTATATTTCGACCACGTTGGTCTACACCTATATTTCGACCATGTTGGTCTATATCTATATTTCGACTACGTTGGTCTCCACCCAGGTTACGACCACGTTGGTCTAAACCTATATTGCGACCACGTTGGTTTATACTCATATTACGACCACGTTGGTCTAGACCTATATTTCGACCACGTTGGTCTAAACCTATATTTCGACCACGTTGGTCTAAACATATATTTCGACCATGTTGGTTTATACCTATATTTCGACCACGTTGGTTTACACTCGTAGTCGACCACGTTGGTCTTTACCCAGGTTACGACCATGTTGGTCTAAACCTATATTTCGACCACGTTGGTCTAAACCTATATTTCGACCACGTTGGTCTACACCTATATTTCGACCACGTTGGTCTATACCTATATTTCGACCACATTGGTTTACACTCGTAATCGACCACGTTGGTCTCTACCCAGGTTACGACTACGTTGGTCTCCACCCAGGTTACGACCACGTTGGTCTAAACCTATATTGCGACCACGTTGGTTTATACTCATATTACGACCAGGTTGATCTCTACCCAGGTTACGACCACGTTGGTCTAGACCTATATTTCGACCACGTTGGTCTAAACCTATATTTCGACCACGTTGGTCTAAACCTATATTTCGACCACGTTGGTCTACACCTATATTTCGACCACGTTGGTCTATACCTATATTTCGACCACGTTGGTTTACACTCGTAATCGACCACGTTGGTCTCTACCCAGGTTACGACCACGTTGGTCTAGACCTATATTTCGACTACGTTGGTCTCCACCCAGGTTACGACCACGTTGGTCTAAACCTATATTGCGACCACGTTGGTTTATACTCATATTACGACCACGTTGATCGATACCCATATTACGACGATGTTGGTCTACACCTATATTACGACCACATTGGTGTGCATCCATATTGCGACCACGTCGGTTTATACTCATATTATGACCACGTTGATCGATACCCATATCACGACCACGTCGGTCTCCACCCAGGTTGCGACCGCGTGGGTTTATAATCATGTTGCGACCACGCCGGTCGATACCCATTGTAAGACCACGTCGGGCAATTGCCAGTTGATGACCACGTCGGTCGATGCGGGTATCGTAACCGTGTGGTTCTACCAGACTTATAATTCAACCACATGGTTTCGGCCATGAGATCTCAGCCACGACTGGAGCAATGAACATTCAAGTAAGAAAGCGACGGTTGTGGTGCTCCAATAGTCCACGTCTAGCACTACCACAGCTGAGACCGGTTCCAGCGTCCTCCAACCGCCCACGTCCTCCAACTGCCCACGTTTGTACGCTTATGCGTGCCGTATCGGCAGTTGTCAAAAAAGGTGTGAAAAGAAAATTAAGAAGAGAAGTTGCGATAACTTCCCTCCACGGGCCACCCTCACTCCCGCTCTATAAATGGGGGATCAGGTGATCAGGAGAGGGGGGTTCGGGGAAAAAGGAGAGAATCGGTGGAGAGAAGGAAGGACAGCCAGGCTGCTGCTTAGCATCAACAGTCAAGAGCACCGTCAGGCTGCCGGAGTGCTGAAAAGCGGCGACATCTGTTCGTCGACCCGCTGGACAAGGTGAGAAGCACCGCCTTTCTCTAGTAACCGTTGCTCCCGTTCTGGCTTTGATCGGCCCGGCGCTCTCGACAACGACCAAATCTATCCCTGCCTCCGTGATGAAGGCCTCATGCGCAGGCTGGCTCTCTTGAGCAAGTTACCATGAGATGTATTCAAGACCTCATGGTCGGTCTGGTCAGTTGATACAGATCACCATGGGAAGAACCTTGTTCTTCGACTCGGTCAGTTGATACGAGACCAAGAACAAGCGCTCAAGTCACCATCATGCTAAAAAAAATGGACTCCTCGCTATACACTACGCAAGGGTTTTGAGCAACAGAAACACCTGCCGCGAGTTGCACGGGAAGGACGCCAAATTCCATCCCCATGTTAAGTGCTGTCCTTGTTCACGATACGTAAATATGCCTACATTCAAGCTCCCAATATTCACAAACAGTATGCAATGCAATAACAAAAAAAAGAGGGGTCTCCTTTGCATACATCATAGCTACGACCATCCCCAAAAGTAGCTAAGATCACCCAAAGTCCATAGTTATGAAGATCCAATGGCTACGATCATCCTCAAAAGTAGCTAAGACTATTCAAAGTCCATAGTTATGATTTTATGAAGATCCTATGGTTACGACCATCCTCAAAAAATTCTATAGTTATGATTTTAGGAAGATCCGACGCCAAGATGGAAGAGCCTTTCTTTTTTCTTTCGTAGTAGTTATATGTTGGAATTTGTTGTTGGAATTCTTAATCAGGGGTTTTCTCGCAAAGAGATGTAATTAACAGAATTTTATGTAAATGTATTAATTCTGGAAGTAATGGATCCGCAATACCTGATTCCTTTGTCTCATTTTCAATTAAATTAAATTAACTTGTCTCTAATGACGCGGACGCGGGTAGGGGTGCAAACAGGTCGGATTCGGACGGATATTGTTGTTACCATATCCTAACCCATATTTTTTTCTCCGGATTCGGACCAATCGGATTCGGTACAAATCGGATTCGGTGCCGGATCGGTCGGGATTAACCCGTTTGGACCCCTACTTGTTTGTAAGGAATGCATGCAGTACAAGCAAATGGAATAGGAGGACGTACTGTAAGAACTTGATGTTACTACTTAATAGCTGATGTGGAAGATTTTATTTTACCATTACAAAAGAAAATGAAACGTCAAATAGTAGCACTAACCTGAAATCAAACTTGAAGACGTATCGGATTCGGACGGATATTGCTGTTACCATATCCTAACCCATATTTTTTCTCCGGATTCGGTACCAATCGGATTCGGTACTAATCGGATTCGGTGCCGGATCGGTCGGGATTAACCCGACCCGTTTGCACCCCTAGACGCGGGTTCACGCCCATTTTCCCGTCATCATAACCACAACAGTGTGTGCCTTTAAAATCGATGTCCTTGGTGAGGCACCCCTCCAGTTTGTCTTTTTCCTCCCCTCCTTGTGTGTGTTGGTTGCTATTATTGACGTTGCCCTTCCTTGTAGCCGTTGGTTTAGCCACCGCTGCGCTTTCTGCTATGCCACTTAAGCCATGCCTCAGGCTGTCCGGTGTAAAGATAGTTTGTGGTGGCGACCAACGTTCTCAGCGCAGCGTCGCAGGTGCTTCCTCTAGTCGCAGCGGCTCATCCGGTCATGGGAGCTCATCATTGACCGAGGTGGTGTACGAGCTGGTAGAGCATGACTCATCAACCACCAACAAGTGGTGGAAGGTGGCAAAGAAGGTGAATGTTGTCTACACGAACATGTTGGGGCCAACTCTGGCAACTGAAGAGCTGATTCAGTCACTAGTACACGACGGGAAGATTTCAGGACGTGAGGCGGTTCGCTTGCCCCCCCCCCCCCCCCGCCGGTGAGATGGAGCCCCGACCGACGGATTCGAAGACCGTCGTGTTCGCCGCGTACTTTGATGCCGGGCTCCGTATCCCTACGGTAGCCTTCGTTGGCGAGGTCCTCTGGCTGTATAGGTTAGATCTTGCACAATTGACTCCTAACTAAATCGTCTGACTGGCCATCTATAGTTGGGCCTTGTAGTCGGAGATGGTGTGGCCGAGCCCTACGTTGTTTGGCTTTCTTGATGACGTCCGGTGCCAGGCAAAGAGACTCGCCGAGGGTGAGTATTCCAACCCGGGGAGCGTCAATTTTGTGCTTTGATTTGGATGTACAAAGTTGTTCCCGATGAACTCAACGAGGATGAAGTGGGAGTCAAGCTGGATGTGGTGGTGGTCTACCATCGGGTGGAGGAAGGCAATCATCTGAAATAGTCGGGGCACCTGATGGACTTCAACATGTCTCTATCAGTGACGCTGGACCATGAAGACGAGCAGTGCACTCGGAGACTATTTGGGGCCGCTCTCCAGTTTGATATGCGAGGCCTCATAGAGGAGTATTGCATGCTCGGTGTGTCCCCGCTGGCCCGTCTATGGCACGTCCAATCCAGCCCCACCCAGGATGACCACCTGCGCCCTGGCGTCGCATCACTGCCTAAGCCAACCAATCTGGGTAAGGACTTTACACTGTCACTACTGCGGTTTTTATGTGTAGCTCGTTGGGTGACCTTGTTGGATATTCTTGGCAGCGCTCACCCTCGAGGATGCTGAGCATGCTGCGGCCGTCTTCGTTGGGCCGTATATCGCAAAGGGGCACAGCCTTCAGGCATTGTTGATGTCGAACCTCGCCCAAGTGAACCAAGTGTGCGAAGCCCTTGACATCCCAATGCTGGACCGTCATATGCCTAGCAGCACTTGGTCACGCTCATGCAATGGCACTGTGACGGAGGCCTCCCCTTCATGTCATGGTCTCTCCCATCGCGGTTGCCGCTAAGCTCGGCACCCTCTCGGATCGATGCACCAGTTGAGCTGGAAGAGACCGGCGTGGCCAGCAAGTCAAAGTCTGCAGACTATGCGAACTCAGACATTGAGGCTAAGCAGGCTGGTTGGACGAGTAGCTTGGGCGCTCCTGGTGGTGAGCCCTGTAGAGGGCCCGGTGACAATGCTGGCAGGATTGGAGGCCCCGAGGTTGCTACGAGAAATGAGGTCACAAACACCGCCGAGGGTGTGGCTCCATTCTCATCGGTCCATGAGGCCTCTCTGGCAGCATGAGCGGCAAAACACACTCGAGTGTCTCCATCTCCCATGCCCGCGGGTGCAGGGTTCTGATTTGCTCTAACGGCACGCGTTAAGGACTCGGACTTTGACGTAGACCTTGTTGCTCCTAAGGTGGGTTCTGGCACCAGTGCTGTTGGTGATGTTCCGGTGAGCCCACTTATGGGGTCTGCAAGCATTGCCGCTTCCAGACCGGTGTCTTCCATTGGACTACAGGTATGAATAAATCGTTCTCATCTCGTGACTTCATCAGGCTCTCTCATGACTTCCAGACCGCTGCCACTCTGATGAAAATTCTAACGACGAGCCCCCCGTGATGACATTGATGACCTGTCGTGATCCGCCCTCAGAGGCTTGTATGCGCAATGCGGTGGGGGCAGATTGGAGGAGCTGGCCCTCTGGGGGTTGCTGCACATGCGCCACCACCAGCGCTCTTGCCTCTAGGGCTCTGTCCCTAGCGACGCTCTCATGGAGCATTGCGATGGTGGAGCAATGTCGAGTAAGGTTGTCGCCGCGGCCATGCACCTCGCACCACAGCCCCTACTGCTGTCCATTCTCGCGGCCCCATCTACCATCTTCATGACCACAACCTCTTTTGCGACCATGGCCTCTGCGGCCCCACCCCCGGCTAGCTGAGGTGTTGTTGTCGCCACCACCTTGATGTTGAGGACGTATTTGGGCTGCTGGCCCCTCCACTGCTTGTGGCTGGAGCCATCCTTTGAAGCCTCGGGTGATTACTTTGATTCAAAAGCATCGTCCCAGCGTCACTGCACATCCTCTTCCACTCTTGCATACTCCATCTTGTCAAAGAGCTTCGTGACCGTTTTTATGGGCTTACGCGTGTTGTATTTGGCCAACGGCCCGGACGAAGACCTCGTATTGCTGCATTGATGATGGTGGTCTTGTTTACGTCCTTGACTTGGCAGCGGACTTTAGCGAAGCACTTGAAATACTCCTGGAGCTTCTCTAAAGGCTTCTGCTTGATGGAAAAAAGTTGGTCTGCATCTACCCGCTCGACATAATTTCCTTGGAAGTTGTTGAACATGCGGTCCCAGATCTGCTCCCACGCACATATAGAGTTTGGCTTGATGGTGAAAAACTAGGAGAGTGCTATCTCTTGAAGGGCAAGTAGCAATCCCTTCGCCTTTGTTGAGTCATCACCTCCAGCCGCTTCGATAGCCGTCTCATAAACGCGTGCGAACTCTCGGGGGTCTGTGTCACCCTTGTATGATTAGACGGTGGGCATTTTGAAATCTTCTGGCCATGCGGACTGCTGTAGGCTAGCGGACATAGGAGACTCAAGGTCCATGCATCGGGGTATGTTGCGAATGGCGGTAGGGGCCTCGTAATTGTCCACCCTTTCGGCGGCGACCTCCGCGACCATCGTCGTAGGTGCTTGTTGGCTCCGAGCCTCCTCACGCTCCGGAGGTCTGCTAACTCACGCTGCAGCGTTCTGAGGGCCGCCAGCAGAGTGCCTTCCGCTGCCCGAGCAGCAGAATATGCTGGTGCGGACGCATGTGCAGCAAGATTGCTAGCGATGATGGCTTGAGTGCTGAAATCGCTAAGCACGTTGGTGCGGTAAATGTGGTGGTTGGCGATGGGTCTAGCACACACATCGAGGTCGGTGGTCATCTTAGCGTAGGCTCTAGGATCACTTGATGTACCGGTGCGGGCATCGGGGTTGACGGTCTTGCCAGCGCGGGCGTCTAGGTCACTTGCTCCGGGGTCAACGGATATGTCAGCATGGGTGTAGAGGTTGATGGTCGTGCCAACGCAGTCTCTGAGGTCAACGGACGTGTCGGCTAGGGTGTTGAGGTTGACCCTCGTGCCAACACGGGCATCAGGGTTGGTGTAGGTGTCGAGGTTGATGGTCATGCCAGCGTGGGTATCGTGGTCGACGGTCGCACCGGTGTTGGCGTCGGAGCTAGCTCCTCACGTCAGCGTTAACTCTCGGTGCCCGCGACCCCAGGGCATCGCTACCATGAGGTGGTGGGCCCTCGACCACCAGCCCTTGTGTGCTTGCCTCGACGGCCGCTGCCACCGTGCTTCTCTTTCGCATAGTTGTCGTCGCTGCTTTCTTGGGCGCCATTGCTTCTTTCAAGCTTGCAGCTTGCTTGTCGTCCCCATGGAAGGTGCCAACTGTTGTGGCTACTGACCAAATAGTAAAAAATAGAACTGGTAGAATAAGTGTAGAAAAATGGATTGGCCTCCTTCTCTCCTTTGGCCAGGTTGTGTGTGTGTCTATATATATATATATATATATATATATATATATATATATATATATATATATATATATATATATATATATATATATATATATATATATATATATATATATATATATATATAGCCATAAGGCCTGATTACAATAATAACCCCTACAGTGGCATACTGCCGAGAATATAAGTGTCTTTTTACATGCCTTATGGGCCTTTTGGCCCAGTAGGTCGAATGGATTTAGGTGGAGGGCGACCCCTACAACACCATATATGCCCAAGGCATCTACACTCGAAATTTTAAGGGTTGGCTAAAAAAGATGGAGGAATTGGGAGTAGAAAATAGAATGCAATGGATATAATAACAAGTGATGGCAAAATACTTTGGAAAGCCTCATGTCACAATAGAGATGATATTGCATGGGGAATGATCAGCCTAATTAGCCTAAGCAAACCAATAGTGGAGTTGCTTAAACACTCAAGACGGTATTTGGGAGATCATCATGTATGATGATAATTTGAAGTACATAAGATTCACTTGGAGCAATCTTAAGTCCCAAATAAAATAAAGGGACCTTGAGAGTAGTGTGGATCATGAGTGATCTTGATTTCCCGGTATCATGCTAAGAATTATATTCTTAGAATTGAGACAAACATATAGATGATCACCAGCTTCTGGTCAAGTTATATTCTCATGTGGAACAAACTACGATAATTAGGTGATCCAAATTGATGTTCTATGTTAACATTTATTATTTCCATGATTATAGGCATTAGTTGTCAATCTTTGATGTTCTATTCATTTATGATTTTTGTGGTATATATTTGTTTTGTATGCACTAAATGCTATTGTGTTAGAACATATTTCTATTAACAAAATGTAAATATATTGCGATTGAAGATTATATAAATGTGGTATGAGAGACTACGACACTTTAGGCATTGAGAAAATATACTGGACTATATATATTTTCTGCAGGCTATAACTTGGGATCCCTTGAGTGCATGTCTATGGATAAGTTAAACGATATGGCATCATTTTGGTGAGGGGGCGTATCATGGGGCACCTAATTTCATGAAGTGTATTTAGGGGTACATATGAGAATTAATTGAGCCCATGATGGAGCTACATATATACTTTATGGTACATATTAATGTGTTCACTAAGTGGATGCATGATGCTCTCACTAAGTGGATATTATCCATTAAGGATTATACTTCCGGAGAGATAAATTGTTATAACTCATTAAGGACCCAGTTTTGGAATCATTGGATCCAATCCATCTTAATGGATGAAGTTAACAATTTACAATGAAATTGTTTGGTATGAGAGTAGAATATTTATATGGTTCTACAAAAGGTCTTAAATAATAGATATTACCATCCAATAGAGATTGGGATAGCTAACTTAGACTAGAGTATTTATGCATGATGCTGCATATGAGTCTAGTACACTATATATACCTCCTGCAGTTAGTGCGTGTGGAATATTTTCTATATAAAGCATCACCATAAGCGTAATATGATGGATACCAACTACGTGTTGGACATATGTATTGGATATGAAATATCTTAAAGGGCATGACAGGAGATTTTGATACGCTACTTGATGAAGATATTATCCTAGCATTAGGGGAGGATCAAGCTCATATTTGGAATGCCGCGATGTTTTCATGAGATGAAAAAAATTCTTCAAATTGGTTGCGATGAACAAAGGCTATAAACAGATACCAATACACTGGTCAAGCTGGACCGAGAGTTCAGAAGATACTCCCCATGAGATGAGCGGGGAGTTTGCGACATACTGTAGAAGAGTAATTATGCTTAGAGTGGTGATTATCATAATATACCAACTTGTGCGAGGTGAATGTTAAAAGAATCTAATGCCCTCCAGTGTGCCCGTCGATCCTCTCCAACGCCCTCTCAGCCAATACTATCCCGCCGTCACCCATCCCTTGGATCGCTACCACCAGCCATCTAATCTGCACCGTCCACCGCATCAGACGGTCACAAACCACCCATACCACCCCGCTCTTGCCATCCAAAACTTTTCGCGATCCCGCCTTCCCAGCCGCTACAAATACCCCGCGTCCCCGCCCCAGGAATCCAAGTCCTCACGCCTCCCAAATCCTCCGATTCTTCTCGCGCCTCCGAGTCTTTTGAGTTGAGATCGCCGAGATGGCCCGCACGAAGCAGACGGCGCGCAAGTCGACCGGCGGGAAGGCGCCGCGGAAGCAGTTGGCGACGAAGGCGGCGCGCAAGTCGGCGCCGGCGACGGGCGGGGTCAAGAAGCCGCACCGCTTCCGCCCGGGCACCGTCGCGCTGCGGGAGATCCGTAAGTACCAGAAGAGCACGGAGCTGCTGATCCGGAAGCTGCCCTTCCAGCGGCTGGTGCGGGAGATCGCGCAGGACTTCAAGACGGACCTCCGGTTCCAGTCCTCCGCCGTCGCGGCGCTGCAGGAGGCCGCCGAGGCCTACCTGGTGGGGCTCTTCGAGGACACCAACCTCTGCGCCATCCACGCCAAGAGGGTCACCATCATGCCTAAGGACATCCAGCTCGCGCGCCGCATCAGGGGCGAGAGGGCCTGATGAGCTCGTGCTCTCCCCGTTGCTGGTTGCTCTCTTCGGTTTCTTGGTTTGTAGTGTAGGAGGTGGTAGAACCTGGATGGGTGGCTCGTCGCTTCATGTCATCTTTGTACTAATCGTTTGCTTGCTTGGTTCGCTACTTAGCTTCAATGGAATATGATCAGTGCTTAGTGAACTGACTCTGTTCTTGCATGATTTGCTACCTTCTGGATGCGGTCTTTGACCTGAGGAATTGGTATCTGGACTTGGATCTGTTTTAGTATGCAGATCGACTTGGATGTTATCAACCGGAACATGTTAATTGGAGCAAATGGGTTGCTGAAAACTCCCATGGTGAATGCTTGAAATGAACCGGGTTACCATGTTGAATTTGGGGATGTGGAAGTTGCAATTTGGAGTCATCTTACTATTCCAATGGTTCTATTTCCATGGCCATAAGCAAAACTGAGGTTAGATGTAGGATAAGGGTAACTTGATCGAAACAAATATATTCATCCAATATCGATCCTTGCGGCTTGCTATTAATGTAATTTTCATGGTCTAGAAATGCGACTTAAAAAATCGTACCTAAAGAACTAAGACAATATGCAGCACATAAATGAAGTTTGGCATCACCAAGTCATCTTAAAATAAACACATCCCCAGCATGTCTTGATTCAAATGACCGGTTATAATGCAAGTAAACGGGCACGCACGATGTGCGTTGAATAAGAAGAATACTATTAGTGAACAACGTTTATAAAGCCTGGCTTTCGTGAGTTTCCAACACTTAGCAGGTTTTCATATGATATGTCTCCATTTGACTTGAGATAATAGATTAATTAAGAAGCATTTTGCCGAACACCTACGCAGCAAAAGAACTCCAGTAATCCCACAATCCCTGAGCCACACAGATCTTGAGCCATACACACGAAGCCAAATATTTAGGAGCCTTGGTTCCAACCAATCTTGTGCAGCATTTGAAAAACCCAACAAATGATTTTTCCAGAATAAACGAGAAAAAAATGTACAACTCTTCGTATTTACTCTTAAGAGATGCAACAGTTATAAAAGAGAGCACTCCAATGAGATATAATGAAACAGCTCACTCCCTGACCCTAATAAAATGTAGAGAAAGAATAGACAGTAGCAATGTCTCAACCTGTAACAATGTCTCGTCGCATAAGCTCCACCAATGGCATGATCAGTAGCTGCTGCCACATTGTATATTCTTTCGACATTTTTCTTTGTGTCCAACTTAGTAGTAGTTAAAAAATATAAGAGCTAGGTGCTTTTCAGAAAGATACAACGTTATGCGTTGTGTATAACTTTGGAGAAACATGCCTTTAAGTCAATAAAGAGCATAACAATGTGATACTACTCTTAACATAAATAGTAAATTCTGCCGTCGATAAAACAACTTTTTCTATAGTACCGCAGAATTGAACTTTCATCGATCCATAAACCATCTAAAAAAAAGTCACAATCATCAGTTCCGAGAGACCACATAGAATGTCTAGAATAAGTTTGTGATAAACAATTGGTACTTTAGTTGATTTAAAATTGAATTTTATGAAAGTTTCAGAAAATTCAAATTTTAGTTTCTACTGTCAGTGTATCTGGTTAGACCGGCTTGGGAGTCACGGTTTGATCGGCTGGTCTGGTGTGACTTGAACTGCGGTGTGACCGGATTCTAATTGACGGTTGCTTTTTTCTAGAGAGCGTGTTTTAGAGTTGGGCTCATACAGTTAGATCGGCCAGTGGTTGACGGTCTGACGGGGACGATCCGACCACCATAGGGAGAATGATCAGATCTCCGCTAGGCGGTCTGACCAGCAATGGTATGACCTGTGGTTGTCCATTTTATTTTTGGAATGTGTTATAGTGGAGTGCTTGAGTTAGTGTAGAGAGAGCGCGATCCTAGTGTGGATGTATGATGTTATGACTTACGACTGAGCATGGGTTCTGCTTTCAGCCATGAATTAACTGCTTGTGATTGTTGTCATATCATCGCTATATTATCTGGTTACATTTTGCACCAGCAAAATTATCGAGGGAAAAGGAGTAGAGAACAAGTTCTTTCGGTTCTGCAGTCTGGTTTTGTCATCCATTATCATGATGGTACCTAAATTTTCCCAAGATCATGTAGCACCCCACATATAGCCAAGGTGGAATACTACTATGAAACGTCATCGCCAAGAAATAAAAGTAATGATAAAAGTACTTTATTAATAATCAACGGAAGCTGAAATAATGTTTGAAATATGGGACCGGTCCACTTCTAATCAAATGACAAATAAAGTAAATGGCAAAAACTTGTGGCAAGCCATAGTGCCGAAACTCGAGTGCTCCCACCCATGCATGCTGTTATCAATCCACTGGCCTTTTACTTGAGAGGAAAAGAGCAAGCGTGAGATTTGGAAATCTCAGCAAGTACCCAACAACGGTCGCAACACAAGAGTAGGACAGGTAATGCAACCACAAGAAGTAAAGAGTAAACATGACAAGTAAGCAATGGACATAAGGCAAGCAATGGACAACTGATATCGAAAATACTGTCATAAATGGGAGAGGGTATTATGAGAACCGTGTATTAGAGATATTTGTTATGTGACAAGTTATAGCAAGTTATAGCAAGGGTGCCGGTCAGTGGCGGAACCAGGATTTCGCTACGCCCCGGGCTGAACTCTAACCACCTAAAACTAACACCAATTTGTACCCATACCACGATATAACAAAAGTATATCATAATTGGCTAATTGTATTACTGACATGAAACTTGAGTTCAATACTAAACATGCAAACATAAAGCATAATACGAAGAACATGGCATGATCTCAAAGTACAAATCAGGACATTTCAATAATTCAATTCAACATTAACACAATCCTGCTAAAGTGCTAATCATGCGTCACATTTTTATACAAGAACAGCTAATCCATGGCAAATTGGCAATCAGAATTTTCAGTTTTGCATGGAAAATATCACACATTGTCACATTCCATGGAAAATATCACATTTCAACATATTAGCTAGAAGCCTAGAAATCTAGAATCAATCAATCAATCATCAGTTATTCAGTTCATCACATTCCATGGCAATGGCAATCGGAATTTCAGTTTTGCACAATGTCTCACCGAGAGTTTCCACACTCCACACTCCACAGGCAGGCAGGCACTGGCAGCAGGCTGCAAGAGGCCAGGAGCCGAACAGGAGGGGGCGAGTGGGCGACGCCGGGTCGCCGGTGCTGGCCGGGAGGTGGGCGGCGACGCGGCGCAGTCCAGGAGGAGCCGAGGAGGGGCGTCGCCGGGATCTGAGTCTCTGAGTCGAGGCGGAGCCGTGGAGGCGACGAGGCGGAGGGCGGAGGCGACGAGGCGGCGGTTGGCGGAGATCCGAGGCGGAGGCGGTGGTCGGCGAAGATCCGAGGCGGAGGCGACGAGTCGACGGAGATCTGAGACGGAGGCGACAAGGCAGCGGTCGGCGGACGAGGCGGACGGCGGCGGCGACGAGGCGGAGGGCGGAGACGCGGAGGCGACGAGGCGGCGGACGAGGCGGCCGACGCCCGACGAGGCGGAGGGCGGAGCCGCGGAGGCGACGAGGCGGCGGATGAGGCGGCACTGGCGACGAGTGAGCGGTGCGGCGTCGCCTTTCGCCCGTGCGGCCGTGCGGCTTCTGCGGGCTAGGGTTTGCGGGTTGCGGCGGAGCGTGAGGCGGAGACGGCCGCGTGAGCGGGCTGCGCGTGAGGCCGAGCGCGCTGCGCGTGAGTGGGCCGCACGGAGACGGGCCGCATGGGCTATCTGGGCTGAATAATAGCAAAAATACCCCGGGCTGACCTGGGCTATACATTGGTAATTTTTTCACGCCCCGGGCTCTAGCCTACCTTGCCGGGGGCCCAATTCCGCCCCTGGTGCCGGTGACCTCCTCCCACATACCCGGTTATACGAGAATAGCCAGGTACAACCTTGTTCTCGACTGTATAACCGCAGACAGGGTGTAATATCCTGTGTAACGAGAATGTACGGGCCCCGTACGTTACTAGGTTGGGTAGAAATGACCCCTATATGTGGGTAGCCCCGGCATGATAACCCTTAGTTCGTTATTCAGCGAATTATCCATGATATAGTTAAAGAGTTGTGATTGAATTAAGATAAAGTTATGAGAGTCAAGGGTTGATACGGTGAGGCTAGAGACAGGATTGGTGACACACAATGATGGAACAAGATCTGTCGATAAGGAGGTTCCTAACCGGAGTCATACAAGGGTTGTCAAACAAACCATTTTATTAGGTGATAGTTGGTCATTAGTCAAGTTAATGTGTAATAACTAAATCAACAACAGTTCACGAATAATAATCAACAATTAAAGATCACAGATGCAAGGGCAAGACATATCCATAACCGGCCAATGTTAAAGATTACTAGTGGTTAACCTTAAATTTGAGCATGATTCGTCGCAACCCTAATTACCATTTAAATGTTTGTTACAATCCTAACCACATAAGAATTCTACGGTTAACATCATACTAATTACAAGCATTTATTACTATCTACCTTGTCATATGAACATCTACTAAACTACAACGACTTACGATAGGCAACAATACAATGTAACGATCAGTAATCGCGCTAAGGCAACAGGTAAATATAGGGGGCAAATGGGTTGGGTTAATCCCGACCGGTCCGGTACCGAATCCGGTTGGTATTGGATTCGGGAAGGGAATTTGGTATCCGGTCGGATTCGGATTCAGATAATATTGGTATTCGGATACCGATAGTATTGTTATCCGACCGAATAGTATTGGTATTCGGATACCGGATAATTATCTGGTCGGATATCTGGTAAAAGCTAAGAATTCACCTTTTATTTTGTTAGTATTTGTTTTTTTGTCATGTTGGTTGGTTGAGGTGTGCAGTGTATAGAAAGTTTTCCTGGATTATGCAAGCTTAAGTTCTCTAAAAGAAATATGGCATTCAGTTGTGGCAACTATAAATATACAAATACTAAAATAGTATTTTATTTCTAATTCTGCTGCTTTTGCAATTGGAATCCTAAATTTGCTCATTAAGATCACTCTTCCTAGGTAATGGAATGAAAAGCATGTAATCAGAGTATTATTAAACGATGAACTTTGGCATGCTTCAGTAAATGAACAGGTAAATTTGTCAAAAGTCTATTATCCCCAATTGTCTACTGTCTCTACCTTAATTTAGTAAAATTTCTTTAGCCTAGAAAAAGAAAATGTTGTCCATCAAGAATCAAGATTCATCTTGAAACGCCACACCTCAACGGGCAATTTTGGGGGAAACGCCACACCCGGCTAATGAATTATAATCACTATTATGTACTTATGTCTAACAGTTTAAGGCTTGAAGTGATGGTGGTATGGTTTAGCATATGTTCCTTTCCGTATGCACATACTATCCGTCTACACTATCCGTTTTTGATCCGAAACCATCAAGTATCCGTTCCGTCGGCACAATATTCGAAATTCCGAATACTTCGAATTCGTATTCGTATCCGATTTTACTGTATCCGACCCCGAATCCGAGAAAAAAAATGAATTAGGATACGGTATAAGCAATATCCGTTTGAATCCGACCTGATTGCACCCCTAGGTAAATATGAGATATAGAGTGCGAAAGAAACAGGTTACGGCCGCGAGGTACTTGCCTTGAGCACGCTCGATGGACACGCTACACGAAGGGTCTAAGAACCGCAATTGCCCAGCTGCTCCCTCGACAACTGCGTGAGAACCTACAGAGTGATATGGGAAACCACCGATTAGATATAACGATTTTGATTAGGAAACGACAAGGGATAAATGACTGAAAGAAAAAACGGCAGTTCGGCCATGTGAACGCGAGTTCAGCCGCGCGAACGGCCATTCGACCGCGTGAACACGCATTCGGCCGCGTCTGCCACCGGCCATCGGCTACCACCACCGGTCGGCACCAGTCGCCGCCACCGACCACCGTCACCGGCCCGCCGCCGGCGAAGCCGCGCGCACGGCATGTGCATGCACAGACGGCGTAAGTGCGGGCGCAGTGCGTGTGGCCGCTGCCGTCGCCGTCGCGACCGGTGTTGCCGCCGCCGCCGCTGCTGCCAGCAGCGCCATGGCGATCGCATGCGTGAGCGCAGGGCACAGGCGTGTGCACGGGTGAGCACGGTTGCATGCGGGCTGCCGTGCTGGCCCATGTTGCCGCCGCCGGCCGCCACTGCTGCTTGCGTTGCCGGCCGCCGCTGCTGCCGGCCTCCATGGCAACTGCGAGCGCGTGCGTGAGCGCAGGGCACAGGCGTGTGCACGGGTGAGCACGGTCGCGTGCGGGCTGCCGTGCTGGCCCATGCCGCCGCCACCGGCCGCCGCTGCTGCCGGCCTCCATGGCAACCGCGAGCGCGTGCGTGTGGCGCGGCGCAAGTGCGCGCATGAGCCGCCGCCGACAACCCGTGCATGCCCCATGCAAGAGGTTTTGAGGAAGAGAGTTTGGAGGAGGGAGAGATTACCTGGGAGCTCAATGGCGGCGCAGTAGGGAGGGGAAAAATCCACTATTTAAGGAGATGGATTAGGGTTTTAGATTTATAGTTATTTGTTTTTATTTATTTATTATATATATATATATTTTTGAGTGCTGCAGATCATTTGCACGCTCGTATTTCCTAGGATCATTTGCACGCGTCGCCTGCGTCTGAGGCACGACCTCGACGTGGCGGCTCCGGCTGTGTCAGTAGACTTCGCCGCCTTCCTTGTAGGCGTTGCCTTGGAGGGATGGCCTAGTCCTCGGCTTTGTCTCTGCGCACTGCCCGCGTCTGAGGCACGACCTCGACGTGGTGGCTCCGAATCTAACAGGGGACTTCGCCGCCCTCCTCGTACGCATCGCCTCAGAGGGGTGGCCCTGTCCCTGACCCTGCCTCCATGCGCTGCCATAACCACGTTATGATCGACGTAGTCATACATGCTACCCAAGTTCGTGGCATGACCTCGATATGGCGGCTCAGGCTCTGTCAGAGGACTCCACGACCACGTCATGATCAGTGAAAAAAGAACCTTATTCCGGGAGGTTTAGATCATCCAGACCTCTAGGGGCTAGAGCTAGCAGTTGCATCAGCTCACCCCTCGAGACCTTTGAGCTTGATGTCGGGGGACGGGGAGCTAGGGCAGTTGGTCACGTCAGTTTGTCCTTCGGGACCTCCGCGCTTGCTGTCGAGGGAGTATTGTTGTGGGGATGGCCTAGCCCCCATGACCATTAAGTTCAGCTACTAGGCCTTGAAACAATCCCAATAGTATAGGGATATGTGTATAAAGGAGTGTACTAATATATCCTCACCTTTTGTAATTATTAAGTGTAGAATGTGAATTTCCCATCCTACCCCATTCATGTGTATAAATCTCACAAGAGGGGTACGAGATGGCTAGATCCACTCATTTTACTTACAAGCTCTCTTCTGCCGTTGGCTCTCACTGGCCCTGTTAATTCTACCTTGTCCCATGGAGAAAAGGTACCCTGTGATGACTACGGTCAGACCGGCCAATTGATGTTTTGGCTCGTTTGTTGCTTCTTTGGTTTCATTGGCTTGTTGAATTTTGTTTTGTGCTTATTTCCACTATGCATAAGAACTTATTAGCTTTGTAATGGCCAAGTTTTTGGGAAGAGATTTTAGCTGTGTCCTGACTGCTTGCTCCAAAGGGCAAAGGGCTTATAAGCCAGGGCTTATGCCTTTTTGTGTGTATTGTAGCTGCAAAAGCACTGTAACGGCTGTTAGCTTTTTATGAGTCAAAAAAGCGAAAATATTAAAAAAATTTGAAAAACATCGCTATATCTATTAGGACAATGCAAAGAAATAAGAGGTAAAAAAAAGGAAAAAGGGTAAAAATCAAAATTTAAAAACCAAAAAGCTAAAGCTATTTGGAGCGAGACCTAAAATGAGAGGAACTATAGGATACCTTGCACCTGAATGGATTAGCAGAGTGGCTATTACACCAAAAATTGATGTTTATGCCTATGGGATGGTGCTACTGGAAATCATATCAGGAAGGAGGAACTCGTGTGCACCAAGCCCTTCTGGTGGCAGTCATGACATTTATTTCCCTGTGCTTGTCGCACGCAAAATTCTTGAGAGAGATGTGAGGAGCTTGCTGCATCAACGCGACAGGCCGGCAAGTCACACTAACACGACCGATCTCCCGCAAGATTGCTCGAAGTGAGGGAGAATTCCATCAGTATTCAGTGATCAGTCGGCCGCGCGGGGTGCGTCCCACTGCCGCTGCCTACACGGCACCTTATCGCGCGCGGATCGGTTTCGCCCGTCGCCGCCACAGGGGTAGCTGCTCGGCAAGCCTCCTCGGCCGCGATTGAACATCCGCGCGCCTCCACGTCTCTCGCAGCCCGGGCCTTTCTGCCGCGTCGCTCAGGAACCATCACGCTCCAGCTCGCTTATACAGGTGTGGACAGACATCCCAGTTGCTTAGACATTTCCTAGACTGGAGTGTAAGGTATTCAGCCTCCAGTCCATAGCAACCATCAAATGACAGGGATAGTTTAAACTCTGCTCAACCGTAATTGTCACCGGTCAAACCTTGTTCTAGAGCAGTTTGGATTGACAAATGGTTATGTACAAAGAGTATACAACCAAAATTGGTTCACGTCTCTTCTAGTAGCAATCAACAGGCGAGTGCTACTTTTTCTTTTTAAAATTTGACAGATGAGAGCTATTCTTACTAATATCACTTCACCGGAATAAAAAATAAACAGAAAAAGGAATATGCGTTAGAGGGTTGTTGGTTCAGGATGACATCTAACAAGGTCAGAAAAAAAAATCGTTAACCCGTCATTGGTTTTCATCCACTAATAACATGTGTCATGTGCACAACTAGCAATCTTAATCAGCCATAAAAATTGACCACAAGTCCTTGCCGTGCCGTGTATGTTACGCAGTTGATCACTGAAGTCAAAAGTTCTTACATCAAAACTGGGGCATGTTTTCACTCTACTAATTTGGCGGTTGTGCACTTGTGCTTGACTTCACCATGGTTATATTTTCTCTGTCTTGCATTGATGCATGCCATTTTTCCATTTATAAAGCAACAATGACCACTGAGCACCAATCGTACATTTGCAGTCCCTGCAACTGCAAGCTCTCTCTCCCTCAGTTCATCATGCCTCTTGTCCTCATTGTTTTCACTACGCTCTTCTCCCTAAACATCCCTGCAAATTCTGCCATGACGGACACTATTTCAGTTGGCCAACCACTTGTCAGCGACGGCAAGCTCGTCTCCCAGAATGGCAGGTACGCGCTTGGCTTCTTCCAAACAGGCAGTGAGTCCTCTGAGAGAACACTACCAACCGGTACCTAGGCATATGGTTCAATAGAGTCCCCACGCTGACTCCGGCATGGGTTGCAAATAGGGATGGCCCAATCAAGAACACTACCTCATTGGAGCTCACAATCTCCCATGATGGAAACCTTGTCATCTTAAACCTGTCTAGCAACTCCATAATCTGGTCTACCCAAGCAAACATCACAACCAATGGCACCATTGCTGTCCTCTTGAATAGTGGAAATCTCATCCTACAGAATTCCTCAAACTCATCAGACATTTTGTGGCAGAGCTTTGACTACCCCACAGATACATTATTCCCCGGGGCAAAGCTTGGATGGGACAAGGTCACTGGTCTGAATCGCCGTCTTGTTTCTAGGAAAAACTTGGTCAACCCAGCTACCGGTATATACTGTGAAGAGTTAGACCCCAGTGGTGTTAACCAGTACCTCCTTACACCACTGAACTCGTCCATACCATATTGGTCCAGCGGTGTATGGAACGGCCAGTACTTTTCCTCGATGCCAGAGATGACAAAGCGCTCTCGTTTCAATTTTACATTTGTCAACAATGATCAAGAGAAGTACTTGACATATAACGTAGACGATGAAGCCATGGTTATTCATCTCTTGTTGGACATCTCAGGTCAAATAAAGACGTATATTTGGCTTGAGGGATCAAAAGATTGGGTAATGATGTATGCCAAACCTCAATTTCAATGTGATGTCTATTCAATTTGTGGACCTTTCACTATTTGCAATGACAATGCACTTCCATCTTGCAATTGTATGAGGGGATTTACCGTGAGATCACCCAAGGACTGGGAGCTAGATGATCGAACTGGTGGGTGCTTGAGAAACACTCCATTAGATTGCATTAGCAACAGAAGCTCAAGTTCGACAGACAAGTTCTACAAGACGCCATGTGTTAGATTGCCCCAAAATGCCCATAGCATGCAAGTTGCTGCCAGTGCAGGTGAATGTGCGCAAGTTTGCCTGAGTGACTGTTCTTGCACTGCTTATTCCTTTCGTGGTGGATGCTCTATTTGGCAATATGAATTGCTTAATATAAGACAAGAGCAATGTAGTGGCACCACCAGCACAGATGGAGAAACTCTTTACCTACGCCTTGCCGCCAAGGAATTGCAGAGCCAGGAGGCCAAAAGAAGAGGAGTGACTATTGGAGTTATCATTGGTGCAAGTGCTGCTGCTTTAGGTATGTTTGCACTGATCCTACTACTGCTGATTTGGAGGAACAAAACAAAATTCTCTGGTGGTACATCGAACAACGCTGAAGGTTTCAACGGTATCATTGCATTTCGGTATATTGATTTGCAACGTGCAACTACAAGTTTCTCGGAGAATATTGGGGGAGGCGGCTTTGGTTGCGTGTTCAAGGGGTTTCTAAGTGACTCCACAACCATAGCAGTGAAAAGGCTTGATCATGCCTGTCAAGGAGAGAAGCAATTTAGGGCCGAAGTGAGCTCGATTGGAATCATCCAGCATATTAATTTAGTTAGATTAATTGGTTTTTGCTGTGAAGGTGGTAGGAGATTGCTTGTTTACGAACACATGCCAAATCGTTCTCTTGATCTCCATTTATTTCAGAGCAATACTACAATCTCCTGGAGTACCAGGTATCAAATAGCCCTAGGAGTTGCTAGGGGACTGTCCTACTTGCACGAGAGCTGTCAAGATTGTATCATACATTGTGATATCAAACCAGAAAATATCCTTCTCGATGCTTCGTTTGTTCCAAAAATTGCAGACTTCGGGATGGCAAAGCTCTTGGGAAGGGATTTTAGCAGAGTATTGACTACAATGAGAGGAACTGCAGGATACCTTGCACTTGAATGGATTAGTGGTGTTGCTATTACACCAAAAGTCGATGTTTACAGCTATGGGATGGTGTTGTTGGAAATGATATCTGGAAGAAGGAACTCATACGCACCATGTTTTTGTGGTGGTGACCATGATATTTACTTCCCTGTGCGTGCCGCACATAAACTTCTTGAAGGAGATGTGGGGAGTTTGATAGATCACAGATTACATGGTGAAGTCGATCTGAACGAGGCTGAAATACTTTGTAAGGTTGCTTGTTGGTGCATACAAGATGATGAGTTTGATCGACCAACAATGGGAGAGGTGGTTCAGATTCTGGAGGGTTTAGTTAAAATCAGCATGCCCACGATGCCGAGACTACTTGAAACTATAACTGGAAGCTCGCATTCGACATGCTCCTAGTTTTTTCTAAGGCAAACATTTCAGTTCGAGAATCGACGAAAATAGTTGTATTTCCTTGTGTTACAAATAAATTTGCTATCTGTAAAAAAAATAACATCTAGTATACGTATGAGTGACAGAGCGTGCAACTACTTTTACCGATTCTGCCATAAAGACTATATGTAGTGTAGCGTTGGTAATTCCTGTCATCTTCTTTCTTGTGCAATGAAGTTGTTTACCTCCTCTGTTTGATGTATTTAACATCTTGCGCTGAGTAGTAGTACGTTGTTGTTCTGCTTATCTAGTTTCTTTAGGACTTGTTCTACTTATCTGGTTACATAACTCTCGACTGAACTAACAGCAAATAAAGCTCAGCTCGTCTTTTTCAAAAAAGAAAAGAATTAGCTCAGCTCGGACCCAAGGTTACACGAGGACTCTTGCAGTTGGCACTGGATGTCGCATGGTGGGATAGATGAGAATGCGATGAGATGCACCTTACGTGTCCTACTAGAGTGAAAGATTACCGCCACATCTATAATACCACTAATATGCAAAGGGAAGAAATGCATGGAATAAAAACAAACCAAGGGAGAATAAAGGAAAGAGAGTGGAGTTTTGCCGTCAGACCCATCGGCTTTACGATGCCGAACAAAGGTAGCGCTCACAGAGGTTCCCAGACCGTCCAAGATCGGTCGGCGCCTCTCGCTACTGTGGGCTTCGTCATTCGGCGAAAATATAGCCAATGCCCATGTTTACTGACTTACTTGCTGCAGTAGAAACCCCTAGCCAACAGTACACAGCCCTTGCACCAAAATGCCCTTGGGTAGTCAGGTATATGGGAGAGAAATAGGAGTTGAGTGAGGGCATGCCGGTCATTTCACAAAACCAGGGCTGCCCAACCATGCTCTTATATGCTAGCACAGAAGAAGCAAGACCATTTTTCCCCAACCGAGAAACCAAGCATCATTTCACCATTCCTTTCTCATTTCTCCTCCCCAGCTAGAACTCAACCAGAGAGCAAAACCTTTCTCATTAGAGCAACATAGAGACAGTGAGGAAGAACAGACTAGAGGAAGCAAGGGGGAAGAGGAAGACGAAGGCGAGGAGTGAGGGGCGTGAACGGCATCCCTGTGCTAACCATGACAGCAAGACGATGCCGTCAACAGCAACCAGAGGAGGCCATCCACGACCATCGGGAACCCCGACCGTCGTCAACGACTGCCTTCACTTCTAGCCCTTATCAAGTAGGCCCCCAACTCTTACCCTCCCTACTCATGGCACGGGGCAAGCGGTGAGCCCAAAGGGGGCGCCGTGCGCCCTTGGTCAGGGGTGCATGCTCCCCGGCGCATGTCCCCGCCAAGTCCCATCACGGTGACCGCCCGTAGACTTCCCCAAACCGTGAGTGCACCCGAATGTAGAGGCAAGCAAAATAAAAGAAGCTAAAACAAAGTAAGAGTAGAAGGGAGTGGGGGAGGACTACCTTGATAGGAGTGGCCGGCCAGTGAAGAGCCGTGGCCGACGAGCTTGAACTCACGGGGAGGGGGGAAGAGATGCCGGAGTTGTGGTCGGCAGCCGGGCCGAGCGCGCGCAAGGGGAGGTGGCGGATCCGGACTTGGCCGGCCAGATCCGGGGCGAAGAGTGATATGTATAGACGGAGTACTTGCATTGCATGCATATCATGAAAAGAGATAGTGTCGGTCTACTTTGTGTGGACACTCCACGGGAGTGGAGATTGAGATCTCCGTATGAGAATGACGTACTACTGTGGTTCCCGTATGAAAAAGGATGGGCTTGTGATCCCCGCATGGAAACATGCGGGCTTGGGTGAGCATCGACGGGTGCTCACTCTGTTATATCGGTATAGGCTAAAGAGATAAGAGAGAAGTACATGTGCATATACATGATGAATAGTTCATCGGAACTTAACGTGATTAAATGGAAAAGTGGTTAATGAAACTGTGATGAATATGGGCTAATTTGTGAACATGTTAATTACTGTTTTGCCTTGTACTTGCTGAGTTGGTGGACTCATCCTTACTTCGTTACTATTTTTAGGTGACCGTTGAGGACATCTTGCACGGGCGGGAGTAGCACATGAATAATATGCACGGACCAGCAGCACTCTTTGTACTACTTTTTGTCAATATATTTTAGACTTCACTAGTATGCTAGAGTAATCACTAAAAACGCTATGATGTATCTGAATGCAACATTATAAATAAATTAGTATTGGCTTAAATTTTTCTAGTTAACGATGAAATGGTAAGAGTATGCAATGGTGGTAACATTCCGGGTCCAAAGAGTGGGCGTGGTGTTACAACATCATATAACAAAAACTAGAGTGTGGGCGAAGTAGTCACCTAGGAGACGTTCCACCGCATATTCGTCCATGTCCGGCGGCGAGCCGGTGAGGCGGGCGGCGGCCGCGGGTCGTTCGCCGCACGCGTAAAGCGGTTTTCCCGACAGGAATCCCTTATCAGTTCTCACTTCTATAAGACTCGTGACTACTTCCATTGTCAGGGCCAGAGCCCAGCTTTTGTTGGGCCTAGTTGGGCATGCCCGGGCATGTTTTTCTATCCACCAATACAAACCAGTTCGAAACGAGCAGAATTCAGGACCATTGAACTCGTAGACTTGGGTCAACCCAGTTGAGCGAGGTAAGAGCATAGGACGTGAAAAATACCGAAAATGAACCGTATGATCACAGATCGGAAAAATTCTATTTTTCAATCTTGAACTATTATCCAAGTCCAAGAATCAACCCACAATATTAAAATCACACTTTACAACCAGTGGTGGAGCTAGGGTTTGATTATGCCCCAGCCTCAGTGGTGAAATGATCTAGACTATTTGGATTGGACCAAAAAAATGCTATCCAGACTGAACTGAATTTACCCGAGGTGTATACTAGATATTTTTTCACACCCCGGACTGAAGCCTGCTGTAATGCCCTAGAGTCCAAACCGGCTCAGACCTAACCACATTCTAGATAGGCCACGCACACGTAGTAACCCGCTTGCACTTTCGTCCTCGCTTCGCACAAAACGGTTAACCAGGGGTGCTACCATTGGAACTCCTAGGCTTATATGTAAGTGCTTCTCAAGGTAAGCTAGCAAAGTGGAACTAACCTAGAAATTCATATGCGCACACACATGGGCCAACATGGGCTCTGATACCATGTGTGCGTACACATGAATTTCTGGGTTAGTCCCACCTTGCTAGCTTACCTTGAGAAACACTTACATATAAGCCTAGGAGTTCCAAAGGTAGCACCCCCGGTTAACCGTTTTGCGCGAAGCGAGGACGAAAGTGTAAGCGGGTTGCTACGTGTGCGTGGCCTATTCAGAATGTGGTTACGTTTGAGCCGGTTTAGACTCTACGGTGTTACAAATGGTATCAGAGCCGACTCTCGCAGTTACATGGGCGCGTGCGGGTCAGGGGCGCGCATAAGGCGCATAGCGCGTGTGGGCCCGGAGTGGACACACGGCATAGAATATGTGCTGGCACTGAACGCACGGACATGTGCCAAGAGGGGAGATCCTTATCATTTGCCCCGGTGTGGGTATGTTGGTCCGACGAGTACGTCGGGTCCTTTGAGGGGGGTGTATGTGACACTCCGGCCTATGTTGGCCCATATGTGCGTGCACATGAATTTCTGGGTTAGTCCCACCTTGCTAGCTTACCTTGAGAAGCACTTATATAAGCCTAGGAGTTCCAAAGGTAGCATCCCCGGTTAACCGTTTTGCGCGAAGCGAGGACGAAAGTGCAAGCGGGTTTCTACGTGTGCGTGGCCTATTCAGAATGTGGTTAGGTCTGAGCCGGTTTGGACTCTAGGGTGTTACACCTATCCTGCCTAGGGTGTGGCTCCTGTTAGTTTCATAATCATCAAGTGCATCGCATTATCCACTAGCCAAACATCCAGAACACCTAGGGTTTGGGGAATCGGGAGACTTACGGTCGCCGATGAACGCCATTTGAGCGAAGACCTCGTGCCTGCGTAATGCAGGCGTGGGGACGAGTCGGTGCAGATCGGGATGTCACCGGAGTACGAGGTGTCGTCGGCGGAGTCCTGCAGAGGCGGCGGCGACGACCTTCCCGTTGCTTAGCAGCGCGCAATAGATCGGAGTCTTAGGGTTGTACGGAGTTTTGGCTCTCACGAGGAACAGGCGTCATCAGGAGAGGCCGGGACTCCACCCTTTTATTTTGCGCTGTTGCAACGGGGGGACCGTAACCAAAACGGTTAGGCACCCCCGATCAGGGCGCGTGAACGTGGGGTGAACCCACGTTTTTCTCATCCGGCCGTTTGGCCTAGATCAATATCCAACATTCTCCCCCTTGATCGTAAGGCTAAACATCATAAGCCCTCTCTCAATAAAAATTCACACCAAAATAATGCGTCACAACAGTCAATTAAGTACCGTTGGACATCAGTACTTATAGTGCTCCATTCTATATCGATCGGATAACATAATACTTTATGGGAGTTGGTTACTTTATATGGTCCTCTTATTCCAGGATCACAGGCTCTCCAATAAACCCATGCCGGCAACATGATCACGAAAAATATTGGGTGGTAAGCCTTTTGTGAGCGGATCCGCAAGCATAAATTTAGTTCCAATATGCTCAACCTTAATTGTTTGATCTTGGACTCTATCTTTCACAACATGATACTTTATGTCAATGTGCTTGGCAGCCGCACTCGACTTGTTGTTACTCGAATAGAAAACTGCGGGTTGATTATCGCAATACAAAATGAGTGGTCTAAAAATGCTGTCTACCACTCTCAATCCCGGGATAAAGTTCTTAAGCCATACAGCCTGCCCGGTAGCCTCATAACATGCCACAAATTCAGCCTGCATTGTCGACGATGCAGTAAGTGTTTGCTTTACACTTTTCCATGATATTGCTGCTCCTACGAGGGTGAAAATGTAACCTGATGTGGACTTCTTAGTGTCTTTACACCCCGCAAAATCAGCATCAGAATAACCGACAACCTCAAGGTTATCGCATTTTCTATATGTGAGCATGTGACCTTTAGTGCCTTGCATATAGCGCAGGACTTTCTTAACGGCTTTCCAGTGGTCCGGTCCTGGATTTGACTGATATCTGCCAAGCATCCCGGTAACAAAAGCTAAATCAGGGTGCGTACATACTTGAGCATACATAATACTTCCGACAGCAGAAGCGTAAGGTATAGCCTTCATCTGATCAAATTCATAGTCATTCTTTGGGCATTGAAATTTCCCAAACTTATCGCCCTTAACAATAGGAGCAGACGAGGCAGAGCATTTATGCATATTGTATCTCTTTAGTACTCTGTCAATGTATGTCTTTTGTGATAAACCTAATGTTCCTTTGGACCTATCTCGGTGAATTTCAATACCAAGAACATAAGATGCTTCACCGAGATCCTTCATATCAAAATTGGACGAGAGAAATCTTTTAGTTTCCCGCAGCATGTCCACACTGCTGCTGGCTAATAATATATCGTCCACATAAAGAATTAAGAAGGTGTAATTACTCCCCCTGAACTTAACATATGTACAATTATCAACATCATTCTCCTTAAATCCAAATTTCCTTATGACTTCATCAAACTTAAGGTACCATTGCCTAGAAGCTTGCTTCAGGCCATATATGGATTTCCTTAGCTTGCATCCCAAATGTTCCTCGCCTTTCACAACAAAACCTTCCGGTTGTGTCATGTAAACGTCCTCATACAAGTCTCCATTCAGGAATGCAGTCTTAACATCCATTTGGTGTAACTCTAAATCAAAATGTGCTGTGAGCGCCATTATGATTCTAAATGAATCTTTGGTTGAGACAGGCGAAAATGTTTCATTATAGTCAATGCCTTCTCTTTGTGTAAACCCTTTCGCTACAAGTCTCGCCTTAAACCTTTCGATGTTCCCTTTGGAGTCACATTTTGTTTTGTAGACCCATTTGCAGCCCACTGTTTTGGCTCTATTAGGAATTTCTACTAAATCCCATACACCATTATCGCCCATAGACTTAATTTCATCTTTCATAGCATCTAGCCACTTAGATGAATCCTTACTCTTCATAGCTTCCTTATAAGAGCTAGGATCATCTGCCTTCCCAAGATCATCTTCATACAAGTAAACCTCATAATCACTTGGAATAGCAGATCTCCTCACTCGTTCTGATCTCCTGACAGGTTCATTAGCAGGTTCATTAGGCAGTTCATTAATTGTCACAGGGGGCTGTGAAGGCTCATCATTAGGCACTGCACTTGTATTTTCAGAGCCCTCAACAGAAGGAGTAGCCACAGAATCAACTGGAGATGCAATAGGAGTTGCAACTACAGGATCAACTGTGGGCACAACCATTTGGGGCATGGGAAAATCAGTCTGTTGGATTAGCGGTGAAGCAACATAAATCCGCTTCTCCTCAAGATCAATTTTCCTAGGCTCCAAGTCACCACTGATGCCATCATTTTCCAAGAACACAGCGTGCCTTGTTTCTACAAATTTTGTGGTACGATCTGGACAATAGAATCGGTACCCTTTAGACCTATCAGGGTAGCCAATAAAATGGCAACTCACAGTCTTGGGATCTAATTTCCCAATATGTGGGTTGAATACTTTAGCTTCAGCTGCACAACCCCACACATGGAGGTAGTTCAAACTAGGTTTTCTCCCAGTCCATAATTCATAAGGTGTTTTAGGCACTGATTTACTGGGAACCCGATTGAGTATATGTGCAGCGGTTTTTAATGCTTCCATCCATAACTTTACAGGCAAAGTGGAGTAGCTCAATATACTTCGAACCATGTCCATAAGTGTGCGGTTTCTTCTTTCCGCAACTCCATTTTGCTGGGGATCACCAGGCATTGAGTACTGGGCGACTATACCATTTTCTTGCAGGAATCTGGCAAAAGGACCAGGAATCTGCCCATAAGTTGCGTGTCGCCCATAATACTCTCCCCCACGATCCGAGCGCACTACTTTAATCTTTAGACTGTGCTGATTTTCAACTTCAGCCTTAAATATCTTACATTTATCAAGTGCCTCCGATCTATCTTTAATAGGATAGATATAACCATAACGCGAGTAATCATCAGTGAACGTAATAAAAGAATCATAACCATCCACTGATGTCACAGGGAAAGGACCACATATGTCGGTATGAATTAATTCCAAAATCCTTGTGCTTCGAGTAGCACCTTTCTTTATTTGCTTTACATACTTGCTTTTGATACAATCGAGACAATGATCATCCGAATCATTAAAGTCTAAAGGGTGGAGAATTTCATCTTTAATGAGACGTTCAATTCCCCCCCCCCCCTCGAAATGTGGCCCAAACGACAGTGCCACAATTTCGACGAAGTCTCATCAATTCGCTTGCGCTTTTTATTCACATCACATACATTCATAGATATAGGAGAATCTTGCAGGGATAACATATAAAGCTTGTCGTGTCGGATGGCACAACCAACATTATCATTATTAAAATAAATCAGACACTTTCCGTGTCCAAAATTACAAGAATATCCATCATTATCTAATAATGAAATGGAAATTAAGTTTCTTCTCGTCGAGGGAACATAAAGAACATCATTAAGTTTCATTACAAAACCATTATTCAAAACTAAAGAAACTGATCCAATAGCTTGAATTTCGGCTTCCATCCCATTAGCCACTCTTAGGCTTCTTTCCCCTCTGAGACTTCTCAACATATGGAATCCCTGCAAGGAATTCGTAACGTGCACAGAAGCACCAGAATCAATCCACCAAGAATTTATAGGAAAATCAGCATAAAATGCTTCATCAACATAAGTGATTTCATAAGTAGCTTTCTTGGCGAGCCATTTCAGCCATCCAGGACAATCATCTTTGAAATGGTCCTTCGACTGACAAAAGTAACATTCACCACTTTTCTTCTGTTCATTTGAGCTCCCAGGTCCTGAAGCGTTTTTAGGCGCCTTAGGATGCTGTGGGTGCTGTGGCTTCTCTGGCTTCTGATAAGGGGAGTAGGTTTACTCCTTCTTTCCCTTTCCTTTGTAGCCACCTCTATTTCTAGAGGGACCAGCTTTATTTGAGGAGCTGACTTGATTCACAAAATCAGTAGCCCCCTCAGCCTTGAGCCTCTCTTCCTCCTGTGAAACATTAGCGATCAACTCGTTCATGGTCCACTTGTCCTTAATGGTGTTGTAGTTCACCTTGAAAGCTTCAAATTGCTTGGGAAGAGACATCATAATGTAATGGACAACAAAACCATCAGAAATAGCCATGTCCATTGTCTTAAGTCTGGCAGCAATATTGATTATTGTCATAATGTGCTCACGAACATTTCCAGTACCATTGTACTTGGTGTTCATGAGCCTGTGCATCAGTGTGGTAGCATAAACTTTAGAGGACCCTTTAAAGTGATCCTCGATGGAGGACAAATAGTCCTTTACCCTTTCCTTTTCAGGGATTGCTCCCCTTATTGTCTCACTGATGGAATTCTTCATCACAGCAAGTGAAACGCGGTTAGACCGCTCCCACTTCTCAGCATTAGATTTATAATCCTTCATTTTGTCGTCAAAATTGTCCTCCCCTTCAGAAGGAGCGACAGTCTCATCGAACCTGAACGCATAGTCCAGATCCAAGAGCTGGAAAGTCGTCATAAGCGTAAACTTCCATTTCTGAAAGTTACTACCATTAAGTGGCTCAATAGCATTTGCATGAGCGGAAACAGAAGCAGCTGGAAAAATTATAAAATTTACATTAGGAAAGCGCATAATTAATTTGCATGAAAATTAATCTTACGTGGTATGATTAACAACATGCTCATAAGAATTTTTCGCATCACCGTTGGGCAGAAACGAAAAATTTAACATAATTTATCGCATGCAATTACAATTAACTTTGGTCAAAGAGTAATAGCATGGCGAAAAATAAACATAAAAATAAACATAATTGATTACATGCAATTACAATTAACGTTGGTCAAATAGTAATAGCATGTAAAACTAAATACAGCCCCCTAATTGAATTTCCCGTTGGTTCCATTCAATTAGGGGCAGAACATTACGCAGCGGAAAAAGGCATAATAATTTTCAGCAGCTTAGCAACATTATCCGTAAATAATTTCATGAGAGACATCAAATAATCATTAATTAAACATGAGATAAACCGTAAATGCATGAAAAATATACTGAAAATAAAATCCATCAGCATGAAATATACATCATAAATTTCATGTATATATATATACCTAAATGCATACATTAGATTATGGCTGTTGGACCAAAACCCAACAATCCCATCAATTAGCCCAAAACATGAAATATATACATTATATTATGGCTGCTGGGCCCAACAGTCCCTCCTTTTTTTTAATTTCGTGAAAACAGCCCTTCGGCCGGCCCAGCAGCCGCTTTCCGCGGTCCATAATCCCGCACTCCCCGGCCAGCCCATCTGGCCCCGCCCGATCTCGGCCGTCCACTCGATCGGACGGTCACGAGCGAAGATCGCCCGAACAAAAGGGACTGCGTTCCTCAAACCCTAATTCATTTGCCCCTTCCCCTCCCGAAAAACACGGGCATAGGCGGCGGCAACCCGCGCAGCGGCGCGCGCTCCCGCGCGGAGGATGGGCTGCGCGGTGGCGCCCGTGCTCGGAGCGCGGGGCGGCGGGGCGCTCCCGCGAGGCGGATCGACAGCGGCAAGGCGGCGACGCGCTTTCGGGGCGAAGCGGCAGCGGGCCCAGCTGGGGAGGAGCGGCGGCACCCGCGCGGCTACGGCGACGCCAGCGGCGGCCCCGGGCGCAGCGGCAGCTCCCGCGACGGCGCGCCCATGAGGAGGCGGAGCGGAGACTCCCTTGCGCTCCGCCGGAGGCGACCCCCGAGCGGAGCAGTGGCGCGCCGGCGACGGCGGCGGCCTGAGGCCGGCCGGATCTAAAAGCGTAAATCCCCCCTTTCCTTTTTTTTGTGTGCTTGATTTGCCGCAGATCCGAGGGGGGGCAATTTTGGGGATTTCAACAGGAAAAAATGGGGAAAAACCTCAGGGTTCACATGTAATCCGATTCCCCTCCTTCTAATATTCTACCCGAGCCCAAGAACATGCATCAGAAAACCCTAAATCCCAAGCATAACCGAGTACATCAGAGGCTAGGGTTCTAGGAAGCTAGTGGGTGCTCTGATACCAATTGTTAGTTTCATAATCATCAAGTGCATCGCATTATCCACTAGCCAAACATCCAGAACACCTAGGGTTTGGGGAATCGGGAGACTTACGGTCGCCGATGAACGCCATTTGAGCGAAGACCTCGTGCCTGCGTGATGCAGGCGTGGGGACGAGTCGGTGCAGATCGGGATGTCACCGGAGTACGGGGTGTCGCCGGCGGAGTCCTGCAGAGGCGGCGGCGACGACCTTCCCGTTGCTTAGCAGCGCGCAATAGATCGGAGTCTTAGGGTTGTACGGAGTTTTGGCTCTCACGAGGAACGGGCGTCATCAGGAGAGGCCAGGACTCCACCCTTTTATTTTGCGCTGTTGCAACGGGGGGACCGTAACCAAAACGGTTAGGCACCCCCGATCAGGGCGTGTGAACGTGGGGTGAACTCACGTTTTCCTCATCCGGCCGTTTGGCCTAGATCAATATCCAACAGCTCCGTCCCTGTTTACAACCTCAAACTCTTGAAACCATTCAAAACATCCACTCGTCCTAAACCATCCAAGGTTTTTGCTGACGTGACATCTGTGTACTTGTTTCGCTAGCATGGTATCTACGTGTGCCTCCACATCAACTTTCATATGTGTCCATACAGTGGCGGGCCCAGCGGGTAGTCCATATAGGCCCAGGACTACCCGCAAGGCCGCAATATTGCCCCAAATGTTCGGCGAGCGGCGGGGAATGCAGGTACAACGACCAGGGCCTGGGGTTCGCGTGCAATTGCTCCGGCAGCATGCGCCCTGAGAAGTGCGGTGAGTTCAGGAAATTAAAATTTCACCATGAATTTGCCTAGTCAATTCTTACCTATTTTATCATGCAATGCGGCCGCTAGTAACGGATCCAGTGAATCCAATGAATCTAAAGTGTCCATTTAGATGGTAATTATGATACTGCAAGTGACGTAGAGTTGCTATTTGTCGTGGTCGTTGCTAGGGGGAATATTTTGTTTGAGATACTGATTGTCCATTCATGTCTCTGGCACTACTTGGGAGGGTTTATGAGAGGTTTCTTGGAGTAGTTCATATCTCTGGCACCACTTCTTTGGAGCTTAAAACAGCAATTCAGTCATTGCTTACTAGTCATCACTTGACTTTTACTCAAATTCGTGGGCAAAAATATGATGGGGCTAGTAACATGAAAGGAGATGTTAAATGGCTGAAAACATTGATTATGAAAGAGTCTCCTTCTGCTTATTATGTGCATTGTTTTGCACATCAACTTCAGTTAGTTCTTGTTGCTGTTGCCAAGGGAAATGTTGGTTGCCAAACCTTTTTTGGTCAAGTTTCACGCTTGCTGAATATAGTTGGTGTTTCTTGCAAACGTCATGATATGCTTCGAGATGTTAGAGCTCAAAAATTGAAGAAGGCACTTGACTTGGATGAAATAGAAAGTGGAAGTGGGTTAAATCAAGAGATGGGATTGGCTAGGCCCGGTGGGCATTTGAACAATTTATATTATCAGTTATGCAAATTTCGAATTTATTTGTTGAATTTAAGGTATTATGAGATCTTTTAGATATATTATGTTTTTTACCGAACCGTTTACCGAATTTTTGTATTAGATTATACCAACATTGGATAATAATTTTTTAGTTAGGCATACCCTAGATTCAAATCCTGGGTCCGCCACTGTGTCCATATCAACATCCACATCATCATCAAAGCATCATCTTTTCCTAGAGAGAGAGAGAGGATTTGGGGCCAGTAGCGGTAGCGGATAGCGATGGTGGCGCTTGGGTAATGGCAACTCAATCCAGTAAAGTGTCTCTGGAATGACAGTGGCGAGTGGCTCAAGTAGGAGACAGAGACGACGGAACTGGTGGCGACGACATAGCAAGGCCAATGGTAGGGTTAGTGCTACATCAGGACGACACTGCGGGCACCAGTGTGGTGGGCCCACGCTAGCAACTGGCATCCAGCTCAAGGAGAAGCTCCGCTGCGCTGCTTCTCTCTAAGCGTTGTCGTTGAGGTCAACTCCTCCTTATTAAGCAATAGTTATCATTAAGTAATAATTAAAGAGAAATAAAAGATAACTATGTGGTAGAGTATTGCATTGGAAGAGGTAGTAACTAGGAGGGATCATCAAGAATTGAGTTTGCTGTTGGAGATTGAAGCAGAAAAGCAAAATTAGTTAGAAAAATTGATTTACAATTAGGAGAAATCAAACAACTAGCACCGATAAATACCAATATTGAATATGTGAATGTTATACAGTAAATCTAGCTGTGAAAATATAAGGACCACCCTGCTATTTTTAAGAAAAGAAAGACAAACGAGGGAGCTACGCCAAAGTTGGTCGGGACTCGGATGGGCCGTGGATGTCTCGCGTGCGACTGCGATTTGCACGGTACGTGCTGTATGGTGAGCCGTGAGCGACGGGATTGCGTGGTTGCAGTTGCCGGAAAACGAGCGTGACGAAAACCGCGCTAGGCTCTCGACGGCTTGGTGCTTGTTCGGGCAGAAGATGGAAGAGGGCGCCGCAGTGCTGATCAAAGAGGCTAGACGCGCGCGGCGCCTTGACCGTGACGAACCTGATGGTCGACGAAGGTGCGTGCTAAGCGGATGCTGCCTCCATCGATCGCCTGATGGTGCGACGGACCAAGCGGTTCTTAGAATTTTTAAAAATAATCAATTTTTATTTCAAATTACCGTATTATACCTGAGATTTGTTTTTGCAGTTTTGATCATATGTCGCTTCACGATTAGATAACTTGAACTAGTTGCCCAACCATTTTGTGACTAGGGGTTATACCCCACCCGTGCGTGTGGCCGGCCGAGCGGGAGGCGTTTCTTTCAGCCGAGAGGAAGAATAGAGAGGAAGAAGAGAAGAGAAAGAGAGGAGGAGAAATCAGGAGAGGAAGGATGAGAGGGAGAGAGGGGAGAAAAGGAGGAGAGATCTGCACTTTGATAATGGTGAGTTCTCTGTATTTTTTGTAAATTTACTTTTAAAATATGGTAGGATAGCAACTAAAATTATTTGATGTGTAGTTTTGAAATTACACATAGATTAGCAATCAAAATTATTATATGCATACTTGTGTTTGATATGTCGCATGTTGTTAATAGTTGTAAATAGTACAGTCATAAAACTAACGTCAATTTAGTTGTTAATAGTTGTACTTTTGAAACGGTGATAGATTAGTAACTAAAATCATTATATATAGAGTTTTGAAAAGATTGTAGTGTGGTCCTCAATAAAAGGTGGTAGCGTAGACTAGCCTGTTCTTTTTGGCTGAAACTTATGGCTTTTGGCTTTGGCTTTGGCTTTGGCTTTGGCTTTGGCTTTTGGGCTGTTTGTGCGAGAGATTAAGAGTAACAAAAACTCATGTGCGGTTTTTGCCGATATAAATGAAGTCAGTACAGTATGTACTACAATTAACTAGTAGACTATCTTGCAAAAATACTCTATTTAAAAGTTAGTTACTGTAGAAAAGTCGAAAAGTAGCTTTTAGAAGCTGAAAAGAACAGGCCCATAAGACTTTGCATATCATAAATATCAAGTTTATTTACTCTAGAAAAAAAGTGTACTTGTGAGACTACGGATGTTGGTAGCATTCGATTACAGAATCTCCTCAAATTTAAATGTCTGCCTTGAAAAATATTTCCGTACAAACTGAAGGCGAGCTTCCTGCGACAGCTTGGAGTAGCCTTGGTAATGGGGGCATATTGAGTTCACGCAGACCCTCAAGAATCTGAACGACCTCACCCATTGTCGGTCGATTAATATCCTCGTCTTGAATGCACCAACAAGCAGCCTTGCAAACTCTTTCAACCTCTTGCAAATTGACGTCTCCACATATTCTTTGATCCACCAAACTAAGCACATTCCCCTTGAGAAGGTTATGGGCAACTTGCAGAGGAAAATAAACAGCATTGTCACCACGACCAGTGTATTCTTGACATGAATTGCGCCTTCCTGATATGATCTCAAACAACACCATCCCGTAGCTATAAACATCGATTTTTGTTGTAATAGCCAATCCACTGATCCATTCAGGTGCAAGATATCCTATAGTTCCTCTCATAGTAGTCAGAACCTGACTTAAATCCCTTCGCATGAATTTTGCCATCCCAAAATCTGCAATTTTAGGAGTGAACGTTGTATCTAAAAGTATGTTTTGTGGCTTAATATCACAGTGTATGATACAATCCAGACAGCTTTCGTGCAAGTAAGCCAGTCCTCTGGCGACCCCTAGAGCTATTTGATACCGAGTGCTCCAATTCAGCAGTGCAGTGTTGCTCTGAAATAGATGGACATCAAGAGAGTGATTTGGCATGTATTTGTAAACAAGCAACCTCCTACTGCCCTCACAACAAAAACCAATCAGTTTGGCTAAATTGATGTGTTGGATGATTCCGATTGAACTCACTTCAGCTCTGAATTGCTTCTCTCCTTGGCGAAAACCGTCAAGCATTTTCACTGCTATGGTAGTTTTGTCACCTAGAAAGCCCTTGTAAACAGAGCCAAAACCACCACAACCTAGCTTCTGTGAGAAATTTTTAGTCGCACGCTGCAAGTCAATGTATCTAAATGCAATAAGTCCGTTGCCGCCCTGAACAACACTGTTTCGGTTCCTCCAAATCATCAGTAGCAGGACAAGTCCCAACAAACCCAAAGTTGCACCGGTGACAACCCCAATGATCATTCCCCTTCTGTTGTTTTCCCAGCTTTGCACCTCTTTGGCGGCAAGGCGGAGGTTAAGAAATTCTACCTTTGTATTAGTAGGGTCACTGTATTGCTGCTGTTTTACGTTGAGTAGTTCATCATGCCAGACATAGCAGCCGCTGTCACCATAAGAATATGCATTGCAGGAGCAATCACTTAGGCAAAAGTTAGCGCATTCATCTTCATTTGTAGCAACTACTATTTTTTGTCCATTACGAGGCAGTCTGAAGCATGATATGGAGTAGAACTTGTCTGAACTTGTACTTTTGTTACTACTGCAGTCTAATGGAGTATTTCTCATGCACCCCCCTGTTCGATCTTCGAGCTCCCAATCCTTTGGTGATCGGATGGAGAAGCCCTTCATACAGTTGCAAGACGAAAGCGTGTTATCGTTGCAAATTGTAAAAGGTCCGCAGATTGCATACACTTCACATTGAGACTTCGGTTGGCTAGCAGCAATCACCCAATCCTGTAAGCCCTCGTACCAGACGAACGCCTTCAGTTGACCAGAGACTTCCATCGAAAGATGCATGACCATCGTTTCATTCGATAAGGGAGATGTGAAGTACTCCCCTCTGCTGTTGTTGATGAATTCAGAGGAGACACCCATCTCTGGTATTGAGTTGAAGAACCTGCCATTCCATTCGCCACTAGACCAATACGCTACAGCTGAGTTCAACTCGACAAGGACAAACTGCGCAGCACCGGTGGGGTCTATCTCGAGCGAGTATGCACCAGGAGCTTGGTCAATTGAGTTCTTCCTGGAAACGAGACGGCGGTTTAGACCGGTGACCTTGTCCCGACCAATCTTTGCGCCAGGGAGAAGACTACTCGTCGGGTGGTCGAAGCTTTGCCACAAAATATCTGAAGAGTTCAAGGAGCTCCGTAGAATGAGGTTCCCACCATTTGAGAGCATAGCAATGGTGTTGGTGTTGGTTGTGATGTTGGCAAGGGTGGACCAGACGGTGGATTTGGTTGCATGATTTGAGATGACAAGGTTGCCATCAGGGAGGATCTTGAGCTCTGCTGTAGTGGGATGAGCAATCGGGCTATCCCCATTTGCTACCCACACCGGAGTTATGCTGGGGACTCTGTTCAGCCATATACCCAAGTACCAATTCGGAGTGTTGCGGGAGGACTTACCGCCGGTTTGGAAGAAGCCGAGCGCGTACATCCCGTTGTTGGAGACGAGCTTGTCGTTGCCGGCAAGCGCTTGGCCAGGTGAGATGGTGTCCGTGGCGGCAGCAGCGTAGCATCCAGGGACGTCTAGTTTGGAGAAGAGCAGCCCGAGAAGGACGAAGAGAGACATGGCGGATGGATTCGTGGACTGCCGGTGATCGACAGGCGGGAGTTAACGCGGCAGGGCGGCGGCGCCTCGGCGGACTGATTGACTGGAATTGCTAGCGTGTAAGCGCGGAGAAGCGCGGAGAAGTGTCAAAGGCAGCAGGACGTGAAAAGTCTAAACGCACGATGGGGCAACGACAGCCGGCAGGCCACCTTCGCGTCCGTGGCTCCGGACAGACGGCAAATTAGCTAACTTCCAAATTAAACGTCTTTTCAAAATAATATCTATAAAATAATTATAATATACATTATAGCGACTTCATTTATATCAATTAAAACTATATACGAGTTTATGTCACTCTATAGGCCCCGTTTGGCAGAGCTCTAGCTCTAGGAAATCTGTAGATTTCCTAGAGCTGGTCATCTGTAACTCTAGGAAATCCTGGATCTAGAGTTGCAGGCATGTTAAGTGCATTTACATGACTCATTTCATTTATATTATATATTAAATAAAAATATTTAAATCACTTTAATTTAGTCAACAAACTACAGATCCAGCATAGATCTCGGAGCTAGAGCTGTGCCAAACGGGGCCATACTCTCTCTCAGGAGCAACTCAAAAACCATAAACTACATCCATAAGCCAAAGCAAAAGAGTGGGTTTTTTGTGCTGTGGTTTTGACTTATAATTTTTTAATTTTATTTGTTCACGAGAAATAATACAAAGAGAAAAATAGGTGGTGATCATTTGGGTTTTTTTTGTGGCTTATGGCTGAAAAGCACAGTAGCTGGATGAAAAAACACTGTAGCTGACAGAGGCTTATTTAGCATAATTAAATTTTAAAAAATTAAAAAAATATGTTAGCCCATTACGTATAATACAAACAAATACGGGAAAAAAAGAACCGGCAAAAAAACTCAACAAAAAGCCAAAAGTTCAGAAAAAGACGAAATTTATGAATAGTAAAAAATAAGCCGGAAGCTAAAAGCTGAAGCCAAAACGATCACACCCTCACATATGATTTTAACCGTATAACTGAACTTAATACAGTGTCTATTATAATTTATTTATAGACTCTATCTTAAAAATATATATCTTTACCCAGAAGTGCTAGACTGCCTCTGCACTGCAGCCACGCCGAGGCATGTAACTGCGCCGTTGTGCCAGGCAGAGGCAGGCCGCAGCGGGTCGGCATGGCGCGATTCGCGAGATAGCCCACATGGTTAGCTGGGCCGGCGCGTGGATCGTCTGATCGACGGCTACCGGGGGCCGCGCGGCCGACGCGATGGGAATCGTCACGGCACTAAGCTACTTTTGGGCTCGCACGCACGGCTTGCGCGCGAGCAAAAATGAGCCACGTGTTCCCATCATTCACGGGAGGCGCCGAGTAGGTGCCTGAAGCCACTTGTAGCCCATGTAGTCCGTTGTATATAGATAGGGTCTATTTGATATGACTACGATTTATAATTTTTGGTTTAAATTTTTTAAATTTTAACTATTTGTGATAAGATTATAGAGAGATACTTGTTTGCGATTTTGGTTGATACAAATATTAGGCTTTTAACGTGTACTACAATTAACTTGTAGATTCCGTCTTAAAAAAATACTTCATTTAAAAGTTAGATACTATAACAAAAACCAAAAACCGTTTTTAGAAATCATTAAAGAACAGACCTATAGACCGGTCTTAATGCTTGGCAATAAGAAAGCAAGCCCGTAATAGGCCCAAGCAAATCGATTTTGGGCCGCAAAAATGGAAGGCCAGCGTCCTAATCCGAGAATGGGAGTGGTGTAGTGGACCCTCCTTCCGCGAAAAACTGCTTTGCGCGCGCGGCGAAGGACGAGCCGTCGCCGCCCGCCCTGCTGCCACCGGCGTCGCCGACGGTGCTGGATACAATTACGCTGGAATCTCTCCGTGGTAAGATTTCGTCGTCCCTATGCTCTTGTTTTTGTTCTACGATGTTACACAAGTATTGGCTTGCAAAGCTACTAGGGCTTACCGTAAATAGCTTATCCCTCTTTCGCTTGAAATGTTGAGGGTTCCCGTAGAAATTTGAGCGCTGGGGTTTCGTCTCATCCGCTCGCGAACGCAAGATTTGGAGAACGCAACCTTGCAAGCCCTCGTAGCTTGGCTGGCCGGCGCCAGTTCTTTACCCAGAATTAGCAACTTGCCATGCCCAATTAGGGTACACCAGCTAGGCCACCGTTGTTTGTTGATAACAAACATAGATTGCGTGGATTAACCAACATAATGTCACCTCCCCGATCTTTCTCAGCACAGTAATTTGTTAAGTCGTGATGGAAACCGCTGGAGTATGCGAGTCGACTCTGGTAGATTGAAACGCTTCTCGTAATGGCTACAGTCCGCACTCCGCAGTCTGCGGCAGGGAAAACATTTTCAGACCAAATTTGACTATCACGGCTCATCACAAAAAGCCCAGTTTAATTAAAAATTTTAGCCTATTTTGTATTTTTCAGGCCAGCCTGCCCATCCAACCAAATTCTGGGCCAAAATTTTCGTCCTCGGCGTTGCTTCTGACTGCTTCAAGAACAACTTCTGGCCATTGTCTCTCTCTCATTCCCCATCCTCTGGATCTAGTGGTGCCCGCAAGGAAGGGGGAAGGTGGCGCCGGTAAGGAAGGTAGCCATGGACCCATGGTGCGGATGGAATTGGAGGGCTGCAATCAGCTGCCTCGGCAAAGGAGGGGGAGGTGGCATGGATGAGGGTAGCGCTGGCAAAGGAGGATGAGGCGGTGGCATGGCTCCGACATGGGAGGCAGAGGCAGTGTCAGTAGGGGATTTTTGAATATGTTTGGATTTTTTAATTTGAATTATATGTTAGAATACTTCGACCAAAATTTTCTAAAAGTATTCTAAAATTTCTAATTTTTGTCCTTCGATAATTTTTGCACCCAAATTGTTTTCCTTGGTCTGCGCCTCTCCATGTCGTCCAGCAATTGTAGGTCGGTGGAGAATGGCAGCCTCTCAGACGAGCCTATCCATCCATCGGACCACAACCACCACTCCACCAATATTCAGTACTCACCATAGAACATGTCATAATCAACAGCAATATCTTGCAATTCGGCTAGTTAGCATCACGAGCTAAATACATAGCCTACCATGCCAGAAGTCAGGCTGCTGCTTTTGTTTGTCAGGGAACATTTCTCCCCACATAAGCCCTGTATGTGTAGCATCAGCATACCAGCATGGCTGTACCTGTAACGCCAGCTTACTATGGTTCATAAATCTGAAATGTTTTCCATAAAACCATATTGAATGGAAATTTAGATCGATGCATGTGAGCAGAGAAAATAGCAAAACTACCTAGGAAAATTGACGAGACAGTAAACTATACTTTGCACAAAATAATGGATGAACATGAAGAACTCCTAGGGGCTCTACATGGCTGGGTAGTTGATACCAGTAATGTTAATTTCATCAATTGACAAGTAGAAGACTCCGGGTATATAGATGTGAGACTATGTGGAGGTCACCCATGGTTGTGATGAGTAATTGATCTTTGGGTTAAAATTTGTGTAGAGGTTGAGTTTGGTTTTTGAGGCTTTAGCAGAGGTTTGTCTTCTGGCTGTCGTTCTCGTGGTCTACGACTTGGTGGTCGTAGGTGCCTTATGACTTTGTGGTTGTAGGTGCTCTTTCGACTAGGTAGTCAGCAGTGGCTTTTACGACTTGGTAGTCGGCTGAGGTCTTACGACTTGGTGGTCGGCAGAGGTAGTCAGCAGAGGCTTTACGACTTGGTAGTCGCAGAAGCCTTTACGACTTGGTGGTCGCGGACGCTTTTACGACTTAGTGGTCGGCTGGCTCTACAACTTCTAGCTTTACGACTTGATGGTCGCAGAATCTTTTACGACTTGGTTGTCGGCGGAAACTTTTACGACTTTGTGATTGACAAGTGCTCCTATGATTTGGTAGTCGTAGCCTGCAATCGATGGTCGTAGCTCTGCCTGGTTTGTAATCGATAGGCGTAAGTTGTAGCGACCAGCTGCTGTGAGTGGTAGTCGTTGTGCGCAGTGGTCGTAGCGCTCTGCTTGTGTAAGTGATAGTCGTAGACTGGCGATCAATGGTCGTAGCCAAGGTGCTCGATAATCGTAGCCTTTGCTCTGTGGAAGTCATAGGTCATAGCGACCTGGTTGGGTAAGTCGTAGCCGAGGTGAGCGGTAGTCGTAGCGCTCTGATCGATAGTCGTAGCTTGTGTCTCGATGATCGTTGCAAGCTGTTTGATGGTTGTAGCGGTCTTGTGTGTGGTCGTAGGCTACTGGAAGGTTCTTGTGGGCTCGAATACTTCTCTATCTTGTGCAACAGAGTGGTCGTAGGTTGTTTAAACCAGTTGGTTGGCTGTGGTTATTCACTAAAATACTTTTTGAGTGTGCTAATGGATAATCTGGTGTATTGTGTGGTGCTATGTGATGGTTTGGTTGTTTGTGTTGGTTGCAGGATTTCGAAGCTAGGTCATGGTGAGGCGTAGGAGGACTGGGACTAGGCACAAGGAGGTGTTGAGGTCCAGAACGGTCAGGGAGACGCCGAAGATGATCGAGGTTGGTGAGGTAGTTACAAGCTAGGACGATGAGGAACTGGAGTAGGAGCTACTCGAGATGGATATGACGGGCAACAGCGAGGTGGACCGGGACTAGGCTCAGGGAAGAGTCGAGGTTTAGACGGTCAAGGATGCCAGGTGCCGTCATACACGAGGAAAAGGATATGGTGCGCCAAGTGACTTGAGTCGTTTGCAAGCGAGGTCGGTTCGGTGGGATCCGGACGCGTGAGAGGCTTGACGACAAGTCATTGGGGCCACACGGAAGCTGCTTTGAGAAGCGTGCATGAGAAAAACTCGGTGTTAGGTGGGGTTAACGGGTTATCCCCGGTGTGGACAAATGGTTGGATCCATTAGGTCTAAGGTTCGCTTGTGAGACTATAAAAGGGGGAGGGGAGGCAAGAGTTAGGGTTGAGCTAGTGCTCAAGCCCTGACGGCTGGCGCCTCTCCCTCCCATGGGAGTTAGATCTGAGAGTGGGTGTGCCTCTAGGGTTAAAGCTTGGCCCTCCCGAGAGGAGTGACTGTTTGAGAGTGGATGTTGGCTCTAGGGTTAGAGCCTGGTCCTCCCAAGAGGAGTGTCTGTGAAAGCATTCAACTGAGCAATACATATATCTTCATCTATGTGTTTTGTGTATTGCTCGGCTTGATTTGGTTTCTATTCTGTTCTTCCTCGGCTTGATTAGGTTTCTGTTCTGATCTTCCTTTTCTTGGGATCTTCATTCTGTTCTTCTCCTTTCTTGTTCTTGGTGTTGTTTTGAATCGCAGTGACATGTGGGATTATACTCCAAGCTATCTTGGCTACCCTTGAACCACGAGTGATTCCGGTTGTCTTCTTATTCTCACAAATTCAGTTTTGGGCATTCTCAGCGAAATCTTGTGAAGCTCTCAACCTGGTTAGTAAGTTTTCAATTAAAGATCTAAACAACCTCCAGAGACCCTAACCATGTTGTGTGCAAAGTTTCTTGGCTAGTTGAACTCTTATTCAAAAGTTATTTGGATTCTGGATCTGGCGGTCATACGCTTACTGGCTTCCTCTATTCTTCCGAGAAGCCTTCGACCACGGTCAAGTTTCAACCGTAGCGCTTTCCCTCTCGACCGTGTACACTCTTTCATCGCACTGTTTTTTGATTGCTCGATGGTCGTAGATCTCATGGGCCCCCACTGCCTTACGAGTTGTTTACGACCACAGTCGATTATGAGTGCTCGATGGTCTTCGACCACGTTGATCGTACGACCATTCCATTGGCTTACGATCACGTCTGTTTCAACTGCACCATCTTTCGATAACGATGGCTTTGGTTTTGATAGTTACCGACTATAGTGACTTATGTCTAGTAGTCAATTTCTGTCGAGTAGTCGAATTTACGACTACTGTGCAAGCTATCGACCACGTTGTCGGACTTACGACCACGGTGGAAGCTTCGATCACGTTATCGTTCTTGATTTGATTTCTCCGATGCTACTGCTTGTTGTGACATGTGGGATTGGACGCAAAGCCATCTTGACTGTTTTCTTCCCACGAGCAAAGAACTGCGCATCGTTCTTGTCTGGTGGTCGTGCGCCTCCTTTGGTACTTGTAATCGTTTACGACCACACTTGCTTTCTATCGCTCAATGGTTCTAAGTCATGTGATCACTCGACTTCTCTGCAACCTCTTGTCATTTACGACCGCACCTGGTTTCGATCGCTCAATGGTCATAGTTCTCTCGATCACTTTCTGAACTGTTACGACCACACACACTGGTGTTCGGCTGCACGTATTTTCTATCCGCGCCTTGGTCAGTGACTATAGTGGTGTCGACCACACATTGGTCTTCGACCACGTAGTTCACGATCTCTCAGTCTTCGACTGCGCTGGTTTTCGACCACTCATTGGTCCTGAACTACGCTAGTCTTTCGATCACACATTAGACATTGACTACGTCAGTCTTTGACAACGTTGGCGTTCAATCACGTTGGTTATGACCACGTTGGTTTCTACCACGGTGGTTTCGACCACGTTGGTTTCGACCACGTTGGTTACGACCACGTTGGTTTCGATCACGTTAGTTTCGACCACATCATTTGTTTCGACCATGTCTTCTGTTCGACTATGTAGTCTGTTTTGACTACGTTGTCTGCTTCGACCACGTTGCGTTTCTGCTGAGTGGTCGTAATCGACCACGGTGCGTTCCCACCGAGTGGTCGTAATTCGACCACACTGTCCTCTGTTCAGGCCGAACGGTGGTCTGTGTTCTTCGGTTTTCCAGTAGACCTCATATCCTAATCTTCATAACTTAAAAGCTATTGGAGAAATTGGAGTATGTAAATATTTGGAGGAAAAATCTAAAGGCACCATTCACCTCTCCCCCCTCTGTTGCTTGTCCGGTCCTACAATAGAGATCTTAAATATTATGAACATCAAGTTTATTTTTTTAAGTCAAGTTCTCCCTCCTGAGTACATACGTAAATCAGATTAGGGGTGGATAATGAGCTGGCTCGGCTTGATTAAACTTGTTAGCAAACACAGCTCGGTTCAGCTCGACTTGTTAAGCAAACGAGCATAAATGTCTGCTCAGCTCGGGTTGTCTTTAAAACTCGAGTTGGCTCGTTTAAAGACAAGTACCAACAATTGTATGTATGTTAATATATACTAATGTACAGCATAAAAAGGAACTCATAATTGTTATCCAAACTCAATTCTGGGATGATGCCAAAGGCTCGAGGCAGAATGCCGGAGGCCGAAGGGGCGGGCAAAGACGGAAGGCAGCGTCGGCATCCCCAATTGTTGCACGTAACTTAGGCATGTGGTGCTCTATGATGACTGTGCTGTGCTTGTGCATGCACCTATACGTTGAGTTAGAGACGGGTTTATGGGCGATTGGGTCTTGAGAGTTAGGCATGCTAATAGATTTAAACCTAATCTAACACCAATCTAATTCATATAAGATAAAATCAGCTTTCCACTCTAACTCAATCCAGAAAAGATTTTTTATAACCCCAATCAACCTAAACTATTTTCTACTTAAATCCAACCTAACTCAAACCACCTTCCACTTACCCCAACCCAACCTCGAACCCATAGGTTCAACCAATTTCCTAACCCATTTACCAACCTATTTATTCGTAAAACTTCGCTATTTGGAATCTAATCTTGCGTTCACATTATAAAATTTTTATGAAATCGATTGAAATTTATTGCAAATGATTCTACGTGTAAGAGAGCTATTCTGTACAAATTGGTAGGGCTAGACGCACATGTGACCCCTTATGCTTTTATATAAAGTTTTCGTAAAACTTCGGCATTTTGAATTTCAACCTCGCGTTCACACCATAAAAGTTTCTTAAAATCAATTAAATTTATTATAGATAATTCTGCGTATAGAGGAGCTACTTTATGCAAATTGGTCGGGCTAGGTGCACACGTGGGCCCCGCATGCTTTTATAGGAACTTTCGTAAAACTTCGGTATTTGAAATTTCAACCTTGTGTTCACACTATAAAAGTTTTACGAAATCGATTGAAATTTATTGCAAATAATTGTGCGTAAAGGGAAGCTATTCTGTGCAAATTAGCAGGGCTAGATGTACACGTGGGTTCTACATGCTTTTTATAGAAAGTTTTCGTAAAACTTCGATATTTAGAATTTCAACTTCGCATTCTGAGAGACCATGTGGTCGTGATCCCATGAGAGTGATGAGTAATTGACAAGGGTTTAGGATAGTCGAGTTTGGTTTGGGTGGTTTGGACTATGTCGTTGCGTGGTGCAACGGGCTCGGTCGGTTTGGTCAAACTTGGTCGTTTGGGCTTAGGATGCATATTCTAATGTTTCGACAGGTTTGGACTTCGTCATGCGTGAGTATGATGTGTTTATGCTATTTACGCTTTCATATATCGAGCGGTGCTATTTGACGTGTTTTCTTGTCTGTGTGACTGCAGGACGTCGAGCGGAGTCGTGGTGAGACACGAAGGACTGGACTAGGCGCAGGTGGCGCTGAGGTCAGAACAGTCAGGAGGTGTCGAAGACGACGTGGACTCGAGGTGGTTGCGAGGCATGCGAGGCAAAGAGTGCGGAAGCTTCCCGGAAGGTGCAGGAGGGGCGAATCGGGAATTTTGCGAGGCTGCACAAGTGGGAGACGGTTCCGTTCGGGTATAGCAGGCGTAACGGGTTGGAGACCCGTTAGCCAAGGCTATATATAGGTGGAGGGGCTGCATGCCCTCAACATGAACTTGGGAGTGAATTAGGGTTTTGTGAGTCAAAAGAGGCTTTAAGAGGTGGTTTTACCTTTGGCTCTTTAGTAGTTGAGAGTGGGTAGGTGAGGCAGAGAGTTGTCCCCTTCGATGTCTTTCTCTGTGTGCTCCTCTTGAGTAATCTGGAGAGTAGGATGTAGCTTGAGCTCTCAATCCAAGCATGTATGGGGTTGTAGGGATGGTATAAGCTGATACTCTATGTAATCATGTATCTCTCTTTCTCATTATCAATCCAAGATGGCTTTGTTTGAATTTGATTGAGGCCCTGGTTCTCTGTTATGTCTGTTCTTCATTTCTCTTCGATGCTCTCCTTGCCTGAATTTTGAGTTTTTCGATTTCAAGTTGATTCTTGTTGGAAAGGCCCAAAATGGGTTGCTATGACATGGGAGATGCTCAAAAGCCATTTGGCTAGTTGATCCAAAGAGCAAACCAAGTTTAATTTCAGCTTTAATCTTTTGGTCTCCTCTGTTCATGCATTTCTCTTCTAGGGTTTTGAGGTAAATCTTGATTCCCTTGGATAAATGGCATGAAATTTGATCTGGATTATCCTATGGCTATTGCTAACATACCCTCAAAATTTCATGGCCAAAGGATCAACGACGGAGGAGTAATTTGATTTTTGGTGGAATTCCTGTAAGTTTTCAAATTTTAGGCATAAATCTGAAATTCTAGGGTTTTAGTTGGATTCCCTTGTGCTTTGGTTCCTCAAGTGTTTAGTTTAGTCCCTTGAAGATTTGCCTAAAAGAGTGTTCAAGCATTTCTCTAATTTGGGCAAAAACTGAATTTTTCTTGTTGTCAAAAAGGGAGTTCGGCTAACAGTCCCTGCGTGACTGTTCTTCAGTCTGAAGACTGTTTGTCAGTTCCCAGTCTGCATCTTTTCTTTTTTATTCGGTTTCTTGCCTTTCGGCTGGCATTGAGGATCGGCAATAGCAGAGCATCGATTAGGATTAAGAATCGACAAAGCTGTCCTTTAGTGCTTAAAATTTCTGCAGTCAGAGCTAACCTTCAGAAATCAAACCGAGTGCCTTCTTGCTGTTTTCAGTTCGGCAGTGAATCATTCAGTCCAGCATGGAGTTTCTTGGTTTCTTCCTCTCGGCAAGCAATGGAAGAATGGTTTAGTTGCTTTTCTTTTTATTCTTTTTGCCGTTTTCATCCTTTTTGCATGCAGACCAAACGGCGTTATTTTCAGTTGAAATTTTTGCTGGTTGATCTCTGATTTATGCTGGATTTTTCAGTATCGCATGCGTTCCAGTTTTCAGCAAAATTAATTTTCTGTGAGTTGCTTTGTTCTGCATCTTTGTGAAAAATCAGTGTACGAATTCTCGGGGGCGATTTTGAAGAGAGCGACATTCACCCCCCCTCTGTCGCCATTTCGGTTGTACACATTCACACCATAAAAGTTTCTCAAAATCAATTAAAATCTATTAGAGATGATTCTGCGTGTAGGGAAGCTACTTTATGCAGATTGGCAGGGCTAGACGTATATGTGGGCCCCACATGCTTTTATAGTAAGTTTTTGTAAAACTTCGGTATTTAGAATTTCAACATCGCGTTCACACTACAAAAGTTTTACGAAATCAATTAAAGTTTGTTGTAAATGATTCCGCATAAATTAGCAGACACATGTGTATACGTGGCTCTCACATGCTTTTATAAAAAAACTATAATTAAGTATGGTAGTCTAATCCTATGAACAATCCAAGTGTCACCCCCATTAGGTTATGCCACGGTTTGAACCCGTTCACAACCCGATCTCAACCTGAAATTTCTAAACCCACCCCAACCCAACCCAACCCAACCATTTTTATGAGGTAACCCAACCCAACCCGTTCACCCTTCCAAACCATTTCCATCCATCCAAAGCCAACCCAATTAAGAACCCACCCCGTTTAACCCTTTTGAACCCAACCCATTAGCACCCTTATTGAGAGTGTTGCTGGTTATAGGCCTATTAGGCTGAATTTGTTGTTGAGCTGGCCGGCGGGTTTCAATTTTTTATCAAGCTTAACGAGCAACTCGCGAGCTAACTTGGGCTCGGCTAGTTAACTTAGTGAGCAGAAATGCCTGCTCGGCTTTGAATCGAGTCAAGTCCTTAACGAGCCGTGAGCTTTGAGCTTTTCCCATCCCTAGATCAGATCTCACATATAATAAACTATATTATCATGGATATCCGAAAATTTCTTCTCTGGTATAATAACTAGCAGCGTAAGCGCGGCGGCACGCCGCATTAGCTACCGTGTGGACCGAAGTAAAAGAGACAACAATTCGCGGGGAGCTTTTTAAAAAAATCGAGGACACATGCATAATTTCGGAAAAACCAAAGACCTTTTTCGTAAAAAACCGAGGACATGTAAGGACTTGTACGTAACTAAACGAGGACCCGTACATAATTTTGGAAAACCGCGGGGTGCTATCCTTCAAAGGATACGCAATTTCGGTGAAGTGGAGGGGGTTTTCGGAAAAAACCTGGCAGGGACCTTTTTGCAGGAACCGATGACCTTTACATGATTTCGAAAAATGCAGGGGCCTTTTTATAAGAAATCTGACGTGGCATGGGTGGGACGCCGGGAACTCCCCCGGCTTTAATATAGTGATTATTTGAGATCAAAGACCAACTTGGTCCTTATTTATTAAGAAAGCAACTGAATTTTAACAACCTGCTGGGAAGACCAGCTTACAAGACTAGCAAAAAGAAGAAGCCACAAGAGTCAAGAGGCAACTACAATACAAGCCACAAATGAGAATTGTAACAGGTAGAACATGAAGAACTAACAACGATCTAAACTAGTAAAAACACAACACCAACTCCCACTCGTGGGAACACATTGTCTGCAGAACAAAAGATGATATTCACTTCGAATTAGAGACTCCTGCAATAGCATGAAGTAATCTTGGAACAAGGGGCGCCTCGAGTACCCGTGATGTCTACAGGCTGCAATGGTTCCTGTGATGTCTACTGGCTGCAGTCTGCGTGTCGCCCATCAATTGCAGATGGAGAATGGGCTTAATGGCAGACTCTCAAACGAGCCTACCCATGACCCATCGAAAGGCAGTATTCAGTATTTCAGTACTCATCGATCACCATAAAACATGCCACAATCAACTGCAATATCTTGCCATTCGGCTAGTTAGTATCACGAGGCATGAGCTACATACATCAACTATTTGGAAAATTTATTTATTTGTCACCCTTACGACTGGGTGGTAACAGATTTGCCACCCGGGCTCATTGTCAGTGACTCAGGTGACCCCACATGTAAGTGACAGAGTCTCGGTGTCAATCTTAAGAGTGGCAAAAAATTGAATCTCCCCAACTATTTAGCCTAGCCTGCATAATGTGTGTACCTTTAGCCTTAGGACAGCAGTCAGGCTGCTGCCTCTTCTTTTTCAGGGAGCATTTCCGCTCCATATATAAAAGCCATGAATGTGTAGCATCGGCAAACCTGTATGACTTCAACACTGCTTACTATGGTTCATAAACTTGAAATGCTTTCCAAAAAAAACCATATTGAATGGAAATTCAGAGGATTTGAGAAGAGAAAATTGCAGGACTACTTAGGAAAATTGACGAGAAAGTAAACTGCTGAGCAAAATCCATTCTCGTGCAGTCATGTTCATTTCAGCGACATCTCAATTGACAAAGTACAAGTTTCTGGGTGTACATATAGATCTTACATGTTACAAACATCAAGTTTATTTATAAGACAAGATCTCCCTCTTGGCTACATAGATATCTTATAAGTTATAGACACCAAGTTTACTTATAAGACAGAATAAAATACAATGTTCTCATGGATTAATAAAATTTCTTCTCAAATATATAAACTTGAGGCCGTAAAACTAAAGATCACAGTGACGTTGAATGTCAGCCTTCCGCGATAGCATGGAGCAGACCCTCAAGAACCTGTACACCTAGCCCATCGTTTGTCGATCAAATTCGTTGTCTTGGACACACCAACATGCGACTTCGCAAATTCTTTCAACCTCCTCGAGGTTCACATCACCGTGTAAGTTTGCATCAACCAGACTCCCAACGTCTCCATCAAGAAGCCCGCGTGCAACTTGCACAGGAAAATAGAATGCATGATCAACATCACCAGAAGATTCATTGCTTGAGTTCCTCCTTCCTGATATGATTTCAAACAAAATCTTCCCATAGCTGTAAACATCAACTTTTGATGTGATAGTTGTTCCTCTCCTTGCAGTCACGACACAGCTAAATTCCCTCCCCAAAACCTTTGCCATTCCAAATCTGCAATTTTAGGCACAAAAGACGCATCGAGAAGCATGTTCTGTGGTTTGGTATCAATGTATAATGCAGTCCCGACAACTATTGTGCAAGTAGGCTAGCCCTCGAGCAACTCTCATAGCTATTTGATACCTTATAGCCCAATTCAAAGCTATACCTCTCCTCTAAAACATATGGTGTTGTGGCTACAAACCAAACAGTAATAAAGGAAACTAGTAGTGTGAGTATGAGAAATGGACTGGCCTAAGCATCTCCTTTGCCTAGCTGAATATATATATGGCCATAAGGCCTGATTACAATAATACCCCCTACAACTGCGTACTGTGCCAGGGTTATATGTGTCTTTTTACATGCCTTCTTGGGTCTTTTGGCCCAGCAGGCCAAATGGATTTAGGTGGAGGCCACTCCTATAACAATAGCCTATCATAGTAAATGGCTTCAACTCTCATAGGCTGAAACCATGCCGTCAGGCATTTTGGCCCCCTCCGCCCCTTCGGCTTGTTTAAGGAGTCGGCCCGTGGGCTAAATCGTGGTGCGCACGGTCAACCAACAACGTTGTAGCATGGGACAGGAGTGCGACTGTGGTTGGCATGTGGTGCGCTATCGTTTCGCACTTCATGGGTTCCTGAGACATGTCCGAAAAAGGCATGCGCCAGTAAAGCTGGTGTCCCTAGTGAGGCGATACCCTCCTGGTTTTCTTTGTCTTCCCCTGGTGCGCGCTGGTTGGTGCCATTCTTGTTACTGCTCCATATAGCTCCCACTTTAGTCACCGTTGCACCTTATGTCATGCCGCGTACGCTGTCCCTCAAGTGTGACCATTGCGTACGCTCCGTCGACCCTTCCGGTGTAGAGATGACTCGTGGTGGCGAGCAACGTTCTCGGTGCAGTGCCGCCAGCGCTTCATCTAGTCGAGGCAGCCTGTCCGGTCGTGGGAGCTCATCGGCTACCGAGGTGGGGTACGAGCTGGTGGAGCGTGCCACGTTGACTGCCAACAAGTGGTGGAAGGCGGTGAAGAAGGTGAACGACGTCTACACGAATATGTTGGGGCCGAGTCTGGCAACCGAGTTAGTGTGGTCCCTAGTGTGTGACGGGAAGATCACGGGATGTGAGGTTGTCTGCCTGCCCGCCGCCGGTGAAACTAAGCCCCAGCCGATGGAGTCAGAGGCCATGGTTTTTGCTGCATATTTCGACGCTGGTCTCCGCATCCCTACGACGGCTTTCATTGGTGAGATCCTTTGACTGTATGGGCTAGAACTTGTGCAACGGACCCCCAACGCGATCGTCTGACTGGTCATGTACAGCTGGGCCTCTAGGGCGGAGACGGTGTGGCTGAGCTCTGTGCTGTTTTCCTCCCTTCATGACGTGTGGTGCCAGCCAAAGAAGCTCATCGAGGGCTAGTACTCCAACCTGGGGAGCATAAGCTTTGTGCTCCGGTCTTTGGATCCTTGTGCTCCACTAGTCCAGCATTAGTTGATCCTTGTGGCAGTTGATCCGTGAGGTCCCGCATGTTGAATCGGGTGGCCTTCCGATTGAACCATCTAGTTCTTAGGCTCAATCCGTGGAGCCAATCCAATCCGTTTGAGATTACCCCAATGTGGACTAGTGAAGACCAACAAGTCTTCGATACCACAGAAAAAAAACATCGTGTGTCTCCATTGTGGTTTATCCATTTGTCTTTATCTTCCATATTAACATTTCTAGCACTTAATTAAATTGAATTGTGTAGCTAAAAGTGTGTCTAGTATAGACATTGCTAGAGGTGCCTTAGTGAAACCTAGAAGATTTAGGCTTAAATTATGCAAAAGAATTTTATTTTAGTTCATCTTGCTGAAATTTATGATTTAGCCAAAATAATTTATAAACCTCTTATTTACCCCTTCTAGTCGGTTATCCTTGATCCTACACCTGCACAACCATTCCATCCAACTCGTGCAATCCCTACGTGACCACTTTACTCAATATATGCAATCCCTGCATGACCCTTTATTTAATATGTGCAATCTGTGGATGACCACTTTATTCAATATGTGCAATCTTTGCATGACCAATTTATTCAATATGTGCAATCCACACCGGTCTCATACCAACCACTCGTCCGAGTCTCCACCATTTTATAAGATATTGTTCTGTTTCCAGTGATAACACATGTCACCACTCCCATTATCATATGTTAAGTTTCAGTTGATAATATTTATGTTGTATTCAATTTCACCACTAAAGCGTTTCTAAGCACAACCATAATCTGGTGAAGTTTAACCAATGGTGGAGTATTATTATTATATGTATCCTAGCGAGACACGGTCAAGATAATATAACAATCAAGGCAGGAGAAATAATAATTATCAATTGCATCAACATTTAACATAGTATTTAATTAAATAACCATAATAAGCATATAACTTGTACTTGAAAGCAAAATATTTGTATTTAAAACTTAGATTCAATATGATTAATTATAAATACTTGTCTGGTTAAGTGTGCATAGCATAGTATCTGTTTTGGCAGCGACGAGGGCGTCCAAAACGTTTCAAACTCTATAAAGGCACAAATAACCACATTCAATACAAATTCACATAAAATGCAAAAAAACTTCAAATGAACTCCAAAAATTATAATTTTAGTTTTATTAGAAAGATCTTAAATTTATATGAATTTATAAATAAAAACCGAGCCATTTGGATTTAAAAAAGGGAGAATGAGCTCTCCAAAATTTGAACTGAAAAGAAATTTCAGAGATTCCAAAATTTCTGACGGGTAGGTCAGTCTTGAATTTCTTTTATTTTCTAATTATTTTTCTTAAGGGAATGGTCTAGCGGCTGACAGATAGAGTCCAGCTAGTTTTAATTTCTTTCTAATTATTTTCATTCAGGAAAACATGAGAGGCTAACAGGTAGGGTCACGGTCTATACGAACTAAGTCCACACAGTGGTCTACAGGTAGTGGGGCGCATGTGTCAGTCACTCTGGTCTACAGACTGGGTTTACACAGTGGCTTAAGGGCATAGGGTCCACATGTTAGCTACTCACAACTTTAGAATTTCTATTTACGTTGTGTCCACATGACATGCTAATGTTAGCTGCTAATTAACTAACAACTAATTGATAATTAACTCAACCTAATCTACTGCATGGGACCCACTGGTCAGCTACCTACTGTCATCTTCTACCTTATCCGAATAGTGGCTCGGGTCGAGCTCGACACTGGCAAGGTTGGGCACAGCGTCCCTTTGTGACCCCTAAAATGGGTTGTGAAGACCAAGTCGATCATGATGGCAGTGATGGCAAGGCAGGAAAGGGCCAGAGGCAATGACGCAACAGTGAGGACGACAGCGGTGCTATTGTTCATGAGGGCAACTAGGTTATGGTGCCAGAAATAGGAATTTTGCGTGGGCGCTAGCATCTATAGGTCATGGTGGTGCTCAGGGTGTACTTGGCACTAGGGGTGCGGCATTGAGCAAAGCTCTCTACGGTGGTCGGAGGCAACATAGTGAGGGGTGATGGTGTGGCGGTGCTACTGCCATCTAGGTAATAGGACGACTAGCCTATCGTATTTGCGACACAAAGAATTGTATAAGAATGGAAGGGTTCATCGAGAGACAAAGCGGATGGGGAGAGATCAACAGTGGTGGTAGGTCGGCGTGTGTTCTGAGGCTACGATGGGGAAGACGGAGGCCTTCCGGAAACTCTGGTGCACGACACAACAAAACATCAGGTGCATCAGCATGAGGAGGTCAAGGCAAATGCTAAGGACATGATGATCAAGGTAGAAGCTTACCAGAGCAAAGAGGATGGTCGCGATTGTCGCGCATTGGAGATGACAAGGTTGACAGTGTCCCAGCCTTCCTAGGGAAAAACAGGCACGTCAAGGTGAGCACGAGGAAGATGGAAGCAAGATGAACTCCAATCTCATGATGGCGGCGTCAGAAACTCACTAGACGGTGAGGAATTGGCCGGCGAAGCTTTTGGTTGGACTTGGGGAAGAAGATAGAATTCTTCTTCATCGAAGGCAGAGAGGAAGTGGGAGTTTAGGGGAAAAGAGGAGTGAGTTAGGGTGATTGTTTTTGACACACTCAGGTAGAGTTTAAATAAAGATGAGAAGGGAGAAAGCGCACAACACCATGGCGTGGCTTTGGGGGCTAAGGAAGAGAGTGTGCAAGAGTAAGAGAGAGAGAAAGCAAGTAATGATGGAACGAAGTCACGGTGATGTAACGAAGTCGCATCGACGTAAGGCTTAAGGCCGCGGGCTCTCAATGTCTCCTTTGCTGCATGTGAGTGCACGCTGAGAGAGAGATCGGGAGAGAGCAGAGAGAGCGAGTTGGTGTGGAAAAGGAAGAAGCACAATACTTTGGCGTTGATAAGTGGGACCAGGGCCCACACGGTAGTGGCAATGAGAGGAAAGAGAGACTGAACTAGGTTGTAGGCACAAGCAAGCAATGGCCCAGCTAGCTAGGCCACGGAAAGGAAAAGAAAAGAGAGGGAAGGAGAAACGCGGGCTTGCAATGAAAAGGAAAGAGGTCAGGCTGTAGTTGGGTTTTGGCCCAAAGGCGAGGGCAGGAAAAGGAATTTGTTTAACCTTTTATTCGGGATTTCAATTTGGTTTTGAATTTGTAATTTGAATTCTATAGGGTATTTGCCCACATAAATTTTAGGGAAATTTTGTTAGCATACCATTAACTTTTAGGAATTTTTAAATTTGATTTTTGGTCCAAGGAAATTATTTAAAAAATTTAAACTCAAGCAACGTTTTAGGAAAAATAGAAAATGCATCAAAAAATTGTAAAATCCATGAAAACTATGCTAGTTTTATTTTTGAAACAAATTTGGGTTGTTGCGGTTTTTGGACGTTGCGGTGACAGTGGCAACTGATGGGATTTGGGACACCGCAATGGTGGTGGTGGACATGGAGGGATTACGAGACACAACAACAGTGGCGCTAGTAGTCCCCACGGTGTTTTGGGACACCATAGTGGTTGCGGCGGCCCCTGAGGGGTTCTAGGACGGCGTTGCAATGGCGGTGGCTCTCAAGGCATTTCGGGATGGGGCGGTAGTGGTGGCCCCTAAGGCCTTTCGCGATGGCGCGGTGGTGGTAGCCCCCAAGGCCCTTCTAGATGGCGTGGTGGTGGCGGCAGCGTAGGTAGCCGCCAAGGCATTTTGGTATGGTGCAGTGGTAATTGGGGGTTAGGTTTTGGTAGGGAAAAGAGGGAGGCATGACTACTGGGGTGGCAGGCTAAGAAGGATGAGAAGGGGAGGTGAGGGCAAAGGCAGAGTGATATGAACTGATGATGCCCGCTCTACAATGGTAGAAATGAAAAGACGCCTTCCCACAAAGGCGGCGTAATCATGCTTTTTCAAAGAGAATTCAAATTCTGCTACGCCCTCCAGTAAAAAAATGTCACCATGTACTTGCGTTTTTTTACTTGATTGACATGGTTTTCAATAGAATTTTTTGTACGGATAACCCATTTTTTATTCGAAAATACAGAAATATACCCGCGACAAAATTTTTTACAAAAATAGGCTCGAGTCGCCCAACCATTGGGTGACTAGAGATTGTCGCCCAACCAAAAAGCGACTTATAAAGAATCTGGTAACCGTTGGGCGATTAAATGCAATCGCCTCCCCGTTAAGCAATTAAATTAAATCGCCCCCCCCCCCCCCGTTCGGCGACATAAAGAGAGTCGCCCAACGGGGGGCGACTGCATGTGAATACAGCCCGACGGCCAAGCCCTCTTTTCTTCCCCACGCCTGCTCGCCAATCTACTCTCGGCCGCGCGAGGAAGAGAGAAGCAGAAGAGAGGAAGGAAGAGGAGGAGGAGAGGGGAAGAAGAGAAGGAGAGGGGGAGGAGGGAAGAAGAGAAGGAGAGGGGGAGGAGAGGGAAGAAGAGAAAGAGAGGGGGAGGAGAGGGAAGAAGAGAAGGAGAGAGAGAGAGGAGAAGAAGCCGCGGGATTTGCAGGTATTTTCCTAATTTTAGAAAATTTATTTTAGAAAATTTGTTTAGATAAATTTAGTTTAGAAAATCTAGTGTAGATATTTAGTTTACAAATTTAGTTTAGATATTTAGTTGAGATATTTAGTTTAGAAAATTTAGTTTAGAAAATTAGCTTAGATATTTAGTTTAGATATTTAGTTTAGATATTTAGTTTAGAAAATTTAGTTTAGAACATTAAATTTAGAAATGTAGATGCAGTTTACAAATTTAGATGTACAAATTAAAATGTAGAAAAATATAGTTTTTTTGTATAATATTTGTAATGCATTATTGTGGAAAATTTACTTTAGAAATTTATTGTAGATCATTCAATGTACAAATGTAGATGCAGTTTACAAAATTTAAATGAAGAAAATTTAAATGTAGAAAATTGTTGTGTCGAAATTTTGTATACTATTTTTCATGTATTATTGTAGAAAATGTAGTGTAAAAATTTACATTTAGATAATTTTGCAGTTATGACGGGTGACTGGCGGTACCCGCTGTTGGACGAGCACTTGGACCGCGTGCACCGCGCTTCCCGTCGTGCGCCGCCACCGAGGAGCACGGACGAGTCGACTGAGCTGGGAGTGGTCCGGACACGCACACCTCGTGTGGCCTGGGGACTCGACCCCCGTTGGACTGCCAGCTTTGCACTACGCCAACGTTTTAGTATTACCATAAGAACATTTCATGCTGACTTCACTTTATTTGCAGGCTGCGGGATGCCGGGCTTCTCCCTCTTGCCCGGATGGTGCAGGCCACGGATGAGGACGGAGGTGCCTTGGCCGGGGAGGGGGACAAGGCGGGCGTGGAGCGATCACGACGCTTCCCGTTCGACCGTTCCCTGCTGACAGCTTTGGTGGACCGTTGGCGGCCCGAGACGCACACTTTCCACCTACCAGTTGGGGAGATGGCGCCGACCCTGCAGGACGTGTCCCTACTCCTTGGCCTTCCGGTCGTGGGAGACGCTGCCTTCCTACCGGAGGCTCCCGCCGAGTGGCGCGATGACCTGCTCGGCAGATTCCAGGGGGTCCTTCCACCGGCCGGTCACCACCACATCTTCGACGAGAGGCAGAAGCATGGACCGACGCTGAGGTGGCTGGCACAGTACCGGGTACGTGGTGTTTCAAGTCGATCGCGTCTTCGAAACTCTTATTTGTGCAATTACATACTAATAAGAACTTGTTCGCATTCAGGTTGAGCGCATGGTTGCAGATGCTGACGATTACCAGGTCGCGCGCCACCTGGAGGCTTACGTGTTGTGGCTGTTTGGTTGGGTGCTCTTCACCACCAGCCACGGCAACACCGTTGACGCGCGCCTTATCGCTTATGCGAGGGCGATTGCCGACGGCGAGGCCGACCAGATCAGCTGGGGATCGGCCGCACTTGCCGCCACGTACCGCGGCCTGTGCGATGCGTGCACGAGGATTAAGGCGAACTCGATCCTCACGGGATGTCCCCTGCTGCTGCAGTTGTGGTCGTTCGAGCGCTTCAGTCTCGGATGACCTGTACTAGACGACATGGGTCCCTACGGGGCCGAGATGTACCAGGGGGGAGACATCGACCGGCCGACAATGGGTTCTATTTGGTGTCGTCGATGAGTGAGTTTTATTTTATCGTAGTCAACTTATTAACGATCGTCGTACTAAACAATTTGTCTTTCTTGCAGGTACAGTTCGCGCACGTGCAGGTCACGCGGGCGTACCACCCCTTCGTGGAGCAGTTGGACCGCCTCGCAGACTCCGACGTGCGCTGGGAGCCTTACGCAGAGGAGGCAGTGCAGGTCCGTGCTCCTGACGGGCTGTCTGCACTGTGCTGGCGTGACCAGGCTTTCTGGCTAACCCGCCAGAAGCTCGTGTACGGCATCTACGTGGAGGACTACGCACCGCAGCGAGTCATGCGGCAGTTTGGGCTGCGGCAGGCACTTCCTGTACCAGTCGGGCCGCCGATTCCGCCGCGCGTGCACGCGTGAGTGATCGCTTCTGATATTTTTGTACGTACTTACTATTGTGATCGCAAGTACTTACATTACGTAATGGTTCCATAAACAGGCACAACACGAAGGGCGTCAAAAAAGGCACGGACTGGTCCAGGAGGATGCAGCCCTGGATTGCGCAGTGGGAGGGTGCGCTGGATGACCGCGTGGAGGAGGACCGGCCATACGACATAGCCGACTACGCGGAGTACCTCATCTGGTACCAGGGGCGGACTCGTACCAGGCTGGTACATGTCGTTGACCCACCTGCCCCACACGTCGCCGCACCGACAGACGCGTACCCTGCGCACTTCGCACGCGACGCTCACATCGCGGTACGTAACTTGTAATTTCAAAAATTCTCAAATGGCAATATCGTTTCGATGATGGACCATTCTATGTCTTTTTGTCCAGGCTGACGTCGGTGTTGCGATGTGGTCGGAGTCCTCCGCACTAGTGCAGAGGTGGGGCACAGGTGGGGAGTTGACCCGTGAGGAGGCCGTCAGCTTTGCGCGACGGATGGAGGCCGGGTGTAGACGTATCGTCAGCCTACTGTCCTGCACGAGGCTACCGGTGGTCTCCACACCTACGCCCAGTGCACCCCGACCACCAGTGCCACCCCGACCAGCGTGGCACTACTCCGGAGGTAGTACGTGGACACGTCCACCTCCCCCGGAGCAGCCAGGGAGTTCTGCTTGGTCACGGCCTCATACACCTCCTACGTACATCCCCGGCTTCCACACGGATGATTTCATGGCGCCATGTACGGGTACGCATCGTCCGATCTTGTTTTTATCCTAAGACGACATGCAACGAACTAACGATATTACTATTGCAGGTCCTTACCAGCAGCAGGGACGCTTCTCCCCGGGCCACATCGAGGTGGACCAGTTTTTTGCGGACTGACCTGGGCCGTCCTCCGACGCAGCACCGGAGGTTCTCTCCGGCAGTGGCCTCCCCGGTGCACCGGAGGCCACACAGCCAGAGGTGCAGCTGACTCCACCGACGCAGCCGCGGGTGCGAAACCCACCTGATCGTTTTACTTTTTCGGACCCTCGTCACCCGCCTCGTAATCCGTTGCACCGGAGGACGGCCAAGCGGGGCCGTATGGCAGGACGCGGGCGCGGTGACGGAGCACCTTAGGGTGGGGAGTGAGGGGTGTATGTCATGCATGTAATGGATAAATACGCGGCATGTTACTGCGTTATATTATAAAGTTCATTTAAATTCAAACAATGCTATTATCTCTTCTTTTCGTATAGAAAATTATTTCTATATCAAGTAATGTGACAAATATTAAATACCAGTTCTTGTGTAACTTAACAGTATATGTGACTATACCACATTTTTTACGAGTTTCAAATTACAAAATTCACAAAACCGAAAGACGGGATCACCATGCAGTCGCCTAGAGGTAGATTGGCGAGCAGGCGTGGGGAAGAAAAGAGGGCTTGGCCGTTGGGCTGTATTCACATGCAGTCGCCCCCCCGTTGGGCGACTCTCTTTATGTCGCCGAATGGGGGGGCGATTTAATTTAATCGCTTAACGGGGAGACGATTGCATTTAATCGCCCAACGGTTACCAGATTCTTTATAAGTCGCTTTTTCGTTGGGCGACAAGCTCTAGTCACCCAATGGTTGAGCGACTCGAGCCTATTTGTGTAAAAAATTTTGTCGCGGGTATATTTCTGTATTTTCGAATAAAAAATGGGTTATCCGTACAAAAAAATCGTTTTCAATATACATCTTTAATCATTATTTTCTAATTATGTCACAAATTATTTTTTAAAATAGGATCATATGCAAGTAATTTTGTTGACAAATATGAATCCAAATATATGCATTATTTAGATTGGCTATATGAATTTGTGAGCTCAGTTTCTTCTACAAATTTCACATACAGGAGCCAAACTCATTCCTATGTTCTGTATTATTCAGGATTATTTCAAAAAAGAAACATGACAAAATTAGCTATTCCACTACTCTTCACATTTTGCAGGTTTTTTCAAAATAGAAACATAGAGGGAACTACACGAACAGGTTCAAGATGATAAAAAAATAAGGAACAAATAAAAGGGTGGAAAAGGAACACACCATGATAAGATCATAGTGGTTTGATCAACGTTTACTCGCTGGGCTTCTGGTCACACAACTCTCAGATTTAAAATAAAACCGCAACAAAACTATCTGTGTACAAAAAAGAATGTATCCCAAGACTGAAAACATATCCATAAATCGAGTATACATCTAATGTCAATAAAGGGGAAAAGAATATTCATATCCCTAATAAAATCACACATCAAAGGATCATTCATGTTGAAGGGGGAAAAATCTTATATTCATCAGCTGGAACAATTACAACACCAGCAGCGCCTTCCTCCTTTTCGCATGGCATGGTCTTGACATTCTGCAAGCTCTAGCGCTCTGCTCTGAAATAGCCTCTTAGAAATCAGTCCAACAAGCGACATAGCTAGAATGAGTGGCAGCAAGCTCCAAGCATCAGACAATGCTCGGCACATCTCCAGACCAGCTGCAAACTGCTCGTGGCCATCGAGTTCTGATGCAGTCTACTAATGGCGCGTGCTGAGAAGTTTGAACTGGCGGAGCAAGAGAAAGAACGCTGTCATCCTTGCTGCCGCTGGTCGATGCGCTTACTACATCAGCCAGATACTCATCCTGAGTCCACCTAGGTGGGACACTGACATTTAACTTGGATAGCCTGGGTCTCTGTACTGGACTTGAGCCTCCTGTGTGTGCATTCCCATTCAGCACAGACTTGGCGATTCCATTGAAGTGGTAAATAGTGAATTGCTTCTTGCCCATAAGCCCAGTTGGATCCTTCATGCCTCCGGATCTTTTATCCAACTGTAGTAGTGCTTGCCAGAATTCACTCCATACTATAATGCCGGCATTACAGAGGTCCTCGAGCTTATCCGGAGGAAAATCTATGTCAGTATCCCTCAGAACTTGTTGGAATCCCTCGACGCTAATAAAGCCTCCACCTCCACTTTGATCTTGTGCATCAAATGCCCTCCTTATTTTGGACTCCCGCTCTTCTAGCTCATTCTCCTCTTGGACATTGGGGTTTAGGGCAAAAAGGACGGTGTAGTGACTTTCACTTCCCACCACCCATATAGGCCATTTCGGGCACTTTAGGTACTGACCAACCTTGCACAAGTTTAGTGATTCCAGAAGGGTAAGGAAACCAACTTCAACATCATTAGGTATGCCTTTCAGGGACATGCCACCACCAAGGTCCATCTTGCCATCAAATACATTTGGGACGGCCTCTCCACAGAGTAATAAATTCACAATTTCCTGAAAAAGATCACACTGGTTACATTTGGGTTGACCTGCATTTCACTATCAGTGAAAATAAACGGAAGTTATAATAGAAAATTACTCATAATAAGACACAGCTAGTACTAGTAAATAAAATGGTGGTTCAATATTACAGTTTCCAAGTGATTTCAGCACTGTATTGCAAGAATAGGCACAATATGAACTGCTATGGTATGCCTGCTCTGCTAAATAAATACCTATATGACAATGCTATCTATACCTGTGAAGCATGCCCAAATGGAGCTGTGACCAATGGTTGGCTTGGATCATCCCTGTCTGCTTGGATACATTCCTGTATTCAAATATAAATATAAACAGTAAGAAAATGAAGATAGTATCGACATGCTTCGAGATGCCCAATCTATGAATAACAGAAACAAGTCGATGGTTACTGGTCAAACAGAAACCTTGTTTTCTTCTGAGAAATAAGATCCGATCAAAAGGAAAATATAACTATGGTATTGCATCCAACTGTTCTTTCCAAAGCAACTTTAAAATAGCATACACATGAAGTTTCCAACACATCTTTAAAATAGCGGCTATAATATCTGCGTAAGCCATTGGTTATTATGCCAGAGCATACACATGAAGTTTCCAACACGTCTTTAAAATAGCAATGTGTTAAATCATGCAAACGAATTTTAACATAACACACAAAAAGTGGAGAACTTAACATGGACAAAGACATACCAATCCTCGTGAGAGCAGAGAAGAGATAAGAAATAACATGGCTCCCAATCGACTTTCAAACAGAGGAATGTTTGCCAGAAGGATGTTGAATGCATCCTTCCTAGAGGTAAATGTACTTATTCTAAGAACTTTCTGCAAATCCATTGCTGATTCAACAGCACAGCCTTCCAAAAGTGCATCAATGTTCTGCAATAAATTTCATAAGAGCATTACTGGCATGATGTACATGAAAGTATAATCAGCTTCACCTGATTGTCATCTCATCCACTTACCCCACGACTGACACCTCTAATGGATGCTACAACAGCTCTTTTCCCAGTTCCGCATAAAAATAGAATTTCCACCATAGCATGAACCAATGCTCTAATGAAAAAAGAAACGAATTCAATAACAGTCATTTTAATGTAAAGAATATTAAGAACATACATTGTTGTATATTGTGTGTATTGTATAATGTTTCATGATACATTTAGAACATCAATTCTAAATTGTTAACACGTAACAAATACAATAGGGGAAACAAATAGGCCTGAAAGCATTTGTGGCCTAAAATAAATAAAGGTCCAGAATTTATAACAGTCCAATGCAATAGTGTTTAGTTGGTAAATCAAGGACTTGTCACAAACTTATGATAAGAGTACCTAACTAAGAAAGGACATGGGCATTATTAAATTCAAGTTGTTGACCCCTCGTATGAGCTGCTAGTTTCAATATTTTCGCAATTAAGAATGGTGGTTCATAAGAACAATATTGAACAGATAAATAGTCACAAAACAATAGACATCAGCATCATTTTTAAGGAGCAAAAGAAACCACCTCGTCTTTCTGTCATCAGTTAGAGAAGAAAAATCATCCCTAGCAGCAAAAACACTCTTATAAAAGCGTCTTTGTCCAAGAGCATACAACGGATCACTGACCTCTGGATTACCCAAATCATCAGAGAAAAACAAAAGATATTTAAGGACATATGCCTACAAACCAAAAATAAGGAAATTAGCTTCAGTAATATTAAGCTTGCAGAGAGAAGGAAATCCAGAGTGGATAACAAAAGAGATAGTTAGATTTTGTGTCTATCAGATACAGTAGTGTGACAAATCAGGACATAAGATTTAAAATTGGACCAAAGTGAGGTTATACAAACAAAAGGTAGTTATACAACAAGCTACTCAGCTTTAAACAATTTTTTCTGATAAATTTAATGTAACGGCAGATTGCTCCAACCTATCTCTTACTAAGATATGTCTGTACAGAGTTCAGACTTTGGATAATCAAAGATAATTTAGGTTTCTTTCATCGGGATGACTAGACGGAATGCTTAGGTCGTTTTGAGTTGTATGGTTCATACTACTGGAAATGTTCAGGCAGTCCAGCCAAAAAGATCCAGTTATTGTAGATTCCAGTTGGCAGAATGGCAAGTTAGGTCGCTGAAGCAATTAAAATGGTTGTCACAATGCATGTAGCAACTTATGTGCTACATATAAACTTCACAACATGAGAACACATGGCATTAGTAGAAAGAAGTAACAATGGATAGTCAAGTCACAGTGGAAAATTTATATTGGACAGAAGGCAGCAAAAATGAAGAACATCTCTAACCCCTCCAGATGCCCAAAACAACATTTGATCAATCGCAATAAAGGTAAAGGAAGATGTACCTGCACTGTAGCCAAGACACCACAAGGGCCACCTTCATGCTGTACTAGTCCCATGGTTGTTTCTGAGTCAGTGCTAAACCTGCATGCATTTTAACAATAATAACACAAAATCAGATTATATGTATAGCATTCTATTGTGCAATGAAAGGCATGATATGATCAACACCATGTTATCCAAGCAACTATATGCATTTACATTAAATGGCAAAGGCTTTTAAATGCATGGTAATTGTCCTCATCGAATCTCGAAAGTTCTCTACTTCACAGCTAGAGCTAGCCAGAGGCCAGAGTGACGAATCAAATTAGTTAATAGCAACTTCTTGTGTTTCATATGCAGGGTTGGTGACATGGCTCTGCATCTCATCATCAGTCAGCACATTTCTAAAATTTAAACAGGTTAATACAGAGCACCATTCTACCAAAGGCACGCTTAATTTCTGTGTGTTAAATCAGTTCCACATTTCCACAGAAATACATTCAAACCAAACAGTTTCTTTGGCCTGTGAAGACTGAAGAGTGAAGACAATCCATGAAAGCCTTTTTTTTTTTGTCATTACCAATTAAAACTCCAGATAGCTCCAAGTTAACTTCTCGTGTAGCCCTCTACGCTACAGCCAAAACCATGATCTTAGGCATGCACCATAGTTACTCTATCAAGAAGTTGCAGTGACTTCAAACTGATGCACTGAGGCCCTTTCATTACTACAAAACCACTTTCATTTCAGATTCATCAAATCAACCAATCACCAACACAGATATATGGAAGATAATGTATCACCAACACAGATATATGGAAGATAATGTATCTGATTTGTAACGCCCAGTAGCTCTTGTTTTCATAAATACTACTAACAAAGTTTCCTTTAAGACCTCTACTTAGTATTAGCTAGCCAGGCCTGAACACCCATTTTGGTAACTACCAACATGACACACAATCTTGCCCTCCTAACATCCAACTAAAATTCATGCATGCCATGTATGAGCTCAATATGCAAGGCCATCAATTTCCAGTTTCTCACAAACACTAAAAACTACAACAATAGAAAAAAAAATTATGCCAGCTAATATGCAACACCCACGCCCACCACAATTGCAATATATAGGACATATTTTGACCATGAGTACAGATTAAGCAAGTTGTCAATTCAAGGAAATGACATGAGAAAATGGCTGTGCTATCCATCGGAACTGCCTTGGAAGGGGAAGGTACTAGCCTTGTGTAGTTAAGTTATAAATACTGAGGAGAAAGAACAATAAATAAGGGCAAAGCAGGAAAAACATCATTAAGCTTCCATGCATGCCATCTATTTTGCGATGATATAATAGAAAATCTGCGTGCCTTATGCATGGAGTATTAATTAACCACCAACAGTTATGGTCTCCATACAAACTATAGTGAGGTCTCATCTAAAAGCTAGACTTGAGTACAGTTAAGCGTGCTTACCCACCAATATGAGTAATCACAACATCTAGTCCCCTACCTCGATTTGACCCTCACAGATACACATAACCTTGAATCATCAGCACCACACGTTGAATCATCAGAATCATGCAGACGCAGAAACAACTAATGCTAATACATTTTACGAATGCAGCCCAATCATGTCTGTTTCACAGAACACTGAAACCTACAGCGGCACCCGATCCTTGAGTCTTCAGGGACACTAAAAACCCTCAGTGTTCAGGGACACAAATCTAAAGGTCAATTCCAGACGCCCATCCAACACCCTTCAGAAATAGAAATAACAAGTAATCTGCACTCTTGTGGCAGACTGACAACATCGTAAGAACAGAGACATACTGATCGCATTCAGTTTTAGCTCCAACAAACAGATGACAGCTACTAATATCTCACCAAAAGACATATCTTACACGCATATGAAAGAGACAGTAGCACCCAAAAAAGGCTCACCTGATGCCCTGATTGCTCCACTGCGCCAACACTGCTTTTGAAACCCCGCTCCCAAACACCATTACCCACAGCTTCTCAGCAACGTCCGGAGGCAAATCTTCCCCTTCCTCTTCCTCCTCCTCCTCCACCTCTACCTCCACCTCCCTCACTTCCTCCTTCGCTTCTTCCATAGGCACCCCGGTTGGTTCCGGATCGACCTTCACCTCCTCCGCGGCCTCCAGAGCAGGAGTCGGCTCCACCGCCGCCGGCTGCGGCTGCGGCGGCAGCGGCGCCACCACGACAGCAGCGGGCGAGGCGGCCGCGCGGAGGCGCTTCTCAGCGGCGGCGGCCATGAGCTCCCGCTGCATGCGGCGCGCCTCCGCCTCCGGCGACTCCTCGGCGGGCGGCGGGGGCTTGCTGCGCTTGGGCTCGGGCTGCGCGGGCAGCGAGCCCTGGAGGCTCATGCGGAGCGCCATCTGGAGCTCCTCCTCCTCGTCCCGATCCCCCATTGGAGCGGCTCCGCCGAACCCTAGCCGAATCGATCCAGCCCAAAAACCCAAACCCTAGGCGGGGGTTCGGCGCCTCGCCCCCCCGGGTCGGAGGCTCCGAGCGAGGGGAGCGAAGCGACGAGGACTTGTTGGAATTTGGGTGTGGCGCATCGGGATCCGGGAAGCGGTCGGCGGCTCGGGAGGCCGAATGGTGGGCGTATTTGTAGGTGGGGTCGTCGCGACTCGCGACGGCGAGGCGACGGGGAGGTGGTGGCGTGTGTCAGAAATGGTTAAGTACTGCTCCCTCCTGGGTACTGACCTGGGTGTTACCCGCCTGCGGGCGAGTGGGGGGTTACCACAGGAGTCTATGACTTGTGGAGACGATTTGGATGTCGATCTACTTGTCATTGGCTTGTGGTAGTAGACTGTGAGTGAGTGGGTGGACTGTGCGGGTGTTTTTGTCCTTTTGCGGCCGATAATTTTAACTTTTAGCTTTTTGCCCCACTAAGGCACGTAATTAAAAGCAAATAAAAATATTTATACCTTCATGAACAATAAAAAATATTTATACCTTCATGAACAATAAAAAATATTAAAAAGCTATGTTAAAAAAGTTAATACTTTAAAATGACTTCTAGCTCCTGAAACTAAATACAATAGCTATTTAAAACGGGCCTTTGTAGAGTTTAAACAGTGCGGGGGAATTGACGGGAATGGCCCCGGCCGGAGCGCACCTCGCTCGGAGGAGATCCGCGTTCATGCTTGGTTTACGGCCCAAGTTGAATACGTTTCGTCGTTTCCATTGGGACAGGTCGCATGCTTGGTCTATTTGGCAGAGCTTAAATTGTTTTGTAATCTTATGCCTAATGTCTCTTGGGCTGATATTCTCGATCTGGTGAGCTAAGACGAGAGAGTTTACCGCTCTTGACTAGGGTCATATCGGATGTACTGAAGATGAATCAGGGTTGAGCATTTCTCTATTTTATGCAAGGATGCTCAGAGACAACTGCACTTGGATGCTCATTGGGCAACAGACTTTTAAGGCGATGTATACGCCACAATGTGAGATGCCGGTTTTTATTGGTCTTGAGCTTGAGATTGACTTCATACATTCTGAGAGGCTCCTATGGCCCTATTGAATGGGACAGACGGGAGATTTTACCTTTATAATAAGCAAAGGTTCTTAATTTTTTTTTGAAAAACCACTCTATATATTTAGAAGGACTTTAGCATGCGGCTTGCAGTAACTTGGAGACAAAGATACCTCCAAGGGATATATATACACACACATACATACATATGAATTTTTTTCCGTACTCCTAAGAATGCATATTCCCATTTCCAATATACTACTTAAACAAATATTTTATACCCCTTTAACATTTCTGGTACACTTAAATACAAATTTTAAGATACTTCAATGCGACTTGGTTGAAATATTTTCATCAGAACCCTTTTTTATATATATACTTTTTCCATACATAAAAAAGAGTACATACATAAATCATGATATAAACAAATGGATTTTCATGAATTTTTTCATGAAACCTATTTTGGAGTATCTTATAATTATTATTAGAGTATATTTAAATAGATAAAAGATATAACAACACTATTAAAGCGGTATATAAGAACTGGGAGTACGTAATCCCAGGAGTATGGAATCATTTTACAATTAACCTCCCGGGTATTCTGGTCCATGGTAGTCGACTACATCGAAGCCCAATACCACATAATCCGTGCCATACTTGTGGACCATGTAGCTATCGTATGTCCAATCGTACCACTCGTCACGCTATCGAAGATGCGGGTGGTCCGCAAGTGCATACGTGTTGTACTACACCTCACAATCTCGGAAAGGGGAGTCGGTGTCGATGTCTAGGGTGTCCTGTGTGTCAAGTGGTCTCCGTGACGAGGATAAAAGTAGAGTGGTCTCTCATCCCTGTGCCCTAGGTGAGGGTGGTCTAGGGTCAAGCTGCCTCTACGACGAACATGGAGTGGAGTAGTGTCGGTGCGAACGTTCTGCTCGCATATGAAGAACAATGGGAAAAAGGTATCTTGCGGCTTGCAGTAGAATATGAAATCATCAAACCTAACCAGTGTGTTGCACAGACTGGGAATGGCCAAGGTTAGGGGGTGCGTCGACGAGCTAAAACATGCGGACAAAACTATTAGCAGATAATGCAGCGGCTCGTCACCCCCAAGCAAGCACGTTGCTAGTACAGCTGCAGTTGATGGCAGTGCATGTTTGGCGTCCTCGTACATGTTGCGAATAGACCTCAGTAGTCGTTTGATCGTGCTCGACCATCTGTGGTGCAGTGTGACTCCACTCTTGGACACGATGCAGCGCAACAGGTCAACCTGCAACAAAGGATGAAATATGTTAGCCGTGTATGCTCGAACAGTAGGATACAAATACAAACTTTAAGTTTTTTACTGCTTCATCTTGTCGTGCCTCACGGTGTTGGTCCAGGCCAAGTGCCAACTTATCGGCGTACATGGCCTGCGTAGGGGGCTGCACAAGGAGACGCGTAAGTCTGCAGTGGGTTCGCGATATGTACCACTCCAAATACAAGCGATACATGTTTGGGTCATATAGTTGTCGCTCCTACTCGACCTTCATCCTCGCCAACTACTCCCATGCAAGCATCCACAGGGCCTGTCTCCCTCCACTCATCACTCTTCTGTCCTTTCTTCAGTTGCCTATAGAAAAAATGGGAGTACACAACTGTTACTTCAATGGGGGAAATAAAAAGCAGACACGAATGGTATGCAATGAACCATATGCAATTAGGTAAAAAATAAATTTACTTACATATGAACATGGCTAGGTAGTGGTCGACACAGTGATGGTGGTACCTATTGGTAAAGCTCGAACTATCTCATGACTCATTGGGAGGTGTACGACTCCACCATATGAGAAAAAAAAATAAGGTGATAGGCCGTGAGCCAATAGTCTCTGTCCTATTTACACTACTCTGACAATCTGAAAGGAGCTGTCTTGAAGATGAACTCTGTGGTTCACTTCATCTACATGATGCTACCCTTATCCAAGGTCTCGAACATGTAGTGGAAATTCGGGTACGCTCATCGTGGTCTCTCCCTAGACCATCCTAACTCACTGGCAGTCCAATGAGTACCCATGGTGGGTCCATCCACCATATCATCGTCATCACCGTCACCGTAGAACTGTGTCATGTCGTGTCATCACCCACGCGATTCCCTCGCGCCATAAGCCAAACTGTGCACGTTGCCCCCGTGGTTCCTTGGCCCCTTGCCCTTACGTTGCCCACACGTGCTTGCCCATGAATCCTGCCTGCCCGCCAAGTTGGTGGCACTCGATAGCAGCCTACCAAGCAGAGGCAGCTCGGTAGGCTGCTATCAAGTAGGGGTGGCTCGCCAGTGCCCCGGGCCCCATCCGCTGCCACACTTGCCCGTCGCGTGTCACTCGTCTTGCCGAGTAAGGAGGTATGGTAGGTGACATGTGTCATCTGCCACGCCTTTAGAGCTTGGGAGAGGCCTTTTTGTTTTGCAAAATGGATGTTATGAGACCAAATTTGAAAAAAAAAACATGTCCACGGTATCAAATACATGAACACTTTCCTTATTTTGCCCAGATCCAGCAAAAGATGTTGGATGACAGCACTACCGTCTTTCTTCTAAAACAGTTTTTCCTATGCCGAATTGCGACTCCAGGTACACACACGCACAAGCATGAATGCTAGGTCAACAAATCTGCTGATCCATAAAAAACACCATGTTTATGTGACCACACATACATGTTAGCCTGCCTCTCCAACCAAAACTCATTCTTTTGGGATGTGGCTTATGGCTGGAAGAGAGAGACACTCGCATGCGATTTTAGTTGATATAGCTGAAATTGTACGGTGTCTACTACAATCAACTTATAAACTCTACCATGAAAAGGCACTCTGTTTGATAGTTAGGCACTGTAGCATAAGCTAGAAGCCGAAAAGAACGCCCCCTCCCCCCAAAACTGGTCATGATTGAAGCATCTCTACCACTTAAAGGAGCGAGTTGGTGAGTCGTACATTCTTTTCCTTCCCTCTCCCTCCTAAAAAAGATTCATGTATAGCTCCATCTGCTCCAACTCCTCTTTCCGCCACCCTCCTCGTGCATTTTGCCAGGCACCTCGCCCCTGCGCATGCGCTCACGGTTGCCATCCACGCGCTTCTTTGCGTCTGCCTAGCCCCATCCACTGTAGCACCTAGAATTCAACGACTTCATCTCCCACCACACCCTCACCGACGATCCCTTTGAGGGTTTTTGTGCCTTCGCGCTCCTCGCTGCAGGTGCCACCATGCGACCCAATGGGTACACACTCCCTATGGAGCTCAAGGCATGTACGCAGCTCGGTGGCCTCCATGAGGCCGCCAGGCACACGAGGTCATGGTAAAGGATGGGTTCTTGGGGTGCCTACCCGTCCAGAATGCATTGGTCATGTTCTACAGTGCATGCAGCGACGTGAGGAGGGTGTTCGACGAAATGGCAGAGTGGGGTGTCGTGTTGTGGACCGCACTGGTGTCTATGTTCATCAGGGAAGGGAGGTTCACTTAGGCTCTCAGGGTATTTGGTGAGATGAACATTATGCTGAACGAGGGGACATTGATGAGTGTGCTAGTCATGTGCGGGAGGCTGGGGTTGGTGAGGGCATTGAAGTTATTCACTTATTTCTTTTGCTTAATTTCAAATAAAATTGTGATGAAAAAGTTCGTAATTTTTGTTGTTTGATTGAAATCCCTAATTTCTCTTTTCTCATTGTTCTTGGGCCTACTTTCTTCAATTGCTTTTCTTTTCTCTTACGAGAATTTCTTTAGTTGCAGTTATGTGGATGAAAGCATGCATAAGGCATGGATGATGCCCTAGCGTAGTTGCCACTTTCACAGGAAAAGAGTTTCGGGAGGCAACAACTAAGTAGGTAGGACTTCAATTCTTACTCTAACAAGTCTTGCCTAATTCTTGTTTTTTTGTTGGAGCTGCTCATGTGTTTGATGTAATGCGTAAAAAGATACCTTTAGTGTAGGTTATTTCTTTTGGTCAGATTGCGGAGATTTAAAATGGGAAAGGAATAAAATAGTAGAAGCAAATAACATATCTTTCGTCACAATGATATAAGGTTCTGAATTAGAGTACAATGCATTAGACAAACATATATGACTAGCCATGTAACTGAAGATGATGTTATATGCAGTTTTTAAGAAGATCTTTGCAGATTCTTATTGCCACAAGTGATTCTTTGCATATTATGACATCCACAATGTAGTATGAGTTGCTCCCTCTGGTTTATCAATTTTAATTTATCATGTAAGTTTAGGTTTTCTTTCCAGAGGGGAAAAACATGAGTTCAGATAAAACCTAAAGATTGTCTACTTATGGCCTATGTGCTCACTCCTTGCATGCACTTTTTTGAGTACAATTATGGTCGACCTAAGGCCATTTACTATTGTGTATGGTTGGTTGCCCAAAGTACTATCCCATACAATTTCAATTTTTGTATTTGTAGGAAAGGATCTAAAGTCTGAATGATACCAGCATGCAACTCTCAAGAATATGTGAAGATAATTAATAGGTTGAAAAATGACTTATACAGTTTTGTATGATTGTGATTTATACTCTTGTGCCTTATACAATTTGATCTTCCTTGATGTATTGTGAATACTGAATAGGAAAATCAACATTTTGGATAAGTTGACCGCTAACATTATTAAACATGTAATTTTCTTGCTATATTCTTTTCATATGTTATATGGCTACCAAACGGGTGCATGAACTGGAGCTAAATTCCTTGAAGTACAGCAGGGATTTGCAACTGATATCAAATGTGGGCTAGAGACAGAGTCTAAGAAGTGATAGTAAGTTTGAAGAATCCATTATATATTTTAATGTTTTATTTTCTGAACTTTGTCACTTGTAGATTGAGATTTTTAATCTTCAAGTAACGCTCCTAGATAATTCTTGTGTTCTATACATTCTAATGGAAATGTTAGAGGATTCATGTTTTTTTTGTAGAGTTGTTCATCTTTGACAAGTTATTGTTGTTATTTGATAAATGACCAAATAGAGTAGAGAATATTTCCAAAAGTTTATGAATTATTGGACTCTCTTAATGGATCATCGCTTTCCGAATGCATGATTTTTGGAAAATTTGCTAAAACTACATCATAAGAGCTCTTAATTATGTCTGTGAGTTTGTTACTCATATGCTAAAAAAATCTATTACATAAAATTCGGGCTTGAATTGTTTGTTGTTTCCACCAACTGATATTGTCAATCCATTTTTTGTTGCATCTTAAAATGCTAAAATTATGAACTACTCATGTTTATTCTGTTCTACTTCTATTGTTCTATGAGGTAGGAAACAAAACAAACAAATTAGTTCGAGAATTTCTCATTACAGTAAACACCGACGATGATGCAATGTTGAATATACGTTGAATGGAAGTAAAAAAAATCAATACCTTTTCAACCACTTTTGATTTCGATTTTGGTATATGTGGAATGCAAAAATTCTGAAGTGACTAATCCGAGAATATACAGGTTCAAGATGTTGGACAACATATTCAATTTTAATAGATCACTAATGAGAAAGGTTGAGCTGGATTCAACAAATTACTTATGGGCAGTATAGCGTATGAGTACTTTTGGTCTTATTTGTTAGGAGGCTCAAATGCAATAAATTGTAACAATCAGAAATCGGTAAATGCTCATCCCGGAGGTGGCTTACCTTAGAACTCTGAACTCTCTATTAGTTGCTGATTTGAACATAATAGTTTTTTGATCCTATGCGGGGCCTTTTTTGTATATTGCTCTATCATCAACATGTACATTCGGGGTTCATTGATTACAATCTCTGCAGAAAGAATTAAATTGATATACATTTACCTATCATCCTCAGACAAATCAAAAATTGATTTCACAATCATATAGTTGAAAATTAATTAACCTGGTATACTTTAGATATCGTTGTAGGCTTGTAGCCTTGCTACAACAGGGAGTACAGGGTACTCTTTCTTCATAGGAGGAGGTAGAGGTAGAGAGAGTTAGAGACATTAGAGAGAGAGAGAGCTCGTGTGTAAAATGAGTGGATCACCCCTCCTCATACCCCTCATAGGGATTTATATATATGAATGGAGTAGGATGAAAAATTCCCACCTTACCCCTTTGATAGTTACAAAAGGTGACGGTACATTGGTATATTTCTCTATACTATTGAGTCTATTATATATTGGGTTAGTTGCATGACCCAATCACGAGGGTTGGGCTACCCTACAATAGATACATTTGACTATGTGTGCTTATATATATTTGACTAATATCCAACTTTCTTAATCTGATCTGGTTTTCAGAGACTAGCTTCGAACTTTTTGTCAAATTACATATTTATCACTGTTGGGAGGGTGGGGTCAAGTACCAATCTAATTATGCCGAAAGTTGAGTTTCTCTTTGATGGAGAGAAAAGGGACTACCTGCTAAATCTTTTACAAAAACTATATGTTAGTGTAGCTAATAGTAAGTATATAGTTTGTATCTTAGGTTTTAAATTGGATTTATTTTTCTATTTTTTGCTAGAAGACTTTTTCTTATGTTAGCTTCTATATTTGTCTAGCTATAGTAATCTCCAACATTGATTTTTGTAGAGATAAAATAAGAAACTGACTTATTGAGATAGTTGCTCTAATGATTTGGATTTCCGATGCAACCTAGAGGCACAGGGCTATTCGAACCGAAACGTTCGAGTGCGGTCGAGACGAGGCGTTGCGGTTCCGCCTCTCCACCCGCCGTTCGGCCTAGCGGGACCAGCAAGCTCCGTCCCGTGCAGACTAGTCTCCATACCGAAATCTCTCCGTCTCTTCTCACTCTTCCTCTTCGTCTCGTCCTCATCCCCCCAGATCCACGCCCCGACACGCCCGGCCATGGCGAGCGACAGCGACGTCGACGAGGACGAGCTCCTCCAGATGGCGCTGCAGGAGCAGGCCGCGCGGGACCTCAGCCACCAGCGCCCGCCCGCCGCCAACAAGCCCGTCGTCAACCTCGTCCGGCCCCCCGCCCCCTCCTCCCGCGGCGCCAACGCCCGCGGCGGCGGGGCCCCCGTGAAGGCGCGCCAGCCCAGCCGCGGCGGCGACGAGGACGACGACTCCGAGGTCGAGCTGCTGTCCATTTCCTCCGGCGACGAGGACAGCCCCCCCTCCGGCAAACGCGTGCCCCCGCCGCCCCTCGGGGGCGGACGAGCCGGGGCCCGCCGGGCCGCGTCGCGGGACGATGGGGATTTCGACGACGACGAGCCCAGGAGCTGGAAGCGCGTCGACGAGGCCGAGGTACGGATCGGCGAGATCTCGACCTCGGGGGTGGTCTCTTTGCTAGCTTAGGCGTTTGTGGAGATCGTACGTTTTGATGATCCAGTCAATTGTGTTGCTTTCGCGGGTTTCTAAGGCAACGAGTGGAGTTGCTTGACTTTAACGGCGGAATCGTGGTTTAATTTGAATGCCGAAATCTAGCTAGTGTTGTGAAGCTTGTACTGTTACTTCGGTAATTTGGTTTAATCATGCGAATTGTTTTAGTTCCATATGGAGCTTGCCCAGTTTAATTGTGTGGCGAACTGTGTTAGTTTTGTAGTACCGCAGAGTGGGCATGCTTGTTTGTGATGAATAAGTCCCTGTACTGTGGTCTTTGTGGGGCTGTGGTAGTTTTTATTTTTTTACTGCTTTAGGACAGCATCTGCTTTTGCTTTAGGACAGCATCTGCTTTTAGGACAGCATCTGCTTTTGCTTTAGGACAGCATCTGCTTTTGCTTTAGGACAGCATCTGCTTTTAGGACAGCATCTGCTTTTAGGACAGCATCTGCTTTTGCTTTAGGACAGCATATTGACCGCTTTAGGACAGCATCTAGGATAGCATGTTAGCATATGCTTGGCTGGTTCTCAGCCTATAAATATGTATCTCCAACCCCTCAGGTTGACATGGCATTGTGTGAGCAATAAACAAGAAGAAAATTGCCCCATCTCCTAGTGTCATCCTCTCCATGAGAGTTAGGATCTTGCTATCACCAAGAGCAAGAGTCCAGCGACTAACAAGTGGTATCAGAGCCTTAGTATCCTGTAGCCTGAGCATCTCCTGCTCATCTCCTTCTCCGGCCTTGCAGCAGCCCCAGCCGGTAGCAGCAGCAGCTCCGGCTGTCCCCGCTCACTCCTCTCCGGAGACGGGCGGCAGCTCGTCAGAAGCAGCCTCTCTCCACGCAACAGCCCCCCAGTAGCGCGCCATGTCCGCAGGGCAGTCTCAGCGCTCGGTCGCCTCGAGCATGCGGCGTCAGCAGACGGCCGAGCTCGTCGCGGCAGAGCAGCGCGAGCGAGCGGCGGCAGAGACCGCTGCGGCGGCGGAAAGGGCGTCAAGGCTGGCAGCGGCGGAGCTGGCAGCAGCCAGGGCGGAGGTGGAAGCAGCGGCGGCGGCAGATGCAGCGCGTGCGGCAGCAGCAGAGGTCAAGGCTCTGCGCGGCAGCAACAGTAGCTCCGGCTCTGTTGATGGCGGCGCCGACGTGGACCCTCAGCTGCTGGAGAGGGAGGCAGCGCAAGGGAGAGCGGCGCAATGGGTAGCCGCGCACGCCCACGAGCGCGGCGGCAGCCCAGACAGGCGCGGACGCGCCGGCGGTGCTCCTGGAGGAGGCACGCACGGCGGCGGCGTACGGGTCGACGGAGAGCGCGGCCCTCACAGGCAACGTGGCTCTCTCTCCCTGGTTCGGTACCGTGGTCACCACGAGTACCAGGCTGTCGTCAGGGACGTCGGCCCCGGCGGCGGGTGGCCTACCCTCACCAAGACCAACTATGTCGAGTGGTCTGCGGTGATGAGGGTAAGGCTCCAGGTGCGGCATATGTGGGATGCAGTCCGGTACGGCGACGTCGACTACGACCAGGATCGACGGGCGCTGGATGCTCTCATCGCTGCAGTCCCGCCCGAGATGCAGTTCTCGCTTACCAGCAAGCGGACTGCCAAAGAGGCTTGGGACGCCATCGCTGCAGCACGCATCGGCAGCGACCGCGCCCGCAAGTCTACACTGCAGGCACTACGCACGGAGTGGGAGAACCTGGCCTTCAAGCCAGGTGAAGACGTTGATGACTTTGCTCTCCGTCTCAACACTCTGTTGCAGAAGTTGGTGCAGTTCGGTGACGACACCTACGGCGAGGAGAGAGCTGTGGAGAAGCTCTTCCGCTGCGTCCCCGAGAAGTACAAGCAGATGGCTCACTCGATCGGGTCTCTGCTGGACCTCTCCACGATGACCATCGAGGAGGCGTTGGGTCGCCTCAAGGTCGTCGACATCGATGAGCCACAGAGCCTCTCGGGACCCGTCACCATTGGCGGGAAGCTCCTTCTCACTCGGGAGCAGTGGGCTGCCGGCCAAGGTGACAGGAAGAAGGGGGAGCCTTCCTCCACGACAGGCGGCCGCAAGCATGGCAAGCGCGGCAAGCCGCGCAAAGACGCCCAAGCAGGGGCGCGAGGAGGCGCCCAGGGCGGCGATGCTGGCAAGCAAAAGCCGGCACGAGACGACTCTTGCCACAACTGCGGCAAGCTTGGTCATTGGGCCAAGGAGTGTCGACAGCCACGACGCGGCCAGGCCCACGTCGCACAAGCGGAGGAGGAGCAGTCGGTCCTGTTCATTGCTCATGCGAGCATCGAACTACCTCCAGCGGCACCGGCCGCAGTGGCTCTCCTCCACCTTGACGAGCCCAAAGCACACGCCCTCCTTGGCGACAGTCCCGGCAAGGACAAGACCGACGGGTGGTGCCTCGACACCGGCGCCACCCACCACATGACCGGGCGGCGGGAGTTCTTCTCCGAGCTCGACTCAGGCGTTCGAGGCACCGTCAAGTTCGGCGATGCCTCCGCCGTGGAGATCAAGGGCGTCGACTCTGTCGTCTTAGTCGCCAAGACTGGCGAGCACCGGCTGCTCACCGGCGTCTACTACATCCCCGATTTGCGGAACTCCATCATCAGCTTGGGACAGCTGGATGAGAACGGCTCGCGTGTCGAGATCGAGCACGGGGTGCTGCGAATTTGGGATCTTGGACGCCGCCTTCTTGCCAAGGTAACCAGAGGCGCAAATCGACTCTACACTCTTCACGTGCAGGTGGCACAACCCATCTGTCTCGCTGCTCGTCGAGACGACGAGGCGTGGCAGTGGCACGAGCGCTTTGGGCACCTTCACTTCGAGGCCCTGAAGCGGCTCAGTGCCACAGAAATGGTGCGAGGCCTGCCGTGCCTTGACCATGTGGAGCAGCTCTGCGACGTCTGCGTGTTGACGAAGCAGAGGCGACTCCCCTTTCCCCAGCAGGCGAGTTTCCGAGCCAAGGAGAGGCTCGAGCTCGTGCACGGGGACTTGTGTGGCCCGGTGACACCGGCCACACCGGGAGGACGACGCTACTTCCTGCTGCTCGTCGACGACCTCTCCCGCTACATGTGGGTGATGGTCCTCGGCAGCAAGGGAGAGGCTGCGGACGCCATCAGGCGCACGCAGGCTGTTGCGGAGGCGGAGTGCGGCCGCAAGCTGCGCGTGCTGCGCACAGACAACGGCGGCGAATTCACGGCGGCTGAATTCGCGTCGTACTGCGCTGATGAGGGCATTCAGCGCCACTACTCCGCGCCGTACAGCCCGCAGCAGAACGGCGTCGTCGAGCGGCGCAACCAGACGGTTGTGGGGATGGCTCGGGCCCTCCTCAAGCAGAGGGGGATGCCGGCTGTCTTCTGGGGAGAGGCGGTGGTGACGGCCGTCTACATCCTCAACCGCTCGCCTACCAAGGCACTCGACGGCAGGACGCCGTACGAGGCTTGGCATGGGCGCAAGCCGGCGGTCTCCCACTTGCGGGTCTTCGGCTCCCTCGCGTTCGCCAAGGAGCTTGGCCACATCGGTAAGCTCGACGACAGGAGCACTCCGGGAGTGTTCATCGGCTACGCGGAGGGCTCGAAGGCCTACCGCATCCTCGACCCTGACACACAGCGAGTCCGCATCTCGCGTGACGTTGTGTTCGACGAAGGGCGAGGCTGGACGTGGGACAAGGCGGTGGACGACGGTTCGACTTCGACTCTCAGGGACTTTGTTATCGACTACGTCCACTTCGAGAGAGCTGGGGGAGCTAGCAGCTCGTCTTCACCGAGCTCGTCCACCTCGACACCTTGCTCGCCACCAGCTCCGGCAAGTGCGCCACCACCTTCGGCACCGGCTACGCCCCACTCTTCACCACCGGCTCACCACTCTCCTGCACCGGCGGCCACACCACCGGGATCGGCCCCAACAGCTTCGGTCCACGACGAGCAGCGCATGGTGGAGTTCGCTACTCCGCTATCTCACGACGAGGACCGCGTCGACGTCTACCACGACGACGAACCTCTGCGCTATCGTACCATGGACAACATCCTCGGCGAGTTGCCCGTCCCTGGACTGGCGCAGCGCGACTTCGAGGTGGAGCTGCACTTGGCGTGCGACGACGGCGAGCCTCGCTCCTTCGCTGAGGCGGAGGGAGACGCGGCATGGCGTGTCGCGATGAAGCAGGAGATGGACGCCGTCGAGCGGAACCGGACGTGGGAGCTGGCGGATCTTCCTGCCGGTCACCACGCGATCACCCTTAAGTGGGTGTTCAAGCTGAAGCGGGATGAAGCCGGCGCCATCGTCAAGCACAAGGCTCGCTTGGTAGCACGAGGCTTCGTGCAGCAGGAGGGGGTCGACTTCGATGACGCCTTCGCACCCGTCGCGCGCATGGAGTCCGTTCGTCTTCTCCTCGCACTTGCAGCCCAGGAGGATTGGCGCGTCCATCACATGGACGTCAAGTCCGCCTTCCTCAACGGCGATTTAAAGGAGGAGGTCTACGTCCGTCAGCCGCCGGGATTCGTCATCCCCGGCAAGGAGGGCAAGGTTCTCCGCCTGCGCAAGGCCCTCTACGGCTTGCGGCAGGCACCACGAGCTTGGAACGCTAAGCTGGACTCCACCCTCAAGCAAATGGGGTTCCAGCAGAGCGCACACGAGGCTGCGGTCTACCGGCGGGGCAAAGGCGGCAATGCTCTGCTGGTAGGCGTCTACGTCGACGACCTAGTGATCACCGGCTCCAAGGAGGCCGAGGTCGAGGCGTTCAAGGCGGAGATGAAGACCGCCTTCCAGATGAGCGACTTGGGGCTCCTCTCCTTCTACCTGGGGATCGAGGTCCACCAGGACAGCTCCGGTATCTCCCTTCGTCAGACCGCCTACGCCAAGCGCACCGTCGAGCTGGGCGGGCTCACCGACTGCAACCCAGCCCACACTCCTATGGAGGAAAGGCTGAAGCTGAGCCGCGACAGCACGGCGGAGGAGGTGGATGCGACGCAGTACCGGCGCATCGTGGGCAGCCTTCGCTACCTCGTCCACACGCGTCCGGATTTGGCGTTCGCCGTCGGCTACGTCAGTCGGTTCATGCAGCGACCGACGACGGAGCATCAGCAGGCCGTAAAGAGGATCCTCCGCTATGTTGCGGGCACCTCCGACTACGGCTTGCACTACCCGAGGTGTCCCGGCGCGGCACACTTCATCGGGTACAGCGACAGCGACCACGCAGGCGACATTGACACCAGCAAGAGCACAAGCGGGATTCTCTTCTTCCTCGGCAAGTGCCTCGTTAGCTGGCAGTCAGTCAAGCAGCAGGTGGTGGCCCTGTCTAGCTGTGAGGCCGAGTACATAGCGGCTTCCACCGCTTCGACTCAGGCGCTCTGGCTCGCTCGACTGCTTGGTGATCTCCTCGGCAGGGACACTGAAGCAGTGGAGCTCAGGGTGGACAGCAAGTCCGCTCTAGCCCTGGCAAAGAACCCCGTTTTTCATGAACGGAGCAAGCACATCCGGGTGAAGTACCATTTCATCCGAGGCTGCTTGGATGAAGGAAGCATCAAGGCAAGCTACATCAACACCACGGATCAGCTTGCGGATCTGCTCACCAAGCCTCTTGGAAGGATCAAGTTCCTTGAGCTCTGCTCCAAGATCAGGATGGTTCGATCCTCCCACAAGACAACGCACAAGACTTAGGGGGAGAATGATGAATAAGTCCCTGTACTGTGGTCTTTGTGGGGCTGTGGTAGTTTTTGTTTTTTTACTGCTTTAGGACAGCATCTGCTTTTGCTTTAGGACAGCATCTGCTTTTGCTTTAGGACAGCATCTGCTTTTAGGACAGCATCTGCTTTTAGGACAGCATCTGCTTTTGCTTTAGGACAGCATATTGACCGCTTTAGGACAGCATCTAGGATAGCATCTTAGCATATGCTTGGCTGGTTCTCAGCCTATAAATATGTATCTCCAACCCCTCAGGTTGGCATGGCATTGTGTGAGCAATAAACAAGAAGAAAATTGCCCCATCTCCTAGTGTCATCCTCTCCATGAGAGTTAGGATCTTGCTATCACCAAGAGCAAGAGTCCAGCGACTAACAGTTTGGCCGGGGGAATTTGTGTCATGTGCTAGAACTTGGCTGAATGCTGGTGTAGTTTAATCATGTGAGTTGTATTGCACTTCTCGGTATTGTCACGAGATTGTTAAGTTGAACATACGGGTTGATAGAATTATAGCCAGCGTTTAAACCACTTTGGTAATGTGGCACGCAATGCTTGATTCATCACAGCAACTACAAGTGCCCGGTTATCATTACTGTGCATTACTGTTAGGTTTTACTTTATAGGTTGCTGAATAAGACTAATACAGTTCATATTGGTTTTCTTCTAGCTGCAAATTCACATAACTCATATACATCAAAATATATTCTGAGGTGTGTGAAATACGACACAGTAGAATGATCATGTTAAAATGGATCGCTGGAATCTCTCTCTCTCTCTCTCTGAGCTTTCATGTTTTCATGTATCATCATCATATATCTGCATTCTTCGGATAATGTCATCAAATGCCTTGAACAGGAAGATTTATTTAACATACTATCTTGCACCTTTTGTGTTTCCATATTCATGCCGAACATGCCTAAAGTTCGTCTGCCTTTGCTCTGTTCAGCTTGCTCGCAGGGTTCGGGAAATGCGTGAAGCAAGGGCAGCGCCTAGTGCTCAAGCAGTTGATCAGAAAGCAGCAGCAGCAGCTCGTAAGATGCTCACAAGTGTACAGACTTTACCCAAAGGGGTAGAAGTTTTGGATCCATTGGGCCTTGGGTAACTATCTGGATTATCAAACTTTTGTCAATACATGCAGTGTTTTCTTTTCAATGCTCCATAATCATATCCCACTTGAAAAACATTTTGTAAAGGAAATACAGTCCACTTCATGTTTGTTCTCAAATGTCAGTGCAACCTTTGTCTTCATGTTTATTAGATTACTTAGTCCTCTTCTTGAGATGCCTTGTTATGACAATTCTGATTATCATCCTGCTCTTAAGCTGGTACTAATATTTCTCTCACTGCTTTTTGTGATTGCGGATGAATACATACAAACTGACAAATACTATGTGGCTGGGCTTTCGTGACTTTTTGGTGGAGAAGTTAGTTTCGTAGTAGAAGCTTAGAAGCTGTTTGGTTGGAGAAGCCCAGGAGCCAACTTATTGTGGAGTGGGTGGGAAAATTGGGGGAAAAGCTCGAGAAGCTAGGAGGGATCAGCTTTTGGCGTCATTCTTTGAGGCACCTTCAGCATCACCAAAAGCCAAGTAGAGAAGCTGGGTGTTTGGCCTGGCTTCAGCATATGGCTGTAGAGGCTGAAGCTACAAACCAGGCCAAACAGGCCCTATGTAGTACACAGAATCATTTTATGGAAAGCATTTGGAAATGAGCACATGTTTATGAACCTTGTCAAAGCGATGAACATGGTCTGTTTGGTGATATATTTGGATAGCAACAAGTATTAACCTTGTACGCATTGATAGCGTCGCATTGTCAAGTGCCTGTGTGTTATGCTCTGTAGCACAGGAGAATTAAAATTACGGAATTTAGGTTATTCTCTATTTTTCTATGTCCACTGCCTTTTCTTGATTGGATAATGTTTATTTCCTTACCAGTGTCATGGATAATAAGTCGCTGCGACTAATTACTGATGCTTCAGTAAGTTCTCCAGTTTCAAGGGAAAAGTCTCAGAGTTTGGACCCCATTATGCGAGGTATGTCTGTTGGTCATATACAAATTTTCTTTTGTTTTGTGATTGTGCTTGTTTAATAAAAGGTCTATTTTTGCACTTCTGCAGACAAAGTTATATATTCTTCTCCAAGTTTTGATCCCAAGGTTTTTCTTTCGTGGGTCCACAAAGATACAAGTGCTGCTGATTTAGAGTCTGGTGCTCTCACCTTGAAAACTGATCTCAAAGGGAGAACGCAGCAGAAAAAACAATTAGTCAAGGAGAACTTTGATTGTTTTGTCTCGTGCAAAACTACAATAGATGGTATTAATTTAGTTTTTAGTTCTGCCTTATTGCAGCTAAGCATTTGTTTGGATGGGCCATCACGTGGAAGTTAAACTAAATTCCACTTTGTTCCGGCCCATCCAAACATGGCCTAAATGTTCATGGTCTCAAGTTTCTGCTCAATGTTTGCATCTCTTTGTAATATGGTAAGTTTTTCTGCAGACATTGAGTCGAAACTGAGACAGATAGAAGAAGATCCCGAAGGTGCAGGTACTGCTCACCTGTATTCAGTCACACAAAAAATTAGTGGTGTGGCAAATCGTGCATTTGAGCCTCTATTTGAGAGGCAGGTATACCGACTAAGCTTTCTCTAGAGCTACTTTTCATTCATCTTGATTACTATCGCAGTAAGATTCCTTCTTGAGTTCACTAAAGTAAGCCGCTTTGTACAGGCCCAAGCCGAGAAGATCAGGTCTGTTCAAGGAATGCTTCAGAGATTCCGGACATTATTTAACCTGCCAAGCGCAATTCGTGGCAACATTAGAAAAGGAGAATACGATCTAGCTGTCAGAGAGTACCAAAAAGCAAAATCAATTGTTCTTCCTTCTCATGTACGCCAACTTCTTAATTTGTTTTGTCTGCACCTGTTATCCAACGACTAGCAGTTATGGGATTGGGCGGGGATACATGCTTACTGGTCATAGCCGTCTACACCCCATTATCAGGGATACTGAGTACACCCCATTATCAATGATACCGAGTTGTCCTTGATTCCCATCAGATTCTTAACAGCATTACCATCCTAGATTACTATCTCCCCCCTATTTCTAGTGCAACTATAAATTGGCATAATTTATTATTTGTAAAATAATATAAAGTAGAGTTGCTTTGAATTCAACATATGCTGAATTTATTGTATGTATGCATAGAGGAGAAACATGTAATATTGTACCTAATGAAATACCTAAAGCATACATAAATATGTATGGTTGGTACGGGTTTATCAGGTCTTTAGTGCGGTTGCATTGACATTGCTGTTGATTGTTGCCATCGAATTATTTTCAGTAGTTTGTAGGGCAATGCCAATTCCCATTATGAGAAATTGCTCCCCTAGTCTTCTAGATACTACTAAAATGACTTGTATTTATACCACGATGTGATACCAACTTATGTGGGGTCAAAGCATGAGACAACTTTGTGTTGGAATTTTTGAGTTTTGAAGGATTTCATCTCGTACTAACTGGATTAAAATGAGATGAAGGTCTGTTGATTAGATTATCTTTCTTTTCTTTCATGCTGACTGCATGTTGTACGGGTGATGAAGCAGTGCATGATAGATGATCATATTCCATGATGGTATCTTGCAGCTGACAGGAAGCTTGTCCATGCATCATTCAGCTTATGCACTCCATATAATTTACTTTAATTTTTAAGTTCCACTGCTGTGCGCTTTCTAATATTTGTACTTGTGTATGAAATTTGCATATTTTCTCGTATGTATATCTAATTGCTTATGGGCCTATTCTTTTTTGGCTTTGACTTCTTCGAAAGCCGAAACAAATGGGGTGGCTTCTCCAAGCGGTTTCTCGAATTCAAGAATATTTAAATTTGTAATAACAGAACATGGTTTATTCACACAAAGCTCTTAGAAACCGTACGTTTAGTGATATGCTAATATTCATAAAAATTCTTACTTGGTGAGTTGACCTACATGTTGTGTTGATTACTTGAGTTTGTTGACTGTTTATTGCTTGATTTACAAACTGCCATGTTTTTTTGTAGTGCCTTGCCTCATTGTTAGGCACTACACACCACAATTAATTGTAGCTTTAGTGCATAAAATATGCTTACTATACGGTATTACGGTGAACAACCTGCAGGTGGGGATACTAAAACGTGTCCTTGAGGAAGTGGAAAAGGTAATGCAGGAATTCAGGGGCATGCTATATAAGTCAATGGAGGATCCTCATCTTGACCTTGCTGAGGTTAGTAGACTACCTGTAATATTTAGTGTTGGAGACATCTTGCAATTTACTACTTCTGTCGACAGTGAAAGATGGTTTAGCTTGCAGACTTAGGTTTAAGGAATTTTGAGCATGACCAGATAATGTGATAATTTTGTAAGACAGTTAGCAGATAACTTTAGGATGCTGCTGTCTCTAAAATGAACCACTTGATTACTTAGTAATTATACTATTTGTAGATCCGACTTATCTGATGATTTGGTTATATTTGCATCCTAATTTTGTCCCCAACTTTCAGCTCGAGAACATTGTTCGGCTATTGTTGGAGTTGGAACCCGAGACAGACCCAGTGTGGCATTATCTTAATATTCAGGTTACCACCCTTGACCAAAACCTGTGTGCTATAACCTAGCTGACGTTTTCTTGTTAGATTTATCTGTGCTCTCTGTTCTGTCCATATTATCCATGTACTTATATATTAATATTTTCTATCAGAATAGCAGGATTCATGGATTGTTTCAAAAGTGTACCTTAGATCATGAAGCGCGAATGGAGGTTTTGCAAAATAAAATTCGTGAGAAAATGCTATCTGATTCAAAGTGGAGGCAGTTGCAACAAGATTCAAATAGATCAGTGAGTGTATTACTTTCTCTTGTTCAGCACAGCATGTGTTTTGATCATTCTTCTGATGACATTTACATGATATTCATGGCTTTTCTTGGTTAACTTGACCCTTGTTCCTTTTGTTTGCTTAGTTGGAAGTCGATTCTGCTATCGGTGATTCTTTTCAGGCTGATCAGTTGTCAGCAAACTTCATGGCTGAAGAAGCTGATAGTTTAAGAGCAACCTACATTAGTAGGTTAACTGCTGTACTTATCCAGCATGTTCCAGCATTCTGGAGATTAGCTTTATCTGTCTTCAGTGGAAAATTTGCAAAGGTATGAACATGCAAAATCATATTAGATGCATAGAAGCATAAAATGTTAATGATTCACCTTGAGTAGATTGATGTAAGTAAATGGCTTTTTACGTCTGTCAGCTATGTTTGTTAGGCCTTGCTGCAAAGCATATTGTTGTGCTGAAACTTATGAACACTTCCATCACTCTGTTTGTAGTTTGTACAGTACTAAACTGAAATTGAAAGTGTATAAATGAGTTATATAAATTGTTCTGATAATTCAACACGAAATCTGATCCCTGCTTCAAATCGTCACATGAAAGCTGAGAAGAGCCATTTTATACCGATTTATGTGTAAAATAGAAATATTTACATGGATTTGTTAACCATATCTATTTTTTACAGGTAGCTGCTGGAAATGCACTTTCTGATTCTGACATGAGTGCAAAACCAGGTGCAAATAAGGCTGATGATAAAGGTGGAGAGGCAAAGTACACAAACCATACTCTTGATGAAGTTGCTAGTATGGTTCGTGCTACTATATCTGCTTTCAACAACAAGGTACTGTTACTACATGTTTTGCAATTTTAACCGTTAACCACGATCCTTAGCAGTTAATGTCTGATTGCATTTGTAATTTTAATTAAATATGCTTCGACACCAACAGGTTCAGAATACTTTCTGTGATTTTGAGGAATGCAACATTCTTCGTCCATTCATGGGTGGCACTATAAAAGAAATAGCTAAGGCTTGTCAGACTCTTGAAGGGAAGGATTCATCTCCAACCGCTGGTATAGTTGGTGCCATTGTCTAAAAACTGCGTATACACAGAAATTTGTCTGTATCCTGAATGTGTTTAACAATTATGCCAGTTAAAATGTTGCGCGCCCTTCATTTTGAAATGACAAAGCTTTACATTCTACGACTTTGCTCATGGTTGCGGGCAACAACTAAGGAGGTTTCAAAATACGAGACTTGGGTTACTTTATCCACCCTTGAGAGAAACAAGTCACTGTATGCAATTTCATGCATGCCCTTGCAGTTTCGTGATATCACAATTTCAGCAATGGACCGGATTGAATCGTAAGGCTGCTTTATTTCTGTTTAACATTATACTTCTTTATCATTGTATTCGGTTTCTAATGCTGCATTATTTCCGAGCCCTGTGAACTTCTTTTTTTGCTGTATTTTCCCGCGTATTTGGTCTTTTTTTTATTAATGTTTGCATTTGATGGTTAATTTTCTTATTAATAAGTACCGCTTTTCTGCACTAAAATGATTTATAATCATTGTTTTTGCTAGCACAATATGTTTGCTGATAACAAAGCGGAGGCAATGGAATTCTTATTGCTCCTGCCTTCATTTTTTGTAGTATTGAACTGCATCCTGATCTATGTTTGTTTATTCCAGTATGATTTTTAATCTGAGGAGTGAGACTGCCAAGTCTTATGACATTTCTCAACAGCTTCAGGAAATCAATGAGTCTGTTAGACTTGCATTTCTAAATTCCTTTCTGGATTTTGCGGGTATGGAGTTGCTTTATAGTTATTGGATTCTTTCAAATTTTGTATCTAATTGTAGCATCATTCTTTATTATTCACAAACTGTGTGAATGTATCAGGTTATTTGGAGAGGTTTGGAGGGGAATTAGCTCAGAGCAGATCAAATAAAGAAAACAATCATGTCCAAAATGGGTATATAAATGGTATTGACAGAGAAACATCTGCTAGCATGGATGGAGACCTGCACAAAAAGCTGTTGGTTGTTTTGAGTAACATTGGATATTGTAAAGCTGAACTTTCAGATGAACTGTATACCAAATATAGGCACATTTGGTCTCCGATCAGGTACCTGACCAACTTATTTTGATATTTTCTGATAGCATCCTTCAAGTATCTTTTTATCTTCTTTTTATAAAGAAGGCTGGTGTCCTATGCGAAGTAGACTTTGGGTGCAACTAGATGCAAAGTGGAGCACATCCGTAGGATCACACCAATAGACATGATTTTAATGCTTCAATTTGACCCAGCGTTTGAATCCATCTTCCTCCTCCATCCCTCTTTTGCACTACAACCTACCATGGTTCCAAGCTCTACAATCACAAGAACCAACCACCCTGAAAACATAGCTATGGCCGCCGGATTACAGCTCCTAATCTGATGGATAGCTCATGGCGAGCACACGACTGGATCACTGTGGCCAGCTAAGCACCCTTCTTAGGCACATGCCAGTACGCCACCCACACAATGGTTCTAATTGCCCTACATTCTACCAAAAAAAAAAAGAATTTTGTCCAGGTCATCTGCCGTAAGTCACTTCATGTGCTTGTTACATTATCTTCCTTTCGAGCTCATTCCCATGGGTCATGTCATTCGAATGCAATTCACTGTTTGATCAATCTGAACGTCAGATTCACACAAATTTAAAATTTACAAGAAAGATTGTTGTACCATCAAAGATTCCTATCCAACTGAAGGTTCAGATACATCTCAATTGGAACCACCGATTCTTATCCAATACAATATGTGTGTAATTACTATTCTACGCGCAGGTATAGAATGCACGCTAGAAAGTTACCGCCGTGTGTGAGTGAAGTTATTGTCAAACACATGTGGAGTTACTGTCAGTTGTAGTACTATACAACTGGCATTTACGTGTATTTAATAGTAACTTTACCCACGCATGACAAGAACTTTCTGGCGCGCACAGTGCACGTAGGTATAGAATAGCGCAACCATATATATATATATATATGTGTGTGTGTGTGTGTGTATTTCAGTGCTAATAGTGATGTGGACCGTTCGATCTAGATTGTGTGGCTCGGATGTAGGTGAGTGGGAACCCATCCCACTTAAATGTTTTTGCAGAAACCCCCCTGCACTTTTCACAAAAACCTATCAAGTGAGATGGGGTTCCCACCCATCTCCATTCGAGCCATATAATCTAGATCGGACGATCCACGTCGCCATTAGTACTACATATATGTTCTCATACACACACCCACACAGTTCGAGGACCGAGGGTAGGACACTCACTCTTGATCGGCTGGCATACGCTGAGATCCTAGGCCATTATATATATGTATACACACACAACAATAAACTATCAATAAAAAAGGCAGTTCAAATTTCAGTTTGAACTTATTTGAACTAGTTAGTAAACTAGTTAAACTTGACATCCAAAAAGTTTTTCGTACATGCTACATAGAGGAAATACCTATTCTAAACCAAGGTTGTCACGGCGCTCCGGCAAGTCGAGGCGAGGCGAGGCCGAGGCGCCTGGACGCCTAGTCGACTAGGCGCCCGCCATGGCGACAGTTAGACGATAGTAGTTAGACGACAAATAATACCTTATATGACTAAAAATTAAATAACCATGCAATATAATAACAGAAATTATCCAAATAATCATGTCTCAGGAGGTCTAAATTAGAAGAAATCCATTAAAAGAGGGATCTGTTCGTAATTTTTAGGATTTCTGAGGACTTAATCACAAAAGACGATTCTTAACCGCCAACTGCCCGACTGACTCCTCTCTCTCACTCCGCGACTCCTCTCCTCCCCTCTCCCACCGCCTCCTCTCCCCGTCAGACGCCTCCCCGGCTCCCCCCGTTGCCTCCCCTCCTTGCCGCCTCCTCCCCCGCTCAGCGCCTCCCCCCTGCTCGGCGCCTCCCCCCATCGCCTCCCCTCCCCGCTGCCTCCTCCCCCCGCCCGGCGCCTCCCGCCGTCTCCTCCCCTCCCCACCGCCTCCTCCTCCCGCCCGGCGCCTCCCCCCGTCTCTTCCATGCTAAGAGCCACCAGATCGGCCAGATCCGGAGACGACCGATGCAGCTGGGGTGAGGTACGGCTCGGGAAGAGGATGGAGGAGGCTGCGGCTCCATATCCGACCGATGCGGCTTGGGAAGAGGCGGTGGGGCTTCAGATTCGGCCGACGGTGGCTTCGGATGGAGGAGCGACGGGACTCGGGGCCGCGAGCGCGGCGGCTGCTGCTGTGTGAGACCTCGGCGTCGAGCTCCTACCTTAGTAAGTTGGACAATAGACCTTGGCGTCGGGCTCTGGGCGACTGGACGCCTAGTCGTCGCCTTGGCGACGACTAGGCGACGTCGTAACAACCTTGTTCTAAACCATAGTGTCCAGGCACCATGGTGTCCATATTAATTATACTATGTATATATGTATATATATATTGTGTGTGGGCATGCGTGCGCGCGCGTGTCACTGAAAAGGGAAGAATGTGTGTGTGCGCGCGCGCGTCACTGAAAAGGGAAGAATGGAAAAAAAATTGTTCACGTTAGATTGGAATGGCAGACTGTTTGCCTGGCAAGGAAGAAGATGTGTAGGGTTAGCTACAGTTTGGCTTGAAGAGGTGGGCCTTACTAAGCTCATGAAGTCCTGTCCATTGGTGTGTGATCCTATGGATGTGCTTCACTCTGCACCTAGTCGCATCCAATTAACAGAGTTTCCTTTGCATAGGATATCAGCCCTTTAAGGAAACCTTCTCTCCCTCATGTTTTTCACAAGCCTTGACTAGTTGAATGAAATGCTTATTTACTCATTTTAGAAGCAATTCTCAAGATACATCTACTTCATCAATGACAGTTTTTCCCTGTCACAGGGATAATGATGAACGTAGTGCTGATGTGCGAGATCTGATGACATCTTTCTCAGCACTTGAGGAGAAAGTCCTGGAACAATATACTTTTGCAAAGGTATGGTAGACAATTCAGGACTTGGTGTTGAGTAACCAATTGATGTGAGACATATGAAAAATTAATGACCCAACATGTTTTGTTATAACCACATTAGCTTTCTTCCTTTCATATCTTGGCATGTAAAGGTTGTCATCTGAGATATTTGGCTTGCTGAAGATTTGTTATGCAAACACCTGATATACAGATATAGTGTCACTCACCCTTCAATAGTGGTTAATCTCCAAAAGAAAAGCGTGCCAACTAGAGAATATTATATTTTAGTATAAATTTGCTGAAATTTCATCTTATTTTTCCAGGATGCAGTAATTTTAACGAAACCCTATTTTGTATGTTATTGCTCTGGAATAATTCAGATGTTTGGCTACTTCATAGATTATCATATTATTGAGAACATATTATTTGATGACTTGTACAACTGTAAATGTAGCACAGTTGTTTTCAATGTCTATATCTCTTAAGAAAGTGTCTGGAAATTTCATAGATCATGCTTGATGCTGGAAACATGTTTTGTGGACCATCAATTTTTAAGTTTTTGCACATTATGTTATCTGGCTTTCCTCCCATCCTGATTTTTTTTTGGTTAGTCAAACTTGATCAGAAATGCTGCACTGAACTATCTGTTGGATTCTGGTATTCATTGGGGAGCAGCATCAGTAGTAAAGGTATGTAGTATAAAGAATGACAAGTTCTACTGATGTTATGGCAGTTGTGTATCAGAAAAAAAACTGAAACAGCCAATGGCATGTTACTGCTGGAGTTTCTGCCATGAAATGCAGTTCAGAACATGTATCATCTTCCTATTTATTGCAAGAACAGTTACAACTAGAATTCGTTGTGGGCCTTGTGGCTGCACTGTTATGTCCTGGGCTGCTGGCTGTGACTGGTGCTTGCGTGCATTTATGAGTGGCAGCCTTATGTAACAGTTATACTAACACATTTTGCTGTCTTGCAAAATTACCATCTTATCAATGCTATTGTACTCTTGTTATATCCTAATGCGATTTATTCTCCTTGCAGGGCATTCGAGATGCAACTCTTGATTTACTGCACATCCTTGTAGCCGTGCATGCAGAGGTTTCCATGACTTTCTATTATTCCTTTGATTATTTTAATCTTGCATACGACATTATTGTCTTTCCAGGACTAATATGCTTGAAACTGGGCAAAGAGCAAACATTTTTTTGGGTTCATGGGTTCTGTATGTCAACTTGGGTGTTTACATTTGCATCTGGTAAAACAAGCTTTCTGCTAAGCTTTATAATGCTTGACTCTGCCTTGGAACTGGACAGTTTTGGAAAACTCAGTAATCAGTGCTTTATATGCTTTTCACCCTTTTCCTAATAATGCTATGAAATACTTTTCTTACAAGCAAGAACACTGTAATATCCATTCGGGGTTAATAGTTTGTGAAACTCATTCATCACTTAGGTTAAATAAATGCTAATTAAAAATCCTAGGCCGCTTGTTTTCAGAAACCACCCTGGGGATTTTTCTGGTTGCCAGTGGCTAACAGCCTGTTACTGTATGTATTTCATATCTGCTTGTACAATTGTACCTATTATTCAGTGTGTTATTTTGTATTGTGTGTTATGACTTATGAGTGCTATTTGACTGTAACCTCATGTCGAGTGCTATTTGACTGTAACCTCATGTCTATCTGGTAAAAGTAAGATGAACAAATAAATCTGCTATAATTCCTTTTTCAATTAATTTCAGGTTTACGCTGGTGCTAGGCCTTTGTTGGAAAAGACTATGAAAATTTTGGTCGAGGGTTTGATCGACATCTTTCTTAGTCTTTTCCATGAGAATAAGACCAAAGATCTCAGAATGTTGGATGCAAATGGTTTTTGTCAGCTCATGCTTGAGGTAGTTATTTAGTTACTTTTATTTGTATTAGGATTCTTTTTGGTCTTAACTATGTAAACGGTTCAAGTAGTCAACTTAAGCACCGTCCCTTTTGTTATATGCTTGCAGCTTGAGTATTTTGAAACTGTACTACACACATACGTCTCAACTGAGGCACAGCAGGCTCTGAAATCTTTACAAGAGAATTTGTTGGAAAAGGCCTGTGAAAGTGTGGCTGAAGCCTTGGAGAATCCTGGACATCACCGTCGACCAACTCGAGGCAGTGAAGATGCTGCATCAGACGATAAACAAGTGCCATCAGTATCACCCGATGATTTGCTTGTAAGCACTCCAATATGTTCTACTAAAGGATTCATGCCTATGCACACGAATTCATGATAGATGAAAAATATATCTAGTAGGGTAGTATCGCATTAATTTTTGTGAAATATGGGTGTCCCTTGGTATTTATGGTCTTTAAATTAAGTTGGGTCGAGTTGAACAAAGCTCTCTTTATGGAAAGTTTCGTCGTCTGTCATAGGTGATTTTGCAATGTAGAATGTATTATTGAAAATTTTTTGTTTTTCACCAGGCGCTTGCTCAGCAATACAGTAGCGATCTGCTGCAAGGGGAGCTGGAGAGAACCAGATTAAATGTAGCATGCTTTATGGAATCAACTCTTCAATCAACATCTGCAGCGGCGGCCTCAAAGCCTTCGGCTTATTCTTCGTACCAGGCACTAGCACCACATCATGCACCGGTTCAAGCGTCCCCAAGTTTTAGAAGGCAGCAGACAAGTACAAATTCTCCTGTGGTCTCGAGGCGTCGTCGATGAACTAAATGCTGTGAGAACCATTCTTTCATCCATGTGGCCTCTTCCCTAAACTCTTTTTTTTTCTTTGTTTATATTGCCAGCGCTATTTTTATTCCTTGTAATTAGCATCATTTTGTCATGTATTATGAATTTTGATCCATTCTTTTGGTGTTGTAAGATAAAAGAGGGGTACAGATGCTGCTCTACGGGACTATCTACTTGTATAATTTCCATGAGGCTGGATGTTGCCTTGTGTTCTAGATGCCATCCCAACTTATTTTTCTGGAACCGAGTGCAGATCTGTCCATGTCCTGTTCTCGTTATCACTTCTCTGTTTGAGCCTATCTTTGAATCTGACATGGTTTGTGGGAATCATTCTTCGTGGACATTAGGTCTGTTTTTTTTGTCCAAGTGTGAGTGGTCACATGAACGAACCAGAAGCTTACAAGCCGTTTTTAAAAGATTATCATGATAAGTTGCTTTAAAACGATGATAGAGAAGTCTCGTTTATTTGTTTTTGTTTGAGAGAAGTTATAAACTGAACATGATTGTTGTATTAAATTTTACAATTGAGCTTAACGTTGGGCAACCGTATCGTGATCTGAAACGTCAACTGGAGCGTGTATTTGATACCTGAGCATTTTGAGAAGGTGAATTTGTTTTTGTGTTCGATTGCTGCACGTTGTTTTCCTGCTCACATGCGAAAAATTCCCTTGCACTGTCGATGTTTGCTGTGGACCAGTAATATTCTTTTATCCAACTGTATAGTGCCGAAGCTCGTGCCACATCGATACTGTTTCATTACCATTACTTCGTTGTCTACTGCACTCCTTTTATTTATCCAAGAGATTCGGCCATCGCGTGCATGTTCTGCCTGTACTTGCGTTCGTCTTACAATATTGCTCGCACATGTTGCAGTCTCGAGATCCGACTCCAGCAGCCTCTGATGGACGCCTTGGTTCTGGCCTCATATTTTTTTACTTTGCACTTAGGTTTTGACTTCAAATTATATCAATTAGTACTATTTATCAGATATATCATATATCCATCCAGGTAAAAAAAAAACCGGGTCTTTGTTTTCCTTCGAGTAGAACTACACCACCGCGCTCATGTGTTGATTCTCTTCCTCTTGGCTCTTGATGAAAGAGAGGAGTCAGGTCGGGTCACGGCTACTGCTTGCTTGCTGACCGCCGGGCCACAACGTTATCCTCCTAGACTGTGGCCAACAGTTGTTGCAGCCAGAGCTGGCCATCTCCCAACCACCTATTACGTCTCCCGGAGCAAGTCTCACAGTAGTAACCTCACCTCACGCATGGGAGGCAGGAGGATAGCATGGAGCAGCTGAGGAAGCACTGCGAATCCATTCCTTAGCCTGCCATGGCAGCTTCCGTCCTCTTCCCCTTGGCCCACTGCCACTGCATTACGGCGTCGACGACTGCTAGTGGAAGCGGAGCGTTCTTGCACCGTCTCCCTGTTCTGCAACGGTGGCGCGGCTCGGCGTTGGTGGCGAGAGCGGCGGCGGTGCCTCCCGAGCACAGCGTGTCCCAGGCGCGAGCCGTGGAGCACGAGACTCTGGGCGATGTTAAGGCTGCGCTGTACCAGGCGCTGGAAGGTTTGCCGTTTGTTGATATCCATTTTAGCGTTGTTGCTGTTTGCTGCTGGTTTGATGGTTCTGAATTCCGATTTGTGGCTGAACGTTTGGAGAAGGTGTTAACAGAGGGATATTTGGCATGACCTCTGCTAAGAGGTCGGAGATTCATGGCCTGGTGGAGCTTCTGGAGTCCAGGAATCCTACACCGGATCCCACCGACGAACTGCAGGAGAAGGTACAAAATATCACCCAAGTTTGAAGTACTTTCGGCTATGTTTTTTTCTCGAGAATACAGTACTTCAAAGTTCAGATATGGTAATTTGAAGTGTTAATCATATCTTGCATTCTTACCGCATCACTAAGCTTAAGACTAACCGCATTTCGTAGCTTGATAACTAATATTTCATTGTTGAAATAATTACACTGTCTTGGTCAGAAATGTATGCAGATTTTTTCTTGAAACAAAAAAAAAGAAGCAATTACTTCTTTAGTAAATACTGATAGTGGGGTGTTGAGAGGATGGAAGGTGGATGGATGCTGGAAGCTCATCTATAGCACGATTTCGATACTGGGAAAAAAGAGAACTAAGTTAGGCCTGCGAGATTTCATCAGCCTAGGGGATTTCTTCCAGATAATTGATGTCAAAGAGGTTAGTGCACGTTACCCATGAAATTTAGCAAGCCAATATTTTCAATTTGTTCTAATCTTCCTGTACGGCTGTAGGCTCTAGCTCGACCTGTATATATTGTTCATCAGTACAATTTCCTGTGCGAAACATTTCAAACTTTTGTACCTCTGTTGAGTGGATTTTGAGTACTGAAATGTAAGATGATAGATCCTGTATGATGGACTCAATATTGAATGGCTTGAAATTAGAATTCTTACACAATAGCAAAAATATCAAACTTTTATGTTAACTAATCACTAACTGATATAAATTATTCTTAAAACCGAGTGTTATTCTAAAGATTCTACTTGCCTACCAAGTAAGTTTTGATTTTTGCTATACCTTGAAATAAATGGAGATTTAGCGTCACTTCTCTACACACGAAGGAAAAGGCGGTAAATGTGATAAAGTTCAGCGCAAGCGCATTCAGGATATTGTCGGGCCAGCTTGCTATCGAAGCATCATACAGTATAACTACGAAAACTGTAAGGATTCTTTCTTTTGTTTATTTCTGATGATGTTCAGAAACTGTCTCGCAGTCTGACTGCTAATCACTGAAAGCCTGGAATTTCCTCACATATTGTAGTGTCTTGTTTCAGAGAGTGGATATCAAGCTTGAGAGTTCAACCATCACTCCAGATCAGGTAAAATTTATGATCTTGTTAGTTACAAAATTAAATACATAGTTTTATCCTATTACACTGCAAAATGGAAAAACTTGTATTAAATGTTAAGGGAACCCTCCTAACTTCTGGAGGCAACTGGGGGAGCCAAATTTGTGGGATTCATGACAGCGTAAAATTTAGAGACAACTATCCACATATTTTTCACAAATACTTGAACAGAGACACATTCTTTTACTTCACAGCATGCATATGAAAATACATAACTCCGTACTCTTTTTAGTTGCAGGAACATGAATAACACCTTGGACTTCCATAATATAAAAGCAACTGTACTTATCAAATGTTTGTTTTTACTGATCGTCACATTGGGATATGCAGCTGATGAATATCTTCCAGAAGAACTACGACCTGCTCCTTGCAATATTCAACCCAGAAGGTTGGCTTGAGATAACGTATCCTTCTGCTGTCGCAGATTGCTACCGCGTCACTTGTCTGCTCTTTGCTGTTCTTCTAGTTATAACCACCAAGATTATTTCTGGTAGCATTAGCATGTAGATAGCAGTACAGTTACCCAATTTGCATACAGTGTCTTCCTCCTCAAATTTGGAATAGATATGTCGACGAATCTCTACGGATCGGAAGAGACGACAAGGCAAACATCTTTGTGTTGGAGAGGGCAGATCCATCAGAAGTTTGAGAAGACCTGCAAAGTCTGCACACATTCATAATTTTCTGACAAGGAGTACGTACGTCGACACTCCGAAAAAGATAACTTGCACAGATCCTGCAGCACACGTTGTTACTGACGGCTTGGTGCAGATCATCCGCTCAACTTTTTCGTTTGTCCTATAGACTATATATACTACAACATTCTTTTTTGATGGAGCATAAAGCGTTTTCCTTTCCGACATGCAAACTGGGAACGAAAGCTCATGTAAGTTCAGTTACGTAGAGAGCTGGGCAATTGGCAAATTAACAAACCACCGGTGTATTTTGAAATACATCGCCGCCCAGGAATTCTTCCTCCTTGTCAGACATAATCTAATGAGTGTACAACTTGGGAACACGCATAAAGGACCCTTTACTTCGAAGTGATGTCTGGGTGATCCCTTAAATATTCCTGTTCTTTTTCTTGCTGTCTATGCATCTTCCACAGCAGGAGAAAAAAAAAAGCCTCAAAATTTCCAGCCTTTTCAGTCAGAAAGCTCGACAGGAAATCCTGTCGGTTTCGGTGAAGCTTGCACTTTCCAACAAGTGCAACTCTTGCGAAAGAAACTGCAACCTTGCACCCGATCAGATCTGCAGTCTGGAGTGGTCCCGAGAACGATAGAGATGAACCTCAGAACCTGCCACCAGCAAGAACTCCCAACTCCAACGCACATGCATGGCCAATTGACCATGGTTGTTCAGGAACCGTAGGTGACGCTGCATGCAGAAATACTCCATACAATATTTTGTCAATATTTTTTGGTTTATTTTTTTTGAAAAGGTTGTATGTTGCATAAATCAAATGTTTCTTGCTAGGCGAAAGTTTTTATGTTTTGCACCATGTTAAAAGCGTTGCAAAGTTCTTATTGCCTTCTTTTTTTGTCGCATGAAATCTTCATTGTATCTAGTTGAAACTTCCAATGTTCATTGTATTTTTACTAGTATGGTGCCTGTGTATTATAACGGAAACCAAAATTTGTAGTAAATATCATGTATGTTCTGCTCATTCATCCTAAACCACTCCCATAACTTTGCCAGAACTGAAAGCTTTTTTCTTTTCCCCAAATCTTTTGGAAGGAGAATTTTGGATATGAGAATAATTGATTCAGGTAAGTCCATAAATACATATAGCATAGTAACATATCTCTTGAGATGTCTAGACATTTTCAAGAACCATGGCAACCTACCTAGCTAGGTTTGAAGACAAATGGAAAAGACGTTGCAGGTTTTTTTCCTTTACTGTTTTCAAGTTCCAACGTAGCTGACAAATAGAAAGCATAAAATGTTAACACAGAGCAATGGTCCTGAGTAAATTAGCACCAAGGCAACAAACAAAAGGATATTATTTCAATAATGCAGCATTACTTACAATATTGTTTCAATGACCAATATATCTCTTGACAGAAGCATCCTCATACACAACATACGTGACATGGCAACCAATAAACCAATTGTCCAACAACTTTGCACATTCTCTAGTAGCAGCATCAGATATCTGCATACATGTAACACCCCGGCCCCTCCTTGAGCCCAAAGTGCTACCACCTACTCTATAATGTTATCAACTACAACCTTTGTCGTTGGTCTTGCGAAGCAATTATTTTATTTAAATACCCACCAAATGACAAAAGCCGGTACACTTGACACTAAGCGCAACAGAAATATAACTTTGCTAATTACCAAAAAGGTATTTAGACTATCCAAGACTAAATATGTCAACTGTAGATGATCTGCGAATCACTGTGGCACGTGAACAACTGTGCTACTCCCGCCCATGCATGTCGCCTTCAACATATTTCTAAAAACAATAATAAAGCAAGGGTGAGTCCGAAGACTCAGCAAGCACACGATAAAACAGTGATATCATTTTAACACTCAATCGATTTCATGAACTGTAAGCTGTAAATCAACTCTATAACTGTAAACTGTAAATCAACTCTGTAACTGTAATCTGTAAGTACATTCTGTACTGTAAACTGTATCACTTTCTCCGTCACTTTTATGTAATGCAATGCTATGCATCTGTGATGCACCTGTAACTGTAAACTGTAAATCCAATCCGTAACTGTAAACTGTAAATTATCTCTGTAACTGTACCTCAAAATCTCTGGGTTTCCTCTCTGTCATCTGTTCATTCCTTGCAAATGCAATGCACCTCTGTATGCAGCTTATACCGGTATAGTGGAGTGGTTTCATCCGTCAATGAAACCCCCTCTGCCTCCATCTCTGGAGGTGCTTACCGAAGTAGGTCTCGACTTCCCCACCGTCGTAGGAGGCCTACCGTCGTAGGTCCATGAATGCAATGCATAATACGCCACTGTATGCTGCTTATACCGGTATAGTGGAGTTGCTTCGCCCGTCCGTGAAGCCCCCTCTGCCTCCATCCTTGGAGGTGCCTATTGAAGTAGGTCTTGTCATTCCCACCGTGTGGGGCGCCTATCGTCGTAGGGCTTTCATGATGCTCATGGTGCAATGCAAAGGCAACATTCTTCAAATATTGATACTCAATCATAAGCATCACTCATCACAATAAAATCCACAAATAAGCCGGGATATCATTTCATAATACGGCACAAACCATGGCATAAAACAGATATCAGGCATTTATCACAATCCACTATTCTACCATGCACTTGCCTGGTTACCCTTATGGACGATGCGTGGAGGAGCGTCAAATCAAAACCTCCACCTGGAAGCATCACCCGAACACTCAATTCAATATTTTAATTCATACCAGCATGCAAATAACATCGATTCTATGTATATAGACAATCGACAGCGTTCCTACGCGTAAGCCCAATACCAACAACCTCTCTCTCACCGGACACCTTTCCGATGCCCCGGTGCTCACACGATCGTAATTTAATGATCGTCGCCTATAATCACAAATAAATCTTATTTACACGTCTCCCATCTTTTCTCTTCATTCTCCTCTTTTCTTTTCTTTTCTTTTCTTCTTCTCTTTTTTTTATCTTTTTCCTTCCTCTTTCTTTCCGCCCGTTCCCCTTCCTGGTGCTTTCTGCCGACGCTGCCTCTTCCTCTTCTCCCCCCTATTTCTCCTCTTTCTCGGTTCTCTCTCTTTCTCCGCTTCTATTCACTCGACGCCGCCCCCTTGGCTTCTTGCGTCGCCTCGTCGCGCCCTTGGTCTTAGCGGCGCTGCACCCCGTCGCCCCTCCGACACGCCTCCCCCGCGCGCCGCCGGCCCCAGCCGTCAGCCGCGGCCGTTCTCGCCGTGCCGCCCGTCCGTCGCACGGTCTGCTGCTGCCGGACCCATGGCCTACGGCCCGGATCTGGCGTTCCTCCCTCGGATCCGACCTGGTCTGTGGTTGATTTGGTTGCTAATTTTGATTTGGTTCTGATGGGTTTGCTCAAGATGAAATAGGCATGGAGGTGAGTTGCCCCGGTGTGGTCACGGTCGGCTAGAGTCACCCGCATGCCGGGGGAGTGCGCGGTGGCGGCTTGGTGTGGGGCTACGCTGATGGTAGCACGCCGCCGCCTCTAACTCCGGTAAGTCTCGGTCTTATTTACCTTCTCTACTCCATTCCTTTACCTCCGGTTGGCATGTTCTGTGTTGGTTCTATGGTGCTCTACTGGTGCTTGGTTGCTTGATGTCTCTAGTTGAACACTACTTACTATGAATGAATGGATGCTACGGTTGTGCCCATTGTGGTTACCTCTGCCGGTCGATGGTTGGTTGTTTTGAGGAATATTCAGTGTTGGCTTGTGGCTGTCGCCGGGTTGGTGGTGTGGATGCCGCTTGATGGCGACCTTCTAGGGTTGATGGCTTTGGGGCTTGCGGTCTGGTCTCCTGCAGTTGCTGTCGCCTTGCTTCCGGTCGGCTCACCTTGCCTTCGCCTTGCTGTCGAGTTCTACTCGGTGGATGGACTTCTCTGTTGGCTTGGAATGGTTTGAGGGTTTGGGGGAAATGAGAACGAGAGACAATGAGTTGACTCTGCTGTGCTCTTTCTGTTCTCTTCTCTGGTGACTGTGTGTGTCATAGAGGTGGGCCCACGGCCTAGTCGGTTTATTATTAGGAATTAGAGATTGGTTTCTATTTAAGTTAGAGATTAGTTTCCTTATGTTAGAGATATAATTAGAGATATGATATTGTTAGAGATATGATTGAGATTAGATTCGATCTGTTAGGGGGAGCCCATCTATATAAAGAGGGCTACCACATGCTATTGGAATTAAGCAGAGCAACGTTTAGTTGCCGGCTTCCCTACGGAATCCCCTGTTCTACTCCGCCGTTTGCCCTAGCCACCGCGTTCATAACAGTGTGCGATATTTGTCTTGTCCATGTGAGGCCTTTGGATGTTGTGCTGTCCCCCTACTGTGGCCGCGTTGGCCTTCTGGATGCTGTTTGGGGCTGAAAAGTGGGCTTATGGCACTTTTGTCTATTTTGGCTGGTTTTCATAACCAAACAGGTTTGTTACACCGAGTGATGAGTCTATGGTTGTGAGAGGTGCCGACTGGCCCCCGGACGGTCAGGTATCTCCGTGAACGGACTACCCTGCCCAAAATTAACCTCTAGGGCTCTGACGGCAATTTCTTCGTTTTTCTTCGCTTTCCTTCCCTTTTCCTTTTCACGGGTATTACAATACATTATGCCTTTTATGTAAATATAGGTCATAAAATTTAACAAGAGATGTTTTGCAAATATAATTCTAGAGAAAGGGCGAAAATTTAGCAATCCTTGTACCGAAGAAATTCAGAGAGCATGCATTGCATCATTCAAGCTGATTTGCATTTCTCTTAACATAAAGTCCTAACAAATTCTTTAATCCACATGGTGCTGTAATACGAGATTCCATCAAGAGAAACAACAAAAAGTTCTCTTTTGCTGTCTGAAAGCTATGGTTTGGTGGATTCTGGTAAAATGTCAACCATCATGAGAGCACGCAGCAATTGAGATAGACCATATATTCTTCCTCATCTCACCAGATATCCCAGGGTCAATGTAGATGGTGTCATTCATAAAAACAAACACATCATTATTAGGTTCTTTTCTAGGAGCCTGAAGCTGATGCTTCTAGGTTGTGTCTGAGCATGCTTTGTCTTGAAATATCATTGGTGGAAGGCATGACTTCTCACTAACAGGAACACCAACAAGCTTACTACATATCTCCTGGAACCTGATGCGTCCAAGTGGCTTGGTCAAGACATTTGCAAGCTGCTCATTTGTTGTTACATAATCAACCACCATCTTCTTAGCCTCAATGCATTCCCTGATGAAATGGTAACGGGTGTCTATGTTCTTGCTTCGATCATGGAGAATCGGATTCTTGCACAATGCTATTGCAGATTTGTTATCCACCTTGAGATTAAAACTTCTTGGCTCCTCATTCATCAACTTACCATACAATCGGCTAAGCTAAACTCCTTGAATTGCGGCAGTAGTAGCAGCGATGTATTCGGCTTTACATGACGACAATGCTACCACTTTCTGCTTTTAGGACTGCCAACTAACCAAACTCCTCCCAAACATATATAAGACGCCAGTTGTGCTCTTGCGGTTATCGACATCCCCGGCCATATCACATTCACTATACCCGATGAGCTGTAGATTTTCTTCTTTTTCTCTTCGTGGATAGAAACACCCCACATCATGAGTACCACTGATATATATCAGAATATGTTTTACAGTCACCTTATGTTCAGTTGTTTGTCTTTTTATGAAGCAGCTCACATAGCCAACTGTGAAAGCAATGTCGAGCCTTTGTGTGTACAAGATATGTTAAACTGTCGACAATGCTCCAATACCAAGTAGCATCAACAGAAGGATTCTCACTTTGCTCAATTTGAGCTTTGCTTCCATGGGAACTTGACACGGGTTGGACTCCTCCATCCCACTCTTCTCCAGTATCTTCCTAGACTAAGCTGTTTGCTTCATAGTGATCCCTGCATTTCCTTGATCTACCGGTGATGATATCTTGCACAATGATTGCTCGTCATGTTCTGTATAAACACAAACTACCGGTGATGATTCAAGCTACCTCCTCCATTTTGAGGTCACTAAAATCCCCCAATAATCCTAAAAAAAGATTAAAAAAAATCCTCTCAATAATCAAGAGAAAAAGAAAATAATCTAACTATTTATTTTGGTAGAGCCATATAATAACAGTGCAAATAAATAATATATAGACATTAGAGTAGTATAATAAATACAATTTCTAGCAAACTAGTATAATAAATACAATTTCTAGTAATAGCTTTAAAATTGTATAACAAATACAACTATATCACAATACATGGATTATAATTTCCGGTAATAGATTTAAAGTTGTATAATAAATACAACTTAATCGCAATACGTGGATTATGCATTTTTTTATCATGGCTCTTTGCAACTATTTTAGAGGGTGTGGACAAATGACTAGTGTAGTCATCTTAAGGCACACAACCCACGGGTCATGGATTCAAATCCCGGACAATTAAATTAAAAAAATCAACACAAATAACTCATCCAATCGGTGGTCGATAGAGTCAAACTTTGGTCATCAATTAGAAAGACAAAGTATCACATCTAGGACATGCAAGATTGGTGGCTCTTTGCAACTTATTCGTAGCAGAATTGGAAAAAAAAAATAACAAAGAAGAATCAATCCATAGTGTCAGATATCTAGCCTTTCCGTTCCATTTGGGTTGGCTTTTGTAGTTTTTTTTTCTTTGAGAGGGCTTTCGTAGTTGTGTTGCACTTTGTATCGGGAAAAAAAGAGCAACAAACAGCAAAGCCTCGAGACCTCCACGACAAGGACACCATTGGGGCACGCTGCATGTTGGAGGCTGCTTAAGGCTGGAGCCTGGATAAACTAACAGGCATGATTTTTTTTCTTTTTATGGCTTTTGATTTTGTTTTTTTAAAGCTGAAATAAATAAAATGGTTTCTTCAATTGGTTTTTTGAAGCCGCTTCTCCAAACAGCTTCACGATCATATACGTCATCCACGTTCGTGTCTCCATCCGTCATCATCTCGAAAAACATAGAAAAACAACTATCAGTTATAATCAAGGGTTAGGTTCGGTTGGGTTGTGGCTTTGGCTTTTCACTTTTTGCTACAGTAACTAAAATTCAAACGGTACGTTTTTTCAGTCGGGGTCTACTAGTCGATTGTAGTACGCACTGTATCGACTTCAGCTATATCGGTCAAAATTACATGCGACTATCTCCCTCCTCATGATCTTTTTTGTGAATAGCTAGAATTTAAAATTTAAATTAAAAGATAAAAATCATAGCTAAAATAAATCCACCACAAAATCATCGGCCCAGGAAAAAGAAGACCATAATTGCCGAGGAGACGGAAGATGCCAATCTTTGGGAACAGAGGCCTCAGAGTGAATTTTAATTGCAAAGGTGATGGGCTGGTCAGGCAGGCCGCACAGCCCAGCCGATGAATGAATTGAAGCGTGAACCTTCCTTTTCCCATTCGTCCATTCGGTTAGCGGCCGCTCTAATCCGCATCGACCTCGGCTTAACCCCGCGCTTAGCCTTCACGCAAGCCCGCCGCCTATAACTCCCCACCCATCCCTCCCGTCTCCGCCGACTCACCATTCATCCACCAATTCCTCGCCATCTCTCGAGTTCTTCTTGATCGCCACACGCGTGGCGCGGGAGTGCGAGGCGATCGAGATGGCAATGTCGGTCTTCTCCGCGAGCTCCGCCTCCTGCACCTCGCCACCGCCGTCGTTCTTCATGCTCTTCGGCGTCTGCGTCGAAGTCGGCCGTGAGTGCCCTCCTCCGTCTCCGGGTTACCTGCCGCTGGTGGTGCACCCGTCGCGCGCTGCGTCGCCGGACTACACGCCCTCGACGCCTCTGTCGTGGCGCCGCGCCGCGTCGCCGGACTACTCGCCCCTGACGCCGCCACGGCGCCCTCCGTCGCCAGACTACACGCCGAGCACGCCCTCGTCGAGGTTCCCTGCGGCGTCTCTGGACTACACGCCCGCGACGCCTCTGTCGTGGCGCCGCGCCGCGTCCCCGGACTACTCGCCCCTGACGCCGCCGCGGCGCCCTCCGTCGCCAGACTACACGCCGAGCACGCCCTCGCTGTGCCATGCATCGTCTCTGGACTACACGCCGAACACGGCCTCGAGGTTCCCTGCGGCGTCTCTGGACTACACGCCCTCGACGCCTCTGTCGTGGCGCCGCGCCGCGTCCCCGGACTACTCGCCCCTGACGCCGCCGCGGCGCCCTCCGTCGCCAGACTACACGCCGAGCACGCCCTCGAGGTTCCCTGCGGCGTCTCTGGACTACACGCTGAGCACGCCTCAGTACACGCCGTCGTCTCCGCTGCGCCCTTCGTCGCCAGAGTACACACCGTCGTCTCCGCTGCGCCGCCCTGCTTCTCCGCGGTACACGCCCCTGAGTCCTCCCCAGCGCAAGGCGTCTCCAGACTACTCTCCCGGGACGCCGCCTCGGCCGCCTCTTGCGTCGGACGCCGAGTCCCGCACGTCTTCACCGCCCCGGCGCCACCACCCGTACCGGAGGAGCAGCTGCCTCAGGATGTGAGCCCCTACCAGCCGCGGCCGGCATCACGGCCTGCGTGCCCGGATACTGGACATCTTATAATAGGATTGGACATGTTTCTTGCTCATCTATGTACGCATAGGCTAATTATTGAGTGCATGCCCCTACTATTGTTGGGTAGAGCTTGTATTATGTCGCATGTAAAAACTTTTTGCTGAATAAGATACGAAATTCTTATTTTTCTTGATTTGTGCTTGCCGATGTGTTCTTGATTTGTGATTGGTCTCATACTCGACCTACGAAAAAGTTCAAACAACTTCTGATTGTACTCGTTTCTCTTTTCTTTGGTGGTATCTATGATTTATGAAAACAATGGCAACATTCAGTAACACGAATAGATATACATGGCCTGTCCAGCCGCAAAATTATAGTAACTTTTGTGTTGAAGGCTCGATCGATCTGTTACCACCAAGCCCTTAAGTGGATGAATGTGCTGAACTTGTTTATCTTCTGTGGCAATATGATTGCCAACACCCACTTAATTAAGTTCGAGCCTCATTTCTACCTTAAGGTGAAAAGTGGGGGGAATAAGTCTTATCCCCTCCTCTTAGTTGCCAAATACTACGGAAGCGGGAAATAAATTGTCAAGTATCTCCATGAATATATAGGATCTGCACATTGATAGCCAGTGCGACTGTGCTGCTAATCGTTTGAGATCTCGAATGCCTTCTCAAACAGCACAAAAAATTGTCTTCAGATGATTCAAGCAGGGAATAGTTCAAGGAACTGTGAAGCATCGGTGGGCATGTAACGAGTACATAATGAACAGCTCCATAAATAAAAGAGTTCATAATGAACTTATGAACGGAACTAGCTACCAGACAGAGATTGACTGGGTAGCTTGAACATTTGCTACCCTGTAAATATTCACCCTCAACCTGTAGAACGACACGCGGCTAACAATATTGTTTTAACACATTTCTGGAAGAACAGGGCAAGGGTATGGTTAGGGGCTTAAAGCATCTCCATCCCTTAACACTTGTGCTAAGTGGATCTTTCTTTCTCCTTTCAACACCTAATTCTTTTATTTACTCCGACCCTTAGCATCTACTCTAAGCCCGGTGAACTCGGAACCCTACCGGCCCGGTGAACTAGTTGCATAAATGTCAGGGCTACTATCCCAGTGGTATAGGATCTGTAAGCCCCAAGAGCGTTGGTGATTTTAGGTGTTATTTCAAAGGATTAATTTGGTGTTCTTTCTCTTGGTGAGTTCTTCCGGGACGGGTGTTGTGATTTTAAAACTTTTTTATAATGAATATGTAGGGGTGCAAACGGGTCGGGTTAATCCCGACCGATTCGGCACCGAATCCGTTTGGTACCGAATCCGATTGGTACCGAATCCGGAGAAAAAATATGGGTTAGGATATGGTAATAGCAATATCTATCTGAATCCGATACATCTTCAAGTTTGATTTCAGGTTAGTGCTACTATTTGATGTTTCATTTTCTTTTGCAATGGTAAAATAAAATCTTCCACATCAGCTATTAAGTAGTAACATCAAGTTCTTGACAGTACGTCCTCCTACTCCATTTGTTGTACTGCGTTCATTCTTTACAAACGGGTTAATCCTGACCGATCCGGCACCGAATCCGATTGGTACCGAATCCGATGGTACCGAATCCGGAGAAAAAAAATATGGGTTAGGATATGGTAACAACAATATCCGTCCGAATCCGACCCGTTTGCACCCCTATGAATATGTAGAGCTCTTGCGATTAGTTTCAAAAATAAATAATCCAAATACGGGTGTTGTGCTGCTCTTCGATTGGACGACTAATGGAATTCCCAGTGCTGATCCAACGGTGGACGCGGGCGTCCGTTGCTAACTTTAGCAGTGGGTGTAAGGAAAAAAAAGAGGCAAAATTGGCTAGAGACACCACAATTTTGTGACGTTTGCACTGAAAAATCATGGCTTTGTTGCAACACATTGCAATTTTGTGCCTCTTTGCTACATATATATGCTCTTTATGCTCATAATTTGGTACATTGTATCCATTCCATGTTAGTTTGATACATATCATAATTTAAGTATGCATTTAAAACTCAAAACTATCACTATTATTTAGAATACACTATAGGAATATAGCGTCCACTATCTGATATCTGCTACACCAAAGTCAATCCGCTACAAGTTTGCTATCCGCTATTTAGAACCTTGTTTGGATGGCGAGCAATGAGGAAAGGAGGACACAGAGAAGGAATGAGGATAGAGGAGAGAAGGGCAACGAGGTTATTTTAAACTATTTCTCTCTCCAAAACAACTAACAATTTTCTAGTGCCCTACAATAAAAAGTTAGAAAATTGTAGTGCCTTGAAGGAAAGACATGATTTTCAGTGTTCCAAATTACGGTGTATCCAATTTAGTCCAAAAAAAGTGTTTTTCATGGCCCTTTAATCGTACTTTGGTTAGCCTTACCTCTTGTTGGAGGATATCTAGCAAGTGCACAAGTACATAAATTAAAGAAGGGTGTTGATAAACACCACCCGTATGTTTTATTTTTAACTATCATCCAGATTTGTGATGGCCACGAATTCTCCCCCTCCAAAAAACCCCCCTTCAAAAAAGGCATGTGCCAAATTTGGATAATTGCTAAAAAGAAAACATCCGGGTGATTCCTAGACATACTGTAAGTTCAAGCTTTATTAAGTTGGTTTTGGTGATTGTTGTGGCTACAGACCAAACAGAGAGAGAGATGGTAGTGGGGAGTGATGAAGATAAGTGTAATGGCCTGGGTCCTCCCTATGGCTTGTACTCATATATATATACACATGAGGAGTGCTTTTACAGTTATACCCTTACATCTGGTTATCCCCTCTGGGGGCAGTTATGTCATTACACATGGCCTATTCTGGGCCTTATAATCTCCTACCAGGCCTGCTGGGTTTAGGTGGGGGCCACCCCTACGACAGGAGCCTCTCATGGTGAAGGGCTTCACAGGGCCGAAGCCATGTCGTCGAGTCCTTTGGCCCCCTTCGTCCCCTGCGGCCTGTGAATTCCTCCAAGCTTGTGGTTGGGGAGCCTGAAATCTGGGATGGTGGTAGCGGAGGATGGCGCCAAGTCGAAGTAGGCGCGCGCGCTCCGTCCCCTACCCTTTGAACGAGTGGCAGCGACGCTGGCGCCTAGTCGAAGTAGACGCGCGCGCTCCGTCCCCTACCATTCGAACGGGTGGCAGCGAAGCTGGCGCCTAGTCGAAGTAGACGCGCGCGCTCCGTCCCCTACCCTTCGAACGGGTGGCAGCGAAGCTGGCGCCCAAGTCGAAGTAGACGCGCGCGCTCCGTCCCCTACCCTTCGAACGGGTGGCAGCGAAGCTGGCGCCTAGTCGAAGTAGACGCGCGCTCCGTCCCCTACCCTTCGAACGGGTGGCAGCGAAGCTGGCGCCTAGTCGAAGTAGACGCGCGCACTCCGTCCCCTACCCTTCGAATTGGTGGCAGCGAAGCTGGCGCCCAAGTCGAAGTAGACGCGCGCGCTCCGTCCCCTACCCTTCGAACGGGTGGCAGCGAAGCTGGCGCCTAGTCGAAGTAGACGCGCGCTCCGTCCCCTACCCTTCGAACGGGTGGCAGCGAAGCTGGCGCCTAGTCGAAGTAGACGCGCGCGCTCCGTCCCCTACCCTTCGAACGGGTGGCAGCGAAGCTGGCGCCCAAGTCGAAGTAGACGCGCGCGCTCCGTCCCCTACCCTTCGAACGGGTGGCAGCGAAGCTGGCGCCTAGTCGAAGTGGACGCGCGCGCTCTGTCCCCTACCCTTCGAACGGGTGGCAGCGAAGCTGGCGCCCAAGTCGAAGTAGACGCGCGCTGGTATGGTTGCGCTCCGAGGCTGTTGTGACCTTGCAGTCTCGTAGTGCGCTTTTAATGGCGGCTGGAATTACGCCGACGCCTGGCCTGGCAGAAGTCAGGCTGTCGCGTCGTGCAGTCTGCCATGCTGCAGGTGGGGCACGTGGCGACTCACGACTGGTGCGTCGTGGGTTGTGAGCGGTTGCGTGACCTCGGTCGTTCGCCTCGTCCCCCGAGAAGTTGGACGCGTGTTGAAGAGGTAGGGGCGTTGTGCGCTGCTTGGCCACCTACCAGGCGCGGCCTTCTAGGTCCGGGCGGTTCTTCTTTCCAAATCTTGGACAACCGAATCGCCGGGAATTTGATCCGTCTGTGCGTTGAGCCCCAGGGCAGGCGAGCGGCCTTTATAAGGTGCTAGTGTTGAGGTGGAGGCACCCTTTCTCGTTTTGCTTTTTGATCTGCTGCCTCGCTTGCACCCGTGCTAATTGTCACGCCAGTTGCTCCCTTGCCTGCTTCTTCTCCTTCCCTTGTCGCGAAGAGCGATGGCTAGCCACGACGACGCCACCTACCACCCCCGCAGCGGTTCCTTGCCTAGCCAGGGCGAGGTGACCCATCCTTCCCAAGAGTACAAACTGGTGCCGCGGGGGAGCTCGCGCGCCAACAAGTTGTGGAACGCGATGGAGCACTCGGGAGGCTCCTGCTCCCGTGTGCTGGGGAAGAGCCGCATGACGGAAAGGACGCTGCAACGGCTCGTGGATGAGGGGAAGATCGTGGATCGCAATGGGGCTCGCTTACCCCGCCGGGACGAGACGGAGCCGAAGCCCGGGGCCCTGGAGGCAATTGTTTTCGTCGCGTTCTTCGATGCCGGCCTTCGGATGCCCTGCACGTTGTTTGTGGGCGAAGTCCTGCGGGCCTACCAGTTGGAGCTAGCCCAGCTGACGCCCCACGCGATACTCCGCCTCGCTGTCTTCGCGTGGGCGATGCGGACAGAGGGGTGGCGCCCCAGCGCCAGCTTATTCGCCACCCTGCACGATGCACACTGTCGACCCAGAAAGGTTGGCGGGGCGGTGTCCAACTTTGGCGGTGTGGACTTCGTGCTCCGGGCGTCCTGCGCGACGTTGTTCCCTGTGTCTGCCTCGTCAGGGCAGTGGGCGTCCGGCTGGACACGGTGGTGGTTCTATTACACCGTGACCGACAAGAGCAGAATGCAGTGCCGAGGCGGGCCGATCTCGTTTAACAGCACGCCGAGTCTGAAGGCGGAGATTGACGACACGCGGAAGCTACAGAGCCTCGTCGGTGTCGCCCGTCGAATGAGCGTGCGCGACCTAGCCGAGGAGTTCACAATGCATGGGGCGGCGCCACTCTCCTCCCGGGGGAAGTATGTTGTGCCGAATGGCCCCCGCGAGGACGGGTTCGAACCATGTGTGTCTCGGGTGCTTCCGCCCTCTGCCCCTTGTAAGTCGCCCATCGCGCCATTGTATCTGTTTGGCTTCTGCCTAACTGACGTGATCTCCTGCGCAGTGACTCGGCTAGAAGATGCGGAGCGCGCGGTTGCGGCGCTCCTCGGCCCGTACACGCTTAAGGAGCACCGGGCTCGCGAGGCCGCGGTGATGGCGGCTAAGCAGGGGCGGATAAACCGCACCTGCGAGGCTGTAGGCATTGCTGTGCCCGAGCGCATGGTGCCGGAAGAGCTTCCTGCCGGGACTCCAGGCGCTCAGGACGGTGATAGCCCCGCGGGGGGGCTGTCTTCGCGACGCCGGGCCCGTTCCCCGGCTGCCGTATGCGACCCGGCAGCCCCCCGGCGGCTAGCTCAGCTGAGGTGGGGCGTGCGACCGGCGGTGGGCCTGGCCACACTGCTTCGGAGGGGGGCACCGCCGCGGATCCCCCGACACTTTCTGCCGACGCCCACGAGCCCGTGCTCGGGCTCGCGGCCACCGCTGAGTTGGAACCCGTCAACCCGGGGGGTGGCGTCGTCCCTGGCGAGCAAACCACAGGGGACGGTGCGTTATCAACCGTAGCGGCCGACGAGGGCGTGCCCCCTGCAGAGGAAACCACGGGGGCGACAATGATCGGAGCTGGTTCTGCCGCGGAAGAATCGCCTGCGCCACCGCCGGCGAAACGCCCTCGGACGCAGTCCCCGCCGCCAACGAGGGGTCGATACGCTGTTGCGGGGCCTTGCCGCGGGATTACGGCGGCTGGCGCGGCCGAGAAAACCTTCTCCCCGACCGTCGAGGCGCCCGCCTCCCCCTGGGTGGTCGACCCGGCGCCACTTCCTACCGTGACGAGGGGTGCAGGAGGTAGGTGTGAGTCCCTTTCTTCACCTGACTTCGCGAGACTCTCTCCGATCTGCTCGCTCATTCTGCCAACATCAGGCGAGACGACGTCTCCCATGCGTGGCGAAGGATCGAGCAGCGGAGATATGCGCGAAGTCGGGAGCCTCGTGCAGGATGCCCCGCCGGTGTCCACTGCTGCTGACGTGGCCGTGGCGATAAATCCTGGTGTGTTGGGGCCGGGACTCGCTCGCTCGGACTTCCTCCCTCGCCCGGAGATATTTTACGACCTCACCGCCGCCGCCGAGCGTGCCGACAACGGCCTCAACCGAGAGGTGCTGTCGTCATGCGCGGGGGACCTCCTGGCGCTCGCGTTGCAGGCCTCCGAGATGAGGGTAAGTACGTGCGCTTCAGCTTGTACGGTACTGCTAGACGCCTGCTGATTTGTTGTTTCTGTCAGATGCTTGCCCTCAGCCGGTCCTTTGACGAGGCCCGCGTGCGGGAGCAGCGGGCTCTGGAAGCCAGCCTCCGCGAAGCAAACACTGCTATCGCCGCGAAGGATGAAGAACTTCGCGCGCTGGAGGACGCCCTGGTGGCCGCACAAGTCGCGGCCACGGAAGCTCGGGACGCCGCGGCTGGGGAGCGCGCCGCCTTCGTGCAGCAGATCTCCGTCCTAGAAGGGGAGAACGCCCAGTTGGCGGAGTCTGCTGCCGCGAACCGCCTTGCCTTGGAAAATGCGTCCATGTCGGCATGGCGGGCCATGGAGTCTCTGAACCAGGCCCTTCGAGATCTGTGCGTCCGAGTGCCGGATACTACGCACAGGCCGGAGGCCCTGTTGGAGACGCTCGGGCTGATCGAGGAGGGGGCCGGCGTTGCTCTTCGTGGCGCCAGAACCTTTGGCGAGCACTGCAGCTATGTTGGTGCGTGCTTCGCCCTCGCCCTGCTTCATACTCGTGGGTGTAGGCATACCCATGAGCTAGCGAATCCTCAACTGGATCCTCCCGACCGGCCAGAGGTTATGTCGGACGCCATCCGGTCCATCGGGGCTAGCCTGCAGAACTTCCACCAACGGATCTGGGGCCGCTTCGGGGAAGGTGCAGCGAGAGTCGCCGTGCAGCAGACGTTGCATGGGGAGGGGGACCTCCTCCAGTGGCTTGAAGGGGTCCTTCAGCGCCGCGGCGACGACGGCGCGGGCTCGTCCGCACCGCGCCAAGGCTGAGCGGTTGGTCGGGTGGTGCAGGGGGATGTTGTACTGGTTCTTATGCTTGTGACCCTGTAACCCCTTTGATTTTACAATGGAACCAAGTAGTGCTTTATGCTTGGTGTTACCTGCCGCCGAACGCGGAGGGCAGGTCCGCGCATCTCGTTTATATTTCGTGGAGTGGCGCGTGCGGAGGCGAACCTCGACGCTACGATTTCCTTTATAGTCCGGAGACTCGCGCGTGCGGAGGCGGGCCTCGACGCTACGTCTTGTTTAAAGTCCGTGGACTAGTGCGTGCGGAGCTAGGCTCGACGCTACGTCTTCTTATAGTCCGGAGACTCGCGCGTGCGGAGCTAGGCTCGACGCTACGTCTTATTTAAAGTCCGTGGACTAGTGCGTGCGGAGCTAGGCTCGACGCTACGTCTTCTTTATAGTCCGGAGACTCGCGCGTGCGGAGCTAGGCTCGACGCTACGTCTTATTTAAAGTCCGTGGACTAGTGCGTGCGGAGCTAGGCTCGACGCTACGTCTTCTTTATAGTCCGGAGACTCGCGCGTGCGGAGCTAGGCTCGACGCTACGTCTTATTTAAAGTCTGTGGACTAGTGCGTGCGGAGCTAAGCTCGACGCTACATCTTCTTTATAGTCCGGAGACTCGCGCGTGCGGAGCTAGGCTCGACGCTACGTCTTATTTAAAGTCCGTGGACTAGTGCGTGCGGAGCTAAGCTCGACGCTACGTCTTCTTTATACTCCGTAGAGTGCGCGCGGAGGCGTCCCCCCGCTGCGTCTTATTTATACTCCGTAGAGTGCGTGCGGAGCTAGGATCGACGCTACGTCTTATTTAAAGTCCGTGGACTGGTGCGTGCGGAGCTAGGCTCGACGCTACGTCTTATTTATAGTCCGCAGACTCTCGCGTGCGGAGCTAGGCTCGACGCTACGTCTTATTTAAAGTCCGTGGACTGGTGCGTGCGGAGCTAGGCTCGACGCTACTCTTATTTATAGTCCGCAGACTCTCGCGTGCGGAGCTAGGCTCGACGCTACGTATTATTTATAGTCCGCAGACTCTCGCGTGCGGAGCTAGGCTCGACGCTACGTCTTATTTAAAGTCCGTGGACTGGTGCGTGCGGAGCTAGGTTCGACGCTACGTCTTATTTATGGTCCGCAGACTCTCGCGTGCGGAGCTAGGCTCGACGCTACGTCTTATTTAAAGTCCGTGGACTGGTGCGTGCGGAGCTAGGCTCGACGCTACGTCTTATTTATAGTCCGCAGACTCTCGCGTGCGGAGCTAGGCTCGACGCTACGTCTTATTTAAAGTCCGTGGACTGGTGCGTGTGGAGCTAGGCTCGACGCTACGTCTTATTTATAGTCCGCAGACTCTCGCGTGCGGAGCTAGGCTCGACGCTACGTCTTATTTAAAGTCCGTGGACTGGCGCGTGCGGAGCTAGGTTCGACGCTACGTCTTATTTATAGTCCGCAGACTCTCGCGTGCGGAGCTAGGCTCGACGCTACGTCTTATTTAAAGTCCGTGGACAGGTGCGTGCGGAGCTAGGCTCGACGCTACGTCTTATTTATAGTCCGCAGACTCTCGCGTGCGGAGCTAGGCTCGACGCTACGTCTTATTTAAAATCTGTGGACTGGTGCGTGCGGAGCTAGGCTCGACGCTACGTCTTCTTTATAGTCCGCAGACTCTCGCGTGCGGAGGCGGACCTCGACGCTACGTCTTATTTAAAGTCCGTGGACTGGTGCGTGCGGAGCTAGGCTCGACGCTACGTCTTCTTTATAGTCCGCAGACTCTCGCGTGGGGAGGCGGACCTCGACGCTACGTCTTATTTAAAGTCCGTGGACTGGTGCGTGCGGAGCTAGGCTCGACGCTACGTCTTATTTATAGTCCACAGACTCTCGCGTGAGGAGGCGGACCTCGACGCTACGTCTTATTTAAAGTCCGTGGACTTTGTTTTGCTCAGCGCGGACAAGGGATGCTCTTGGAACAGCAACCTTTATTGAACTCCCGTTTGCGCGGGCGAGCATCGCCTAACAACGGGCTGGTGGCTCTACGCCTACTGCGTTGCTCCTAGGCGTAGTACCGCCGTAACCTGTCCGCGTTCCATGTGTGCCGGAAGGCTTGTCCTTCAAGCGTGGCGAGGCGGTACGCCCCCTTTGGCAATGCCTCCGTTACGATGTACGGGCCTTCCCACTTGGACTCCAGCTTGCCAACGGTTTCCGCCTGGAGCGCTACTCTGAGGACGAGATCCCCAGGCTTGAACCCCCGCGGGCATATAGAGCGGTCCCGAGTACGCATTGTCTGCCGCACGTACTTCTCGACATGGTGGGCTGCGTCTGCCCGCATCCCGTCGAGGAGGTCCAAGGACACACGACGCTCCTCTTCGGGTGCTTGGACGAGGACCCTTCGCGAGCCGGCCTTGATTTCTTCGGGCGTCACCGCTTCGTCACCGAAGAGGAGCTTAAACGGCGTGAATCCCGTTGGGCGCGTTACCGTTGTGCGAAGCGACCATAGAACGCTGTGAAGCTCGCTTGGCCACTTGCCCTTCGGCAATCCAACCAGGCGCTTTTTGATGGCGGTAGAAATGGCGCCATTCGCCCGTTCGACCGCCCCGTTGGACTGGGGGTGCCCTACCGAGGCGAATCGGAGGGTGATGCCCATGCTGTCACAATAATCTTTGAGGAGGGCGGCGTCGAACTGCAGGCCATTGTCGACCGTGAGCTCCCGAGGTACACCGAAGCGACATATGATGTTTTGCCATAGGAAGCGCTGTATGGCTGCAGAAGTTACTTTGGCCAGAGCGATCGCTTCCGGCCATCTGGAGAAATACTCCAGCGCGACTACCACGAACCGGAGGTCCCCTGGAGCTCGGGCAAGTGGTCCGACTATATCGAGACCCCAGCGTGCCAGTGGCCACACCGGGGGAATCGGGTTGAGGCTTGTCGGGGGCCTGCGGATGATGCGCGCCATCCACTGGCACCCTTGGCACCGACGGACGAGGTCCTGGGCGTCGGTGATGGCAGTCGACCAGTAGAAGCCTTGTCTGAACGCCTTGCCGACTAATGACCTCGGCGCCAGGTGGGATCCGCATAGGCCCGCGTGGATTTCCGCCAAAAGTTCCTTTCCTTCCTCAGTCGAGAGGCAGCGCAGGAGCGGTGCGCAAACCCCTTTCTTGTAGAGTGTCCCTTCGAACACCTGGAAGGACCGTGCGCGGTGCTGCAATCGTCGCAGCTCGGCAGGTTCCTCCGGCTCGGCGAGGCCTTGTAAGAAATTGAAAATGGGCTCTCGCCAATCTCCTGGCCGATCAATGCGGTGGACAAGTGCCGCGTCCCGGTTGTCCTGCGCGATGGCCGCCTTTGCTAACACCTCGTAGAATGCCCCCTCAGGGGGGGGCAGTTGCTGGCTGGCCGCCTTGGCGAGGGCGTCGGCTTGCTCATTCTCCGCCCGGGGGATGGCCTTGACGGTGACACCCAAAAAGTGCCTTTCCCTCGCCCGTACCGCCGCGAGGTACTTGGCCAACTCAGGGTCCTTGGCTTGATATGACTTGTCCACGTGGCCGGCCACCAAGCGCGAGTCGGTGCGGACCAACACCCGTCTCACGCCGACTGCCTTGAGCTTTGCCAGGCCAAAGAGCAGTGCCTCGTATTCGGCCGTGTTGTTGGTGGCGGAGAAGGCAAGGCGCGCCGAGTACAGCAAACGCTGTCCCTCGGGCGTGATGATCACCGCCCCTACGCCCGCGCCAGCGACGCTGTAAGCTCCGTCGATTGTAAGCGTCCAGACGGGATCGTCGTGCGTCTGGCCGGGTTGGGCCGGCGGGGTCCATTCGGCGAGGAAATCCGCCAGGACTTGGGATTTAATTGCCGTCCGCGAAGCACACGTCAGGGAGAAGGGAGCGAGCTCGGCGGCCCATTTACCGATACGCCCTGTGGACTCCTTGTTGTGTAGCATCTCTGCCAGGGGGAATGAGGAAGGCACTGTGATCGGGTGAGCCAGAAAATAATGCCGAAGCTTTCTGGAGGCCATGACCAGCGCGTAGGCGAGCTTCCCAAGCTCCGTGTATCTTGTCTTGGTGCCTTGAAGGGCTTCGGAGACAAAATAGACGGGCCGCTGCATGGCGCCTTCCTCTAAGACGAGGATGGCGCTGACCGCGGTAGCTGACGCGGCCAGATAGAGCAGGAGGGGAGCCTCTGGTGCTGGGGCGACCAGAGTAGGGAGGCTTGCCAGGTGCTGCTTGAGCTCGTTGAAGGCCTTCGCGCAGTCTCCGTCCCAACGAAATCCATCGCACCCGCGGAGTGTCTTGAAAAACGGCAGGCCCCGCTCCGCCGCCCTGGATAGGAAGCGGCTTAATGCTGCCATGCGGCCCGCCAGCCTCTGGACCTCCCTCGTTGTCTTGGGCGGCTCCATACCCAGGATGGCGTCTACTTTATCGGGGTTCGCCTGGATGCCCCGCCCGGACACGAGGAAACCTCGGAGTTTGCCCGCCTGTACCCCGAAGACACACTTGTCGGGGTTGAGCTTGATGCCCGCCTTCCGGAGGTTGTCGAAGGTCTCCTGGAGGTCCCGGCCGTGTAGAGCAAGTTGCCGAGTTTTGACCACCACATCATCGACATAGGCTTCGACGTTCCTCCCGAGCTGGGCGGCCAGGGCAATGGCGACGAGGCGGGTGAAGGTAGCGCCTGCGTTCTTCAAGCCAAAGGGCATTCTGACGAAGCAGAACGTCCCAAGTGGTGTGATGAAACTGGTCTTCTCCTCGTCGTCTTCGGCCATGTATACCTGGTGGTAACCGGAATAGGCGTCCAGGAAACTCATGAGTTCGCACCCAGCAGTGGCGTCAACCAGCTGATCAATGCGCGGCAAGGGGTAGTTGTCCTTCGGGCACGCCTTGTTGAGTGCCGTGAAGTCGATGCACATGCGCCAGGCCCCGCTGGCCTTTTTGACTAGCACCGGGTTAGCGAGCCATTCTGGATGGTGGACCTCGTGGATGACCCCGGTGCGAAGAAGCTTCGCCACCTCCGCTTTGGCCGCCTGCTGCCGATCCATCGACATACGCCGGAGCCTTTGCTTGATCGGCTTGGCGTCGGGGCGGACCGCCAAACGATGCTGGATTACCACGCGGTCCACGCCCTTGATGTCCTCCGGGGACCATGCGAAGATGTCCACGTTGTTCTGGAGCACTCGGAGCAGCTCCCGTTCGACCCCCGGTGGGAGCCCCTCGCCAATGGACACAAACTGTCCCTCCGCCTGGAGCGGCACCTTCTTGACGCCGCCTTCGGGCCGAGGCTTGGGCGTCCACCCGGGAGCGGAGGGCCCATCACCGGGCGCGTCGAAGAGGGCATGCACCGGGCGATGCGAGACACGGCTGCCGCCTTCGGCACGTCTGGCCAGGTCCTGGTCGCCGAAGATGGTGATGACACCCTCCGGGCCCAGGAGCTTTACACACAAAAAGGCGTGGTGCGGGATTGCCTCGAAAGAGTTGATGGCGGGTCGCCCCAGTATGGCGTTGTAGGGGTCAGCGGTTGACCCCCGAAGCCTTGAAGTGGAGCTCCTGGTTGCTCCAGCCGGCTTCGGGGGATTGCCATGCGGTCAAGGGCTTCTGCGAATAAGATGTTCGCGGAGCTTCCCCCGTTGACAAGGACGCGCCTGACTTCGCAGCATGCTATGTGGGCCTGGATGACTAGAGGGTCTTGGTGAGGGTACTCCACACCCCTGGCGTCGTTCAAGTCGAAGGTGATGTTGCAGGGCGGCATCCACAGTTGCGGCTGCTCCCCGGGGGCTTTTGAAGAGGAGCCTCCGGTGATGACGTTGACGGTGTGATGCTGCGCGCCCTCCGTTGCGGTGGCCCGCATGGGGCTATCCCCTGGGTGCCCCACATGGGCTTCGGTGGGGGGCCGAGGAGGCGGAGTCCGAGATCCGGCCGTCACCCTCCGCAGCTCCATCACCGCGATGCATGCCCTTGTGTAATGATCATTGTAGCCGTGTACCTCGCACCACTTGCCATAGTGCAGGAGCTCCTGCTCTGCGTGGGGTTGGCTGCCGTAGTCTAATTGAAAGATCAAGCTCTGTTTAAATTGATTAAGGGGGAGATTGAAAGATCAACCTCCGATTAAGTTGGTTTTGGTGTTAATGACAAATGCCATTATGAGATTTCGATGTTAATAACAAATACTTCTATATTGTTTTGGTGATAATGACAAATGCATATATGAGACTAATATGCTTGTTTAAGTTTATTTATGTTTAGTCTCATTTGGATGGAAAGGTGAAATCAAAGAGGTATGCATTCAAAATCACTTTCTCATATGCTAATGCATTTCTTAGATCCAAAATATAGATTGAACTCCTCAAATAGTTCAAACGAATATGTGCATATGTTTTTCTTCACATAGACTTGTATCCACACATTTAGGGGGAGTTCTCTCTCTGTGTTTTGGAGTTTCACTAGTATTGATCCATGTTTCCTTTTATACATACATTGGGATCAAACTAGGAGCATGCATTCATTGAAAATCTGTTTTAAAACCAAAACTGTGCTCTGTCTGGAAGAGCGGTAGTACCGCAGTTTTGAACGTCGGAACTACCGGAGAGCGGTAGTTCCGCGCCCAGAAGCGGTAGTACCGGCGAGCGGAAGATCCGGTTTTCGAGCGGATCCTTTTTTCCAGAGAGCACCCTCCGGATGCATTTGAGTTTTTGCGGGATCGGAAGTACCGGCGATTTGAACGCCGGAACTACCGCAGGTTGCGGTAGTTCCGCAATATAGAGCGGTACTTCCGGAGTCCGGAAGCTCCGGAGGTAGAGCGGAGCCTTTTTTACAGAGAGCGCCAAGTTTGGTTCCGGCTCAAGCGGTAGTACCGCGCCGACTTTGCGGAACTACCGGAGAGCGGTAGTACCGCAAATTACAACGGCGGTAGTACCGCACATTGAATTCAAATGATTTTATATTCAATTTATGGTCTCATTATTTGTTGAGATTGTCATGAATTACCAAAAAAGGGAAGATTGTTGAATCTAGTCCCTCCATTATGTGTTAATGGTGAAGTTTGGTAATTGATGACAATTGATTTGTGGGACTAACGGTTTTCATGAGTTGGATGAATATGTTAGGTTCCACAAATGAAGATGACTTGGGATGACTTCGTGTGTTGAAGATCATCAAGTCAAGATTTAGATGAAGATGGCTTCATGTGTTCAAGGCCATCAAGAAGAAGAAGAAGATGCATCATGAGTTGATGCATGATCATGTGTTGATCAAGTCGAGAGAAGACCATCATGTGTTGATGGAGTTGATGAAAAGGATGCGTCATGAGTTGATGCATATCGAGATGATGACCCAAGGCAAAGGTATGACTAGCTAGGGCTAAGGATGTGTTCCTAGTCTTTTACCGGTCTTGGTGTTTGGTTGAAAGACCGGATTGCTAGTATAGGTTGCCGTACTATTAAGAGGGGTCATGTCTAGTAGTTTGAGTCTCATCATGTGTTGATAGCTCAACCTCACTTGCTCTAGCTCATCTTGGCATGAGGCTTGCATTTGCGAATGTGTTTTGCAAATGGTTGAAGCCCATGTGGCAAATCCTTGTAACATGTGACTATACTTTGCAAATGTGTTTTGCAAAAGGTTGAAGTCCATGTACCTACTCCTTGTGACATGATCTAAGTTTGCAAATGTGTTTTGCAAAGGTTGAAGATCATATATTATCCCTTGGCATGGTCTAAGATTGCTTATTGCTATTTCCTTTGAACATAGACCATGAGAGTGACTCTTTTGGATCTCTTTTGATTTCTGCATTGATCTAATGTGTTTGAGATCATGCAAATAGATGGGTTGTGTAGCCCTTTGAATAAGCTTTCCATAGAGTCCAAGATCACTCAATTCCGACATCGGAGTCAAAAGTTATGACCATTTTTCCGAGGGCTGTCTGTGCTGAAAATAGAGGTGCGGTAGTACCGCAAATTGTGCGGTAGTACCGCACTGCGGTAGTACCGCGGTTATAACGGCGGTAGTACCGATTTTTTCAGTGATTTAGCCCTAACGGCTAGTTTGACTTAGCCGTTACTTCGTGCTACAGTAGAATGCGGTAGTACCGCACTTTGTACGGCGGTAGTACCGTTTTCCCTGATTTTTTCAGGGTTTTGGCTCCAACGGCTAGTTTTTGTGTGTGGGGTATAAATACTCACTTATGGCCGGTTGGAGAGTAATCTTTGGCACCTCATTTCACTTCCTTGAGCTAGTGTGAGCTTCTCTACTCCATTGTGCATGTGTTGCACCTTGTGAGCAAGAAGAGAGGTCTCTAGTTGCATGTGTTGCATCTAGAGTTGGATTTAGCATCCATTTGAGCTTGTGCATTCGTTGCACGTGGTGGGAGTCAAGCGAGGGGCTTGGCTTGTTACTCTTGGAGTTTGCCGACTCCTAGACGGCGTTGGAGGCGTCGTGCGCGGTGATCTTCTCAAAGAAGGTTGTGAGAAGACCCGGCGTGTTGTGAAGGTTGGAGCTCACCTACCCGGAGCGGAAAAGAGCTACCACTAGTGGATTTGAGGTGTTTGGCTTAATTCGTGGAGCCGGTCCAATTCGTTTGGGCTTACCTCAACGTGGATTAGGGGAGACCGGCAAGTCTCCGAACACCACGGTAAAAAGAGAACGTGTCATTTGTGGTTTGCTTTCTTGTGATCTTTTTACATTCAAGCAATTTACTTACTTAGCATTATTTTGATTGCTTGTAAACCTAGGATTGCAAACTTTGACATAGGCTAGAATTATTAGTGCACTTAGGCGAATTTATTTGTTCTAGGCGCTATTTGAGCTAAACCAAATTGATTTAAGCTTCCGCATTATATACTTGGTTTAGATAAATATAAAAGGTCTTGAATTGCTAATATTAATTCGTAGAGAATTTTTAGACCGCCTATTCACCCCCCTCTAGTCGACCTCCTCGATCTTACACTAATCCGCCCTCCGATCCCCGGTCTCCCCTCCGTGAGACGGGGTCGGGTCCTTGGCGGGCGCTCTCGGTGGCGAGGACGTGATGGGCCGCCTGCGACCGGCGCTGGCGGCGCCGAGGTTTAGGCCTGCACCGTGAAGAGCCTTCCTGTACCTCGGCCTCACTGTCTCGGGGAGGACCTCCTCGGGGCTTTCGGCTACGGCCTGGCTTCGAGGGGGGATCACCCGTCCCGACCTCGCGCGGGGGGCGCTCCTCATGGGCGAGGCCGAGGGCGGTGATGCTACGTCTTTGCGCATCCTCCTCCGCTCGCGCATACTCGTCCATTTTGACGAAGAGCTTGGCAACTGTCGTGATTGGCCTCCGCGCGTTGTATTCGGCCATCGGGCCCAGGCGAAGGCCCTGTATGGCTGCATTAACGAGTGTGGTTTCATTAATATCGTGTACCTGGCCTCGAATCTTGGCGAAGCGCTTGAAGTAGCCCCGGAGCGTCTCCGAGGGTCCTTGCTTCACGGCGAAGAGTTGGTCCGCAGCGATTCGCTCGACATGATGTCCTTGAAAGTTGCTACGAAGCCGGTCGCGAAGCTGCTCCCACGCGTAGATGGAGCCCGGCTCTATGGTAAAAAACCAAGAGAGCGCCACTCCGTGCAGTGCGAGGGGGAGTCCCTTCGCCTTCGCGGTGTCGTCTCCGCCCGCGGCTTCGATCGCGGTTTCGTACACGCGCACGAACTCGCGAGGATCCGTGTCGCCTTTGTACGGGTCGGTGATGCGAGGGAACTTGAAGTCTTCGGGCCACGCCGCCTGCTGCAGCCCCGCCGAAAGCGGGGATTCCGGATCTACGCGTCTCAGCGGGACACGGCTAGACGTGGGGGCTTCGCGACTGTCCACCTTCTCGGGCGTGGGCTCGGGCGCGACTACTGGCACGACCTGCTGGCTCCGAGCCTCTTGTATATCTCGGACGGCTCCGCGAAGATCCCCTAGTTCCCGCTGGAACGCGTTGAGGGCTGCCAGTAGGGCGCTTTCCACCGCAGGTGTCGTTGGGGCCGCCGGAACGCCCAGTGGACGGGCCGGTGCAGGGACCATCGCCTCACTACCTCCAGATCCGCCGGATGGTTCGTTGCGGCTACCCCCGGCCGTCGGATCCGCGCTAGCAGCAAGGGTGGCGGGGGCTGCCGTTGCAGTGCCGGCGACGGGGTTGGATGTCGTCGTAGCGGCGCCGGTGGGGTCCGTCGTTGCCGCGCGGACGTCGACGCCCGCGACCACGGCGCGCACGCCGCCGCCAACTCTTTCGGCGGCCGGCACCGAAGCCCTGGTGTTCACGCGCTGCTCCGACCCATCCGCCTTCTTTCCTTTCGCCGCCGCTGGTGAAGCTTTTTTCGGTGCCATCTTTTTCCTTCGGTCTTCAGGCTTGTCTCCGTCCTCCCCACGGACGGCGCCAACTGTTGTGGCTACAGACCAAACAGAGAGAGAGATGGTAGTGGGGAGTGATGAAGATAAGTGTAATGGCCTGGGTCCTCCCCATGGCTTGTACTCATATATATATACACATGAGGAGTGCTTTTACAGTTATACCCTTACATCTGGTTATCCCCTCTGGGGGCAGTTATGTCATTACACATGGCCTATTCTGGGCCTTATAATCTCCTACCAGGCCTGCTGGGTTTAGGTGGGGGCCACCCCTACGACAGTGATAATGACAATACAAATGTGAGACTAATATATTTATTGATTATGATATTGCTTAATATTATTTGAATGAAAAGATAAAAAACCATAAGAGGTATGCATTCAATATCACATACTTATCTTACTGCATTTCTCGGATCCGAAATATAGAATGAACTTCACCAAATAAGTCAAACATAAATATGTGCATATGCTTTCACAATATATTCTTGTATGCACACATTTAGGGGAGTTCACTCTATGTTTTGTAGTTTCATTAGTATTGACCCATGTTCCATTTCTATATTAAGGATTTTTTACTTTAAAACATATCTATTGTGGTTACAGACCAAACAGAGAGAGAGAGATGGTAGTGGAGAGGTGGGAGTGTTCTGTCTCAGCCTCCCCCTCATCCTGATATATATTCTCATGGAGTATGCTTTTTACAGTTATGCCCTTACTTCCGTACCTCCCCATTAGGGGCACTTATGTCATTACACATGTTACTCTGGTTCTTATAACCTCCTAACAGGCCTGCTGGGCTTAGGTGGGGGCCACCCCTACGACAGGAGCCTCTCATGGTGAAGGGCTTCATAGGGCCGAAGCTATGTCGCCGAGTCCTTTGGCCCCCTCCGTCCCGCGGCCTGTGAATTTCTCCAAGCTAGTCGAAGTAGATGCGCCCTCCGTCCCCTACCCTTCGAACGGGTGGCAGCGGAGGCTGGCGCCTAAGTTCAAGCCGAGGCGTGCGCGCTCCGTCCCCTACCCTTCGAACGGGTGGCAGCGGAGGCTGGCGCCTAGTCGAAGTAGACGCGCGCTCCGTCCCCTTCCCGGCGCTAAGATTGGAGCTGTTGTGACCTTGCAGTCTGGTAGTGCGCTTTTAATGGTGACTGGAATCACGCCGATGCCTGGCCTGGCAGAAGTCAAACTGTCGCGCCGTGCAGTCTGCCATTCTGCGGGTGGGACAGGCGGCGCCTTACGACTGGTGCGTCGTGGGATGTGAGCGGTTGCGTGACCGCGGCCGTTCGCCTCTTCCCCAGGGAAGTTGGACGCGTGTTGAAGGCGTGGAGGTGTTGTGCGCTGCTTGGTCACCTACCGGGCACGGCCCTCTAAGCCCCGGCGGTTCTTCTTTCCAAATCATGGGCAGCCGAATCGCTGCGAGTTTGATCTGTCTGCGCACTGAGACACATGAGAGGGGAGCGGCCTTTATAAGGTGCCAGTGTTGAGGTGGAGACACCCTTTCTTGCTGTCTTTTTTGTTCTTGATCTGCCGCTTTGGTTCCGCCCGTGCTAATTGTAACGCCAGTTGCTCCTTGCCCTGCTTCTTTCTCCCTGGTCGTGAAGAGCGATGGCTAGCCATGACGACGCCACCTACCATCCCCGCAACGGCTCCTTGCCTAGCCAGGGCGAGGTGGCCCATCCTTTCAGAGAGTACAAGCTGGTGCCGCGGGGGAGTTCGCGCGCCAACAAGTGGTGGGACGCCATGGAGCACTCGGGAGGCTGCTGTTCCCGTGTGTTGGGGAAGAGCCGTATGACCGAGGGGATGCTGCAGCGACTCGTGGATGAGAGGAAGATCGTCAATCGCGACGGGGCTCGCCTACCTCGTCGGGACGAGACAGAGCCGAAGCCCCGGGCAATGGAGGCGATTGTTTTTGTCGCGTTCTTCGACGCCGGCCTTCGAATGCCCTCCACGTTGTTCGTGGGCGAAGTCCTGCGGGCCTACAAGTTGGAGCTAGCCCAATTGACGCCTCACGTAATACTCCGCCTAGCTGTCTTCACGTGGGCGATGCGGTCAGAGGGGTGGCGTCCCAGCGCGAGCTTATTCGCCACACCGCACGACGCGCGCTGCCGACCCAGAAAAGTTGACAGGGCGGTGTCCAACTTCGGCGTGTGGACTTCGTTCTCCGGGCGTCGTGCGCGACGTTGTTCCCCGCGCCCGCCTCGCCGGGGCAATGGGAGTCCGGTTGGACTCGGCAGTGGTTCTACTACACTGTGACCGACAAGAGCGGGATGCAATGCCGAGGTGGGCCGACCTCGTTTAACAGTACACCGAGCCTGAAGGCGGAAATTGACGACACGCAAAAGCTACAGAGTCTTGTCGGTGTCGCCCGTCGAATGAGCCTGCGCGACCTAGCCGAGGAGTTCACAATGTATGGGGTGGCGCCACTCTCCTCCCAGGGGAAGTATGTTGGACAGAACGGCCCCCGCGAGGACGGGTTCAACCCATCCGTATCTCGCCTGCTTCCGCCCTCCGCTCCTTGTAAGTCGCCCAGCACGTTTTACGCGTGCCATTGTATCTGTTTGGTTTCCGCCTGACTGACGTGATCTCCTGCGCAGTGGCTCGGCTAGAAGATGCGGAGCGCGCGGTTGCGGCGCTCCTCGGCCCGTACACGCTTAAGGAGCACCAGGCTCGCGAGGCCGCAGTCAAGGCGGCTAAGCAAGGGTGGGTAAACCGCACCTGCGAGGCTCTGGGCATTGCTGTGCCCGAGCGCGTGGTGTCGGGGGAGCTTCCCGCTGGGACTCCGAGCGCTCAGGACGGTGATAGCCCTGCGGGGGTGTTATCTTCGCGACGCCGGGCCCGTTCCCCGTCGGCTGTATGCGACCGCGCAGGCCCCTCGGTGACCATCACAGCTGAGACGGGGTGTGCGACCGACGGTGGGCCCGACCACCCTGCTTCGGAGGAGCGCGCCACCTCGGATCCCCCGGCACCCCCTGCCGACGCCAACGAACCCGTGTTCGCGACCATCGTTGAGCTGGAACTCGCCAACCCGGGGGAGCACCGTTCCCGGCGAGAAAACTACGGTTGATGGCGCGCTATCAACCGCCGTGGCCGGGGAGGACGCACCCCTGCAGAGAAAACCGTGGGGGCGACGGGAACCGTAGCTGGTGTTGCCTCGGAAGAATCGCTTGTGCCACCATAGGTGAAACGTCCTCAGACGCAGTCCCCGCCGCCAGCGAGGGGTCGATACGCCGCTGCGGGGCCTTGTCGCGGGATTACGGCGTCTGGCGCGGCCGAGAAAACCTCCTCGCCGACCACCGAGGCGCCCGCCTCCGACTTGGCCGCCGAAACGACGCCGCTTCCTACCGCGACGAGAGGCGCAGGAGGTAGGCGTGAGTCCCTTTCTTCTCGCGACTTCACGAGACTCTCTCCGATCTGCTCGCTCATTCTGCCAACATCAGGCGAGACGAGGTCTCCCAGACATGGTGAAGGATCAAGCAACGGAGGTATGCGCGAAGTCGAAAGCCTTGTTCAGGGTGCCCCGCAGGTGTCCGTTGCTGTTGACGTGGCCGCGGCCTCGGTAAATCCTGGCGCGTCGGGGCCGGGGCTCGCTTGCGCGGACTTCCTCCCTCGCCTGGAGATACTTGACGTCCTCACCGCAGCCGCAGAGCGTGCCGACAACGGCCTTGACCGAGAGATGTTGTCGTCATGCGAGGGGGATCTCCTAGCGCTCGCGCTGCAGGCCTCCGAGATGAGGGTAAATATGTGCGCTTCAGCTTGCAAGGTACTGCTGGGCGCCTGCTGACTTGTTGTTTTTGCCAGACGCTTGCCCTTAGCCGGTCCTTTGACGAGGCCCGTATTCGGGAGCGGAGGGCTCTGGAAGCCAGCCTTCGTGAAGCAAACAATGCTCTCGCAGCGAAGGATGAAGAACTTCGCGCGCTGGAGGGCGCCATGGCGGCCGCACAACTCGAGGCCACGGAAGCCAAGTGTGCCGCGGCTGAGGAGCGCACCGCCTTCCTGCAGCAGATCGCCGTCCTAGAAGGGGAGAAACCCTAGCTGGCGGAGTCTGCTGCAGGGAATAGCCTTGTCTTGGAAAATGCGTCTACGTCGGCGTGGCGGGCCATGGAGTCTCTGAACCAGGCCCTCCGAGACCTGTGTGTCAGAGTGCCGGACACTACGCACGGGCCGGAGGCCCTGTCGGAGATGCTCGGGTTGATCGAGGTGGGGGCAGACGTTGCTCTTCGTGGCGCCAGAACATTTGGCGAGCACTGCGGCTACCTTGGTGCGTGCTTCGCCCTCGCCCTGCTTCACATTCGTGGGTGTAGACATACCCATGAGCTGGCGAATCCTCAACTGGATCCTCCCGACCGACCAGAGGTTATGTCGGACGCCATTCGCTCCATCGGGCCTAGCCTGCAGAACTTCCATCAACGGATCTGGGGCCGCTTCGGGGAAGATGCCGCGAGGGTCGCCGTGCAGCAGGCGCTGCATGGGGAGGGAGACCTCCTCCACTGGCTCGAAGGAGTCCTTCAGCGTCGCGGCGACGACGGCACGGGTTCGTCCGCACCGCGCCAAGGCTAAGCGGTTGGTCGGGTGGGGCAGGGGGATGATATACTGGTTCTTATGTTTGTAACCATGTAACCCCTTTGCTTTTATAATGAAACCAAGTAGTACCTTATTCTTGGTGTTACCTGCCGCCGAACGCGAAGGGAAGACCTCCGCATCTTGCTTACACTCCGTAGAGTGCGCAGGGAGAACCTCCGTGTCTTATTTAAAGTGCATGGACTGGCGCGTGCGGAGGCGAACCTCGACGCTACGACTTTCTTTATAGTCCGGAGACTCGCGCGTGCGGAGGCGGACCTCAACGCTACGTCTTGTTTAAAGTCCGTAGACTAGCGCGTGCGGAGGCGGACCTCGACGCTACGACTTCCTTTATAGTCCGGAGACTCGCGCGTGCGGAGGCGGACCTCAACGCTACGTCTTATTTAAAGTCCGTAGACTAGCGCGTGCGGAGGCGGACCTCGACGCTACAACTTCCTTTATAGTCCGGAGACTCGCGCGTGCGGAGGCGGACCTCAACGCTACGTCTTATTTAAAATCCGTAGACTGGTGCGCGCGAGGGCGTCCCCCCGTTGCGTCTTATTTAGAGTCCGTAGACTGGTGCGTGCGGAGACGGACCTCGACGCTACGTTTTATTTAAAGTCCGTAGACTGGTGCGTGCGGAGGCGGACCTCGACGCTACGCCTTATTTAAAGCCCGTAGACTGGTGCGTGCGGAGGCGGACCTCGACGCTACGTCTTATTTAAAGTCCGTGGACTGGTGCGTGCGGAGGCGGACCTCGACGCTACGTCTTATTTAAAGTCCGTAGACTGGTGCGTGCGGAGGCGGACCTCGACGCTACGACTTGCTTTATAGTCCGGAGACTCGCGCGTGCGGAGGCGGACCTCGACGCTACGTCTTATTTAAAGTTCGTGGACTGGCGCGTGCGGAGGCGGACCTCGACGCTATTTCTTATTTAAAGTCCGTAGACTGGTGCGTGCGGAGGCGGACCTCGACGCTACGACTTGCTTTATAGTCCGGAGACTCGCGCGTGCGGAGGCGGACCTCGACGCTACGTCTTATTTAAAGTCCGTAGACTTTGTTCTGCTTAGCGCGGACAGGGGATGCTCTGGGAACAGCAACCTTTATTGAACTCCCGTTTGCGCGGGCGAGCATCGCATAACAAAGGGCTGGTGGCTCTACGCATGCTGTCCTGCTTCTAGGCGTAGTATCGCCGCAACCTGTCCGCGTTCCATGTGTGCCGGAGGGCTTGTCCTTCGAGCGTGGCGAGGCGGTACACCCCCTTCGGCAATGCCTCCATCACGATGTACGGGCCTTCCCACTTGGACTCCAGCTTGCCAACGGTCTCCGCCTGGAGCGCTACTCCGAGAACGAGATCCCCAGGCTTGAACCCCCGCGGGCATATAGAGCGGTCCTGAGTGCGCATTGTCTGCCGCGCATACTTCTCGACATGGTGGGCTGCATCCGCCCGTATCCCGTCGAGGAGGTCCAAGGACACTCGGCGCTCCTCTTCGGGTGCTTGGACGAGGACCCTCCGCGAGCCGGCCTTGATTTCCTCGGGCGTCACCGCTTCATCACCGAAAAGGAGCTTGAACAGTGTGAATCCCGTCGGGCGCGTTACTGTTGTGCGAAGCGACCAAAGAACGCTGTGAAGCTCGCTTGGCCACTTGCCCTTCGGCAATCCGACCAGGCGCTTTTTGATGGCGACGGAGATGGCGCCATTCGCCCGTTCGACCGCCCCGTTGGACTGGGGATGCCCTACCGAGGCGAATCGGAGGGTGATGCCCATGCTGTCACAATAGTCTTTGAAGAGGGTGGCGTCGAACTGCAGGCCATTGTCAACCGTGAGCTCCCGGGGCACGCCGAAGCGACATATGATGTTTTGCCATAGGAAGCGCTGTATGGCCGCCGAAGTTACTTTGGCCAGGGCGACTGCTTCCGGCCATCTGGAGAAATACTCCAGCGCGACTACCACGAACCGGAGGTCCCCTGGAGCTCGGGCAAGTGGTCCTACTATGTCGAGGCCCCAGCGTGCTAGTGGCCACACCGGGGGAATGGGGTTGAGGCTCGTCGGGGGCCTGCGGATGATGCGCGCCATCCACTGGCACCCTTGGCACCGACGGACGAGGTCCTGGGCGTCGGTGATGGCAGTTGGCCAATAGAAGCCTTGCCTGAACGCCTTGCCGACTAATGACCTCGGTGCCAGGTGGGATCCGCACACACCCGCGTGGATCTCCGCCAGGAGCTCCTTTCCCCCCTCAGTCGAGAGGCAGCGCAGGAGCGGTGCGCAAACCCCCCTCTTGTAGAGTATCCCTTCGAACACCTGGAAGGACCTTGCGCGGTGCTGCAAGCGCCGAAGCACGGCGGGGTCCTCCGGCTCGGCGATGCCTTGCAAGAAATTGAAGATGGGCTCTCGCTAATCACCTGGCCGGTCAATGCGGTGGACGAGTGCCGCGTCCCGGTTGTCCTGCGCGATGGCCGCCTGCGCTAATATCTCGTAAAACGCCCCCTCCGGGGGGCAGTTGCTGGCTGGCCGCCTTAGCGAGGGTGTCGGCCTGCTCGTTCTCCACGCGGGGGATGGCCTTGACGGTGACACCCAAAAAGTGCCTTTCCCTCGCCCTCACCGCCGCGAGGTACTTGGCCAACTCAGGGTCCTTGGCTTGATATGACTTGTCCACATGGCCAGCCACCAAGCGCGAGTCGGTGCGGACTAGCACCCGTCTCGCGCCGACTGCCTTGAGCTTCGCTAGGCCAAAGAGCAGTGCCTCGTATTCAGCCGTGTTGTTGGTGGTGGGGAAGGTAAGGCGCGCCGAGTATAGCAAACGCTGTCCTTCGGGCGTGACGATTACCGCACCTACGCCCGCGCCGGCGACGCCGTAAGCTCCGTCGATTGTAAGCGTCCAGACGGGATCATCGTGCGTCTGGACGGGTTGGGCCGGCGGGGTCCATACGGCGAGAAAATCCGCAAGGACTTGGGATTTGATTGCCGTTCGCGAAGCATACGTCAAGAAGAAGGGAGCGAGCTCGGCAGCCCATTTGCCGATGCGCCCTGTGGACTCCTTGTTGTGTAGCATCTCTGCCAGGGGGAATGAGGAAGGCACTGTGATCGGGTGGGCCAGAAAATAATGCCGAAGCTTCCTGGAGGCCATGACCAGCGCGTAGGCGAGCTTCTCAAGCTCTGTGTATCTTGTCTTGGCGCCTTGGAGGGCTTCGGAGACAAAGTAGACGGGCCGCTGCATGGCGCCTTCCTCTAAGACGAGGACGACGCTGACCGCGGTGGCTGACGCGGCCAGATAGAGCAGGAGGGGAGCCTCTGGTGCTGGGGCGACCAGAGTGGGGAGGCTTGCTAGGTGCTGCTTGAGCTCGTTGAAGGCCTTCGCGCAATCTCCGTCCCAACGAAATCCATCGCACCCGCGGAGTGTCTTGAAAAATGGCAGGCCCCGCTCTGCCACCCTAGATAGGAAGCGGCTTAATGCTGCCATGCGGCCCGCCAGCCTCTGGACCTCCCTCGTTGTCTTGGGTGGCTCCATACCCAAGATGGCGTCTACTTTGTCGGGGTTCGCCTGGATGCCCCGTCCGGACACGAGGAAACCTAGGAGTTTACCCGCCTGCACCCCGAATTCACATTTGTCGGGGTTGAGCTTGAAGCCCGCCTTCCGGAGGTTGTCGAAGGTCTCCTGGAGGTCCCGGCCATGCAGAGCAAGCTGCCGGGTTTTGACCACCACGTCATCGACGTAAGCTTCGACGTTCCTCCCGAGCTGGGCGGCCAGGGCAATAGCGACGAGACGGGTGAAGGTAGCGCCTGCTGCCGATCCATCGACATACGCCGAAGCCTTTGCTTGACCGGCTTGGCGTCGGGGCGGACCGCCAAGCGATGCTCGATTACTGCTCGGTCTACGCCCTTGATGTCCTCCGGGGACCATGCGAAAATGTCGAATTTTGGACACTGTTGGATCCTTGTGCACACAAAATTCCCGTTTTGGCCCCCGAACGAAAATAATTCCGGTTTTAGACCCCTGTTGAGCGCGGGAACACCGAACGCTGCCACGTGCCCCGGTCGTGCGGACTAATACCGCACGACCGCACTGTTCATCGGGTCGTGCGGTACCAGTCCACACGACCCAGCTGGCCACCGCGCGCTCCGCGCGTTTCGTCGCCCGACCGCGCGACCTAAAGACCGAGCGCGCGACCGTTGGCCCGAGCGCGGGACCTGTCCACCGAGCGCATGACCGTTGGCGCGAGCGCGTTTTTCGTCTGTCGACCGCACGAATTTTTCGCCGAGCGCACGACCAGACTTGTTCTCTGCTGGACATGTCAAAATTGGCACGAAAACAAATTGACGCCACAAGTAAAAACTACAAGACCAACGTGTCCTCCTCCTCCTTCTAGAGAAAAAAAGCAAGCAAACAGTGAACAGGTGTAGTGCAAACGTGTCTTGGCTAGTGAACTGGAGGCATATTTAACATATATTTATATGGTTAACATTTTCTTGGAGAGTGAGCTCGTTCCTTGACTTGAATCATGTATCTAGCGCCATGGAATCATGCGGTCGGCAGAGCGTCATGCGGTCAAAAATTGAAACGTGCGCTTGGCGAAAAATTCTTGCGGTCGGCAGACGAAAAACGCGCTCGCGCTAACGGTCGTGCGCTCGGTGGACAGGTCGCGCGGTCAGGCCAACAGTCGCGCGGTCGGGCGACGAAACGCGCGGAGCGCGCGGTGGCCAGCTGGGTCGTGCGGACTGGTACCGCACGACCCGATGAACAGTACGGTCGTGCGGTACCAGTCCGCACGACTGGGGCACGTGGCAGCGTCCGGTGATCCCGCGCTCAACAGGGGTCCAAAACCGGAATTATTTTCGTTCGGGGGCCAAAACGGGAATTTTGTGTGCACAGGGATCCAACAGTGTCCAAAAGTCGAAAATGTCAATGTTGTTCTGAAGCACTCGGAGCAGATCTCGTTCGACCCCCGGTGGGAGCCCCTCGCCGATGGACACAAACTGCCCCTCTGCCTGGAGCGGCACCTTCTTGACTCCGCCCTCGGGCCGAGGCTTGGGCGTCCACCCGGGGGCGGAGGGTCCGTCACCGAGCGTGCCGGAGAGGGCATGCACCGGGCGATGCGGAACGCGGCTGCCGACCTTGGCACGTCTGGCCAGGTCCTGATCGCCGAAGACGGTGATAACACCCTCTGGGCCCGGGAGCTTCACACACAAAAACGCGTAGTGTGGGATCGCCTCGAAAGAGTTGATGGCGGGTCGACCCAGTATGGCGTTGTAGGGATGTGGGATATCTACGACGTCGAAGATGACATGCTCGGTCCGGATGTTACCCTTGTTGCCCTCCTGACGGAAAGTGACCGGAAGGGACACGTGCCCCAAGGCCTGCAGCGGTTGACCCCCGAAGCCTTGAAGTGGAGCTCCTGGCTGCTCTAGCCGGCTTCGGGGGATCCCCATACGGTCGAGGGCCTCTGCGAACAAGATATTCGCGGAGCTTCCCCCGTCGACAAGGACGCGCCTGACGTCACAGCGTGCTATGTGGGCCTGGATGACTAGAGGGTCTTGGTGAGAGTACTCCACACCCCTGGCGTTGTTCAGGTCGAAGGTGATGTTGCGGGGCGGCATCCACAGTTGCGGCTGCTCCCCGGGGGCTTTTGAGGAGGAGCCTCCTGTGATGACGCTGACGGTGCGATGCTGCGCGTCCTTCGTTGCGGTGGCTCGTATGGGGCTACCCCTTGGGTGCCCCCCGTGGGCTCCAGCGAGGGGCCGAGGAGGCAGAGCCCGAGACCCGGCCATCACCCTCCGCAGCTCCATAACTGCGGCGCATGCCCTTGTGTAATGATCGTCGTAGCCGTGTACCTCGCACCACTTGCCGTAGTGTAGGAGCTCTTGTTCTGCGTGAGGTTGGCCGCCATAATCAAGTCCGCCTTCCGATCCCTGGGCTCCCCTCCATGAGGCGGGGTCGGGTCCTTGGCGGGTGCTCTCGGGGTTGAGGACATGATGGGCCGCCTGTGGCCGGCGCTGGCGGCGCCGAGGCTTATGCCCGCTCCTTAAAGAGCCTTCCTGTACCCCGGTAGCGCTGCCTCGGGGAGGGCCTCCCCGGGGCTCTCGGCTGCGGCCCTGCTTCGAGGAGGGACCACCTGCCCACCCCCTCGCACGGGGGGCGCTCCTCATGGGCGAGGTCGAGGGCGGTAATGCTACGTCTTCGCGCATCTTCCTCCGCCCGCGCATACTCGTCCATTTTGTCGAAGAGCTTGGCGACTGTCTTGATTGGCCTCCGCGCGTTGTACTCGGCCATCGGGCCCGAACGAAGGCCCTGTATGGCTGCATTAACGACGGTGATTTCACTAACGTCTTTTACTTGGCATCGGATCTTGGCGAAGCGCTTGAAGTAGTCCCGGAGCTTCTCCGAGGGTCTTTGCTTCACGACGAAGAGTTGGTCCGCATCGACTCGCTCGACATAGTGTCCTTGGAAGTTGTTGTGAAGGCAGTCGCGGAGCTGCTCCCACGCGTAGATGGAGCCCGGCTCTATGGTATAAAACCAAGAGAGCGCCACTCCTTGCAGCGCGAGGGGGAGTCCCTTCGCCTTCGTGGTGTCGTCTCCGCCCGCAGCCTCGATCGCGGTTTCGTACACGCGCACGAACTCGTGAGGATCCGTGTCGCCTTTGTACGAGTCGGTGATGCTAGGGAACTTGAAGTCTTCGGGCCACGCCGCCTGCTGCAGCCCCGCCGAAAGCGGGGACTCCGGATCTACGCGTCTCAGCGGCACGCGGCTAGACGCGGGGGCTTCGCGACTGTTCGTCCTCTCCGGCGTGGGCTCGAGCACGATTACTGGCGTGGCCTGCTGACTCCGAGCCTCTTGTATATCTCGGACGGCTCCGCGAAGGTCCCCTAGTTCCCGCTGGAACGCGTTGAGGGTTGCTAGTAGGGCGCCTTCCACCGCAGGTGCTGTCGGGGCTGCCGGAACACCCAGCGGACGGGTCGGTGCCGGGACCCTCGCCGCACGATCTCCGGATCCGCCGGATGCTTCGTTGCGGCTACCCCCGGCCGTCGGATCCGCGCTGCCGACGAGGGCGGTGGGGGCTGTCGTTGCAGTGCCAGCGACGGGGTTGGATGTCGTTGTAGCGCGAGCGTCGACGCCCGCGGCCACCGCGCCTACGCTGCCGCCAGCTCCTTCGGCGGCCGATGCCGAAGCCCCGGTATTCACGCGCCGCTCCGACCCAGCCGTCTTCTTTCCCTTCGCCGCCGCTGACGAAGCTTTTTTCGGTGCCATCCTTTTTCTTCGGTCTTCAGGCTTGTCCTCGTCCTCCCCACGGACGGCGCCAACTGTTGTGGTTACAGACCAAACAGTGAGAGAGAGATGGTAGTGGAGAGGTGGGAATGTTCTGTCTCAGCCTCCCCCTCATCCTGATATATATATTCTCATGGAGTATGCTTTTACAGTTATGCCCTTACTTCCGTACCTCCCCATTAGGGGCACTTATGTCATTACACATGTTACTCTGGTTCTTATAACCTCCTAACAGGCCTGCTGGGCTTAGGTGGGGGCCACCCCTACGACAATATCCCTTGAGTATATATAGACTGTGTAGTTTACACACACACACACACATATATACTCATAATCGGGTTGTCATCTAATTCATCCATTATGTGTTGATGGTTGGATGATTAATGATAACTGGATAACTAAGCTTTGCTTTAAAAGTTTATCTTAGAGTACATGATTGTTGTGTACATGTTGTATACTCGTAATTCAATTTTTATTTCATTATTTGTTGAGATTGTCATGAATTACCAAAAAAAGAAGATTGCAGAATCTAGTTCCTCCATTATGAGTTAATGGTGAAGTTTGGTAATTGATGATAATTGTTTTGTAAACTAACATTTTTCATAAGTTGGATGAATAGATTAGATTCCACAAATGAGGAAGACTTGAGATGATTTTATATGTTGAAGATCATCAAGTCAAGTGGTGGACGCATCATGAGTTGATACATATCCAAGAGGAGATGATCATGTGTTGATCATCAAGTCAAGTAAAAATCCATCATGTGTTGATAGAGTTGAAGTAAATGATGCATCATGAGTTGATGTATGTCAAGACTATAACTCAAGGCAAAGGTATGGCTAGTTAGGCCTAAGGATGTGTTTCTAGTCTTTTACCGATCTTAGCGTTTAGTTGGAAGACCGGATTGCTAGTATAGGTTGCCGTACTATTAAGAGGGGTCATGTCTAGTAGTTTAAGTCTCATCATGTGTTGATAGTTTAACCTCACTTGTTGTAGCTCTTCTTGGCATGAGACTTGTATTTGCGAATGTGTTTTGCAAATAGTTAAATCTCATGTGTTGAATCCTTATAACATGGGACTATACTGACCTGTGTAGTCGAAATCGACGTGGTCAAACTAACGTGATTAAAACAACGTGATCGAAGATCGATGGAGTAGTCAGAGATCTGTGTGATCGAAGATTGACATGATCTAAAATCAGCATGGTTGACATGGTTGAGACCAATGTGGTTAGAGGCCAGTGTAGTCGGAGACCTGTATGGTCGATTCGGACACCATGATCAGAGACCAGCGTAGTCGGACGCTTGTGTGGTCGATCCGGACAACGTGGTTGGAGACCAGCGTGGTCGGAGATCAGCGTAGTCGGAGACCTGTGTAGTTGAACCGGACAACGTGGTCGAAGACCTGAGTGATCGAACCATCTGATGTGGTCACAGACCAGTATAGTCAACGATCGGTACTTTCAACCAGCTCTGCCTGAGCAGTCTGATCGGCTCTGTGTGAGCAGTGCGATCAGCGAGTGGTACTACCGGCTTTGTGTGAGCGGTATTTTTGATTTGCGGAACATTTGGCTTGTGTAGCGGTACGTTTTTTTTTCCAGAGAGACACCTGTGTAGAGTCTTCTCGTCCTCGAAGAAATCGGTAGTTCTGCACTAGTTCTACGGTACTTCCAATGATTGGTAGTACCAGACTTTGCACGAAGAAACTATCGGTTTTGCCTATAACGACTAGTTTTCTTACCATTGTTGAGGGGAGCGGAAGTACCGATCGTTTGCCTGCAGTACTTTCGAAAATCCTAATTTTATGTCCCAACAGCTAGTTTCGAGGTGTGGGGTATATATACCCCTTTGTGGCCTATTGGAGGATAACTTTTGGCACTCCATTTCACTCTTTTGAGCTAGTGTGAGGTCCGTCTCTTAATTGTGCATGTGTTGCACTTGGTAAGCAAGGAGGAAGGCTCTAGATTGCATGTGTTGCATCTAGAGGTGGATTGTGTTTCCACTCGAGTTTGTGCATTCGTTGCACATGGTGAAAATCAAGCAAGGGGCTTGATTTATTACTTTTGGAGTTTGCCGACTCCTAGACAGCGTTGGAGGCGCATGCGCAGTGATTTTTTCAAAGAACGTTGTGAGAAGATCCGATAATGTTGTGAAGGTTGAAGCTCACCTATGTGTAGCGAGAAAGAATTACCACTAGTGGATTGAGATGTTTCGGCTTAATTCATGCAACCGTCCAGTTCGTTTAGGCTAACCTCAACGTAGACTATGGGAGACTAGCAAGTCTCTGAACACCATAGTAAAAAGCAACCGTATCATTTATGGTTTATTTTCTTGTGCTCAATTTACATTTATAGAATTAAATTGATTATTTGTCATCCTAAAATTGCAAATCTTGACATAGGTTTAGCTTCTTGGTGCACTTAGGTGAACCCAGTTGTTTTAGGCGTTATTTGTGCTAAATCTTTTTGAGTTAAGCTTCCATATTATTTGTTTGGTTTAGTCAAATAGAAATTGATAATTAATTGGTGAAGATTTTTTTAGACCGTTTATTGACTCTGCTCTAGTCGGTCCCCTCGATCTAACACTAACCCATTAAAGAAATGAAATACACATGTAAATTAAAATTAAAGCATATGACCAAATACGAACTTGTATTTTATTCCCTGAATAGGATGCAGATAATCATAGCAACGCAACGTACGCGTGCTCTTGGCAATTAAACGAAAGGAAACACGTTACAGAATTATTAAGAACAACATCAAGACAAGGGTGATAATAGCACTGGAGAATTAAGAGAAAGAAGATCTCAACTACACACAACTTTTGCGCAACGATATATAGATGATATGGATGGATGGACAGACAGACGTACGGCATCGTCGACGTCGTCCCTCGTCCTAGCTGCAGCTACCGGCCGTGCTTGCGCGGACGCCGCGGAGGCTTCCTCACGCCTTTCGCGTACATGTGCGCCGGCGGGTGGCCGCTGACAGCCGTGGCCATGAACAAGAGCAGTGCAACTGCGAACAGCACCAGCCGCTTGCTCACCAAACCCATACCCATGTCAACTGTCGATCGTCGTCTTCTTCGCGCCCTCCTTGCCTCTCCTTATATACTAGTAGGGTGTGCTGTTTGTAACTACTAACAAGTAAGACTGAGAGACCCACAGAAGAACCTTCCTTCCTTGGTGATGAGGCACGTCGATCGAAAGTCAAAGGAAGAAGAGAATTAACTATAATGGATTATAATGGAGTGATAATCAATCAATCCAGGAATCGGGGCGAGCTAGCTTCTTGAATAATCCGATGTACGCAGCTAATTGACCTTCCTGTGTGCCGACAGGGAAGAGTACTCCCTGACAGACAAGATAGAATAAGATGCATGCGGTGTCACCTGAAAAGAAAATTGTATCGGGAGTATCTAAGTATCATTTTAGATGTTTTCTTTTTAACTATTATCTAAATTTGTGATCCTCGGATTAGATATCAAAGGATCCATTGTTTTTGAAGGAGAGAGAGGAGATTTTTTTTTTCAAGGAAGAGGGGGTAGAATTCAAGATGTAGGGGGGGAAGAATTCATGGCCATTGGATCTGTAATCTAACAGTTCTAAGTTTAGATGATAGTTAGGAAAAAATGTTTGAATGATATTTAACAAAACCCAATTGTATCCATCCATCGTGGCATCACCTATATAGCTCCATAGATATACAATGTATACAAGATGGAGACGAAGTATAGATTGCTTTGCCTGTCTATCTAACTAGCCGCCTAAGAGCAAGTATAATAAAAGGCTGTTAGTAGACTGTATGCTGAGGTGGAGGAGAGAGAGGAGGAGAGAGAAGAGAGGTGGGTTGTTAGTTTACAGCCAGCTGAAGCACAAGAACCAAGAAACTTTGTGAGAGAAAGGGGTGGGTCATACAGCCTTCAGCTGGCTGTAAACTACTATATAAATGGGCTGATAAGTGGGTTGTAAATGTCCATACAGCCAGCTGAAGGCTGTATTATTAGCCTTCCACATCAGGAGAAAAAAAAAGCTGCAGAGTTTCCAGCCTTTTCTGTCAGAAAGCTCGACAGGAAATCCTGTCGGTTTCGGTGAAGCTTGTACTTTCCAACAAGTCCAACTCTTGCGAAAGAAACTGCAGTCTTGCACCCGATCAGATCGGCAGTCTGGAGTGGTCCCGAGAACGATAGAGATGAACCTCAGAATCTGCCACCAGCAAGAACTCCCAACTCCTCCAACGCACATGCATGGCCAATTGACCATGGTTGTTCAGGAACCGTAGGTGACGCTGCATGCAGAAATACTCCATACAATATTTTGTCAATATTTTTTGGTTTATTTTTTTTTGAAAAGGTTGTATGTTGCATAAATCAAATGTTTCTTGCTAGGCGAAAGTTTTTATGTTGTGCAATTTATGTTTATGTAAATGTTGTGGCTACAGGCCAAACAGTAAAGAAGGGGACTAGTGAAAGAAGAGGAGAGCCAACACATGGATCGTATGGAAGAGTTGGTGAGTAAGAATGAGAGGATGCCTCTCCTCCTGCCCCTCCTAAGGGGTTTATATACATGAGTGGGGTAGAATGAGAAATTCTCATTCTACCCCTTAGTACTTACAAAGGATGAAGGTATATTGGCATATTCCTCTACACTATCGAACCTATTTCATACATATTAGGCCAGTTGCAAGGCCCAGTCACGGGGGTTGGGCCACCCCCACAACAGTAAACATGTGATACGGACACGAAGGTTAGTTTTGCACCATGTTAAAAGGGTTGCAAAGTTCTTATTGCCTTCTTTTTTTGCCGCATGAAATCTTCATTGTATCTAGTTGAAACTTCCAATCATATTCATTGTATTTTTATTAGTATGGTGCCTGTGCATTATAACGGAAACCGAAATTTATAATAAATATCACACATGTTCTGCTCATTCGTCCTAAACCACTCCCATAACTTTGCCAGAACTGAAAACTTTTTTCTTTTCCCCAAATCTTTTGGAAGGAGAATTTTGGATATGAGAATAGTTGATTCAGGTAAGTCCATAAATACATATAGCATAGTAACATATCTCTTGAGATGTCTAGACATTTTCAAGAACCATGGCAACCTACCTAGCAAGGTCTGAAGACAAATGGAAAAGATGTTGCAGGTTTTTTTTTCCTTTACTGTTTTCAAGTTCCAACGTAGCTGACAAATAGAAAGCAAAAAATGTTAACACAGAGCAATGGTCCTGAGTAAATTAGCACCAAGGCAACAAACAAAAGGATATTATTTCAGTAATGCAGCATTACTTACAATATTGTTTCAATGACCAATATATCTCTTGACAGAAGCATCCTCATACACAACATACGTGACATGGCAACCAATAAACCAATTGTCCAACAATTTTGCACATTTTCTAGTAGCAGCATCAGATATCTGCATACATTATGCCTTTTATGTAAATATAGGTCATAAAATTTAACAAGAGATGTCTTGCAAATATAATTCTAGAGAAAGGGCGAAAATTTAGCAATCCTTGTACCGAAGAAATTCAGAGAGCATGCATTGCATCATTCAAGCTGATTTGCATTTCTCTTAACATAAAGTCCTAACAAATTCTTTAATCCACATGGCGCCATAATACGAGATTCCATCAAGAGAAACAACAAAAAGCTCTCTTTTGCTGTCTGAAAGCTATGGTTTGGTGGATTCTGGTAAAATGTCAACCATCATGAGAGCACGTAGCAATACAGAAAACATAGAAAATAATAATGACAGTACTAAACATGCTTCAAATGCTAAAAATAATTCAAAATTTGAATTTCCGAGGCCCTTTGATGCTGGAATATGAATTTTCAGTGAATTCTACAATTTTCGAGGGCCTATACACAAAATTTCAATTCAGAGAAAATTTTCGCATAATTTTTTGATTTTCCAAGAGCCTATTTGCAAAATCCAGGACCCATCTGAATATTCTGAGGACCCTCCTGCAATTTTCAAAACTTGGGGGGCCTTTTTGCAAATTTACCGGCGCCACCCCTCTGGTTCGAGCTTCCGGCCCGTTTTCTTTCAGCCCACTCTGCCCATCTCCGGCCAAGTCAAAAGGCAAGGGGCGGGGGAAACCCTACTTCTATTTCCGTCAGTGATGGTGGCGGCTCCAGGCACGGGTGGTAGCCTTGGCTTCGGGTGCGAGCGGCGGCCGAGCGGAGCGACGGGGCCGGCTTTAGCTTTGGGCACGGGCGGCGGCCCGTGCGAGGGCACACGACGGACAGCGGCTGAGCGAAGCGACTGGGCCAGCCTCGGCGTCGGGCACGGGCGGCGGCCCGTGTGGGGGCGCACGGCGAGCGGCGATCTAGCAGACCGGCGGTGCGCAGCTAGGCTTGTGCAGCGGTTTCAGGCGGCACCGAGTGGCGGACGGCCTCGAGTGGCGGGCGGCTTCGGTGGCACCGAGTGGTGGCTTCGAGCGGCCGATGGCCTAGCTCGTGTGGCTCCGGCCGGCTGGCGGCAGCTTCACGCACGGCGGCCATACGGGGCCGTCCGTGCAAGATTTTTTTTCTTTTTTACAATCTACATTGCAATCTACATCTACTCTTTCATGTAATCTACTGATCGACATTGTGCCGGCGACTTCAAGTCTGCTCGCGGTATATTAGAGCGGATTTGCACCGTAGAAAATAATCTAGAAGTGAAATCTGTGGAATTTAGAGCGATCTAGATATAGACAATCCAATCTACTAATGCTTCGATGATTACATTTGGATTCACCGGAGCGATTCGTGCTGATAACATATGGAGGAACCATCGTTAGTGACCAGTTCGATAGATTCCTTTGCTATGCAAAAGACAGATCATTCACAGAAGACATAAAATAGTAGATTGAAACACAGAGATAGGGAGGAGAACTCCTGTTCTTTCTTTATTATTTTTCTATTTCTCTTGCGTATACAAAATAGCCAATAATACTTCCTATTTATAGCTAATGGTGATGTACCCACTATGGACCAAAGCTTTAAATCTAGGCCTAGATTTTCTAACAGTGTTGCACTTTGTATGGGGAAAAAAGCAACAAACATCAAAGCCTCGAGACCTCCACGACAAGGACACCATTGGGCACGCTGCATGTTGGAGGCTGCTTAAGGCTGGAGCCTGGATAAACTAACTGGCATGCTTTTTTTTTAACTTTTTATGGCTTTTGATTTTGTTTTTTCTGAAAACTGAAATAAATGAAATGGTTTCTTCAATTGGTTTTTTGAAGCCGCTTCTCCAAATAGCTTCACGACCATGTGCGTCATCCACGTTCATGTCTCCACCATTCGTCATCATCTCGAAAAATATAGACAAAAACTATCAGTTATAATCAAGGGCTAGGTTCGGTTGGGTTGTGGCTTTGGCTTTTCATTTTTTGCTACAGTAACTAAAATTCAAGCGGTACGGTTTTTCAGTCGGGTCTACTAGTCGATTGTAGTACACACTGTATCGACTTCAGTTATATCGGTCAAAATTACATACGACTATCTTACTCCTCATGATCTCTCTTGTGAATAGCCAGAATTTAAAATTTTAAATTAAAAGGTAAAATCCATAGCTAAAACAAAACCACCCCAAAATCATCGGCCCAGAAAAAAAAAGACCGCAATTGCCGAGGAGACGAAAGATGCCAATCTTTGGGAACAGAGGCCTCAGAGTGAATTTTAATTGCAAAGGTGATGGGCTGGTCAGGCAGGCCGGACAGCCCAGCCGATGAATGAATTGAAGCGTGAACCTTCCTTTTCCCATTCGTCCATTCGGTTGGCGGCCGCTCTAATCCGCATCGACCTCGGCTTAACCCCGCGCTTAGCCTCCACGCAAGCCCGCCGCCTATAACTCCCCACCCATCCCTCCCGTCTCCGCCGACTCACCATTCATCCACCAATTCCTTGCCATCTCTCGAGTTCTTCTTGATCGCCACACGCGTGGCGCGGGAGTGGGAAGCGATCGAGATGGCCATGTCGGTCTTCTCCGCGAGCTCCGCCTCCTGCACCTCGCCACCGCCGTCGTTCTTCATGCTCTTCGGCGTCTGCGTCGAAGTTGGCCGTGAGTGCTCTCCTCCGTCTCCGGGTTACCCGCCGCTGGTGGCGCACCAGCCGCGCGCTGCGTCGCCGGACTACACGCCCTCGACGCCTCTGTCGTGGCGCCGCGCCGCGTCCCCGGACTACTCGCCCCTGACGCCGCTGCGGCGCCCTCCGTCGCCGGACTACACGCCGAGCACGCCCTGGCGGTGCCATGCGTCGTCTCTGGACTACACGCCGAGCACTCCCTCGAGGTTCCCTGCGGCGTCTCTGGACTACACGCCCTCGACGCCTGTGTCGTGGTGCCGCGCCACGTCCCCGGACTACTCGCCCCTGACGCCGCCGCGGCGCCCTCCGTCGCCAGACTACACGCCGAGCACGCCCTGGCGGTGCCATGCGTCGTCTCTGGACTACACGCCGAGCACTCCCTCGAGGTTCCCTGCGGCGTCTCTGGACTACACGCCCTCGACGCCTGTGTCGTGGTGCCGCGCCACGTCCCCGGACTACTCGCCCCTGACGCCGCCGCGGCGCCCTCCGTCGCCAGACTACACGCCGAGCACGCCCTGGCGGTGCCATGCGTCGTCTCTGGACTACACGCCGAGCACTCCCTCGAGGTTCCCTGCGGCGTCTCTGGACTACACGCCCTCGACGCCTGTGTCGTGGTGCCGCGCCACGTCCCCGGACTACTCGCCCCTGACGCCGCCGCGGCGCCCTCCGTCGCCAGACTACACGCCGAGCACGCCCTGGCGGTGCCATGCGTCGTCTCTGGACTACACGCCGAGCACGCCCTCGAGGTTCCCTGCGGCGTCTCTGGACTACACGCTGAGCACGCCTCAGCGGCGCCCTTCGTCGCCAGAGTACACGCCGTCGTCTCCGCTGCGCCGCCCTGCTTCTCCGCGGTACACGCCCCTGAGTCCTCCCCAGCGCAAGGCGTCTCCAGACTACTCTCCCGGGACGCCGCCTCGGCCGCCTCTTGCGTCGGACGCCGAGTCCCGCACGTCTTCACCGCCCCGGCGCCACCACCCGTACCGGAGGAGCAGCTGCCTCAGGATGTGAGCCCCTACCAGCCGCGGCCGGCATCACGGCCTGCGTGCCCGGATACTGGCATCTTATAATAGGATTGGACATGTTTCTTGCTCATCTATGTACGCATAGGCTAATTATTGAGTGCATGCCCCTAGTATTGTTGGGTAGAGCTTGTATTATGTCGCATGTAAAAACTTTTTGCTGAATAAGATACGAAATTCTTATTTTTCTTGATTTGTGCTTGCCGATGTGTTCTTGATTTGTGATTGGTCTCATACTCGACCTACGAAAAAGTTCAAACAACTTCTGATTGTACTCGTTTCTCTTTTCTTTGGTGGTATCTATGATTTATGAAAACAATGGCAACATTCCGTAACACGAATAGATATATGTTGGCCTGTCCAGCCGCAAAATTATAGTAACTTTTGCGTTGAAGGCTCGATCGATCTGTTACCACCAAGCCCTTAAGTGGATGAATGTGCTGAACTTGTTTATCTTCTGTGGCAACATGATTGCCAACACCCACTTAATTGAGTTCGAGCCTCATTTCTACCTTAAGGTGAAAAGTGGGGGGAATAAGTCTTATCCCCTCCTCTTAGTTGCCAAATACTACGGAAGCGGGAAATAAATTGTCAAGTATCTCCATGAATATACAGGATCTGCACATTGATAGCCAGTGCGACTGTGCTGCTAATCGTTTGAGATCTCGAATGCCTTCTCAAACAGCACAAAAAATTGTCTTCAGGTGATTCAAGCAGGGAATAGTTCAAGGAACTGTGAAGCATCGGTGGGCATGTAACGAGTACATAATGAACAGCTCCATAAATAAAAGAGTTCATAATGAACTTATGAACGGAACTAGCTACCAGACAGAGATTGACTGGGTAGCTTGAACATTTGCTACCCTGTAAATATTCACCCTCAACCTGTAGAACGACACGCGGCTAACAATATTGTTTTAACACATTTCTGGAAGAACAGGGCAAGGGTATGGTTAGGGGCTTAAAGCATCTCCATCCCTTAACACTTGTGCTAAGTGGATCTTTCTTTCTCCTTTCAACACCTAATTCTTTTATTTACTCCGACCCTTAACATCTACTCTAAGCCCGGTGAACTCGGAACCCTACCGGCCCGGTGAACTAGTTGCATAAATGTCAGGGCTACTATCCCAGTGGTATAGGATCTGTAAGCCCCAAGAGCGTTGGTGATTTTAGGTGTTATTTCAAAGGATTAATTTGGTGTTCTTTCTCTTGGTGAGTTCTTCCGGGACGGGTGTTGTGATTTTAAAACTCTTTTATAATGAATAGGTAGAGCTCCTGCCATTAGTTTCAAAAATAAATAATCCAAATACGGGTGTTGTGCTGCTCTTCATTTGGACGACTAATGGAATTCCCAGTGCTGATCCAACGGTGGACGCGGGCGTCCGTTGCTAACTTTAGCAGTGGGTGTAAGGGAAAAAAAAAGGTAAAATTGGCTAGAGACACCACAATTTTGTGACGTTTGCACTGAAAAATCATGGCTTTGTTGCAACACATTGCAATTTTGTGCCTCTTTGCTACATATATATATATGCTCTTTATGCTCATAATTTGGTACATTGTATCCATTCCATGTTAGTTTGATACATATCTGTAACATCCTGAAAATTTGAATTTGAAAATGTGAAGCTTTTTGAATTTATTTCTGCAATATGTTTTATTTGAATTTGGAGTTTGTGGTATTTTTCTGAATAACTTAATGAAGGTTCCAAAAAGTCAAAAGGACCAAAGGGAAAACAAGCATGTTTAAATATTGGAAAATTTAAAATCTAGAGTAAGAATATGAAAAGATGATCCATAAAATACCAAAAGGGAATTGGGTGCAAACATGAAATCCCATCTCTAAACATAAGGGCATAAATGACAAGGAGGTGAACAAAAGGGGAGAAATAATGTACAAGGGTATTAAGGAGAATAAGAGCAAAAAGGAGAAATGTAAATAAGCATGAAAGGTCATCCCTGAAAATTATGGCAAGCAAATTAAAGGAGGCTAGCATTTACATATATATGCAGACACATATGAATATCAATACATATATAAATAAGCATGTATGTACATACACAAAAATCAGAGAGAAATGAAAATATGTATACATGTATATGCCCCTAGGATATATGTGTAAATGTATATATATATATACATATTCAAATGTAAAAGCAAAATAAAAGTAAAAATAATAACATTTACAAATATATGTATGCATACAATTGAATATAACAAGAAAATAATCTTTACGTAATAAGTATCAGCAAAATGGTAGATATAGGATCACAGGGAGCAAGGAAGTGAATATATAGTATATATATATATATACCTATGTATACACACATGAATACCCAAAAGGAAAATCAAAGAAATACAAAAAGGAAAAGAAAAAGAAAAATGGATGGGAGCCAGACCAGGCCGCTCGGCCCAGCCCAGCCCTCTCTCCACGCACGGCCTGCGTGCGCACGCGGCCGCACGGCCCAGCCGGGCGCCCCGACCGCGCCCCGCCCGCGACTCGCGCCTCGCTGCCATCCGCCCCCACGCGCCAGACATTTCCCCCGACCGGTGGCCCCGCGTTCCTCCGCGTCTCTCCCTCTGCGCCGTGGGCCCGAGCCGTCAGCTTCTTCCTCGGCTCTTTCTTCTCCACGCGCCCGCAGTACCGCTCTCTCTCTCGCCAGCTCTCTCTCGCGCCTGCCGCAGCTGATCTCTTTCTCTCTCTCTCTCTCACCCCCGTGGGCAAGATTCAGCGCACCCCCTGTTCTCTCTCTCCCGCAAAATCTCGGAGAGATTTCGTCCATCCCCCCTCGTCGGCGCAAACAGGGCGGAGCGCCAGGTGCCGCCCTCGCCGCGTGCCTCTCCTGGCTATAAAAGCCCTGCCAAGGAGCCACAAATGCGCCGCAACACTTCACTCTTCCCTCCCCTGGCCGCAATTGCACCATAGCGTCCCAATTCCCCCGCCGGCCCCTCCTTCTTCCCGAACTCCGGCGCCACCCTCCCCGCCGATCCCGGCCGCCTCCGGGCACATCCCAGCTCCCAGAGCAACGGGGAAGCAAGGCGAAGCCATCCCCGGTCTTCCCCGGGCCTCCCGTGGTCTCCACCTCGCCGTCACCGGAGCACCCGCCCGAGCCGCCGCCGTCGCTCGCCGCCAGCCCTCTCCGGTCACCGTCGCCCTCGGCCGTCCACACCAGAAGCATCGCCATCTCGTGGAGTTTATATTCCACGCAGCCCCGGACCCTTCCCGGCAGTCCTCGCCGCCGGCCACCGTCGCTCCTGACTTCCTCTGCCCAGCTCCCGACCGGAGCTACTTCAAGGGGATTACTTACCCCTATAGGGTAAGCATCGCTCGGGATGACCGAGTGGCTTTCAGCGCTCTCTCTTCCTCCCTCCTGCTCCCGCGGCGCGTGTTCGAGCCCGGCTCCGCGCGTTGCGGTCGAGCGTTTCTTTTAAATTTTTCCCCGCTGACAGGTGGGCCCCGCTCGTCAGCCGCTACGGGACCGCAGGCCCACTGACAGCCGGACCCCACCCGTCAGTGTCTATCGCACGTCGACAAGTGGACCCCACTAGCCATAGACTCAAGATTAAACAAAATAATAAAAAGATAAAGAGATTAAAAATAACCAGTGGGTCCCACCTGTCATGAATTTTAGAGCTCATTAGAATTTTGGTGGTATTTACTGTGGTTTGCATAATTGAATTGAAAGGCTAAATGCTAATTAAGGGAAGTAATAAAAGAAATCTATTTTGATTAAATGTTCAAATTTAAAGACTACCAATAATTATAATTAAAATCTATGCCCATATTCGACATGCCTCCATTACATAAAATCTTAACCGTAGGTTTTGCTAGTTAGTAAATATTGAAATACAAGCTTGTAAAGCAAGCCTTGCTAGACAGATACGTTTATATTAAAACTAGTAACAACTAAAATGTAGAGCCTTACTAAGCAAATGTGTATATATATATATATATATATATATATATATATATATATATATATATATATATATATATATATATATATATATATATATATATATATATATATATATATAAAAGCATCTATAAGTATATGTAAGTAAGCGGTTAGAGAAATATGGATAGCATGTATGCAACCCATTAGCAGTTATGTTAGTACAATTTTTGTACACCTTAGACCCTATTGAAAATATAAACCCTATCATTAGCATACTGCCAACCATAAAATCTTAAATAGTAGCTAAAGTAGGAGCAAGCTAATAATAGCGCCATTAATTAAGTCTTGACACTAGCTTTGGTACATGATACATAATAAAATTATGTATAATGGTATATAAAGCAAGCTGGGACTCGTACCAATGGATCATAGTTTGAATTAAACTTAAACTAACGATAAACGAAGATACATAAAACATGATAATGGGATTATTGAAGATTTATAGAATAAGTACAGATCTCATCCATCAGTCCAGTTTACCCTTACCATAACCTGAGTTGCAAGGAATGCATACCCAAAAGATAAAATTTGGACACTAAACTCCTGCACCAAGTCCATAGGTCTAACCTAACTCATGGAACTTCCTTGATAAATAACAACCTATTAAAAAGAGATTATTAATAAAAAAGATCAAGTTATTGTATGCTATTACCAACCTTACCCCCAAATCACCGAATCACCCATTAACTCGTAATAAAACTAAGTTGAGATTATTCGGATTTATTTGAATCTTTTGAGTTATTTGCCTTTATTTGTAATCATTATTTAGCACGTAATTAGATATGGGAATCTTGAAGAATCAAAGGATCAGGCGTGATCAAGAGCGAATCGAAGGTTAAGCCCTAGAAGCACCAGAGAATCCGGACCCCGAACACGGTGACCAAGGCGAGTCAATACTTTGATCATGTTGAACCCACATTTCTGCAAATTACTTTGTTTTAAATTAACAAGTTGCATGCTGTTATTTCTATACAAATACATGCTAGGTTTGATATTCTAGTTATATGCCATTGTTTACCTTGAATAATATTACCCCCTCCTTTGAAATGATTGAATGTGTAAACCTTGTCTCCCTAGCAAAAGTATAATACTAATATTTCAAAAATAAATCCATAATGATATGCTATGCTTAGTTTTGCATAGATACTCAGGGGGCGTTGAAATGCCCCATACATCATGATCGCTTTTAATGATGAGAAAAGGGTTTGGGCAGTCATTAAGGGAATGACTGGTATATGTTGGTATGATTACTTTATGTTCCCAAAAACCCCAACATGCTTGAATATCTGGGCGGATTGGTTCGAGGGTGTGTGAGTGTGGTGCAGTGGAAGCACAAAGTGGGTTAGCGGTAGACCGCCCAGATAACCCTAAGGACTGAATCTCATGATGACCTCCCAGTGTACCACAGTACAACCACAAGCTGGCAAAATGTAGGCAGGGTTAACTAATTTGTATGGCTCTAAGGTGGTTACGTGAAGGTGTGAACACGAGCAAAGGGACGGATGGTCGCATCCCCGCCTTTGCTCGTGATGGCTCACGGGGGACCCTTCTCGAGGGATGGTCGTATCCTACAGAAGGCAGAACCTAGCGGGCGTAACCACAGTAGGACTATACATTGTAAAGGCCCTGTGATAGTCTACTCAACCGCATGGCTAAGAAATCATGTGGGGCAACGAGCAGATTTATCTCTTGTGGGTAAAGTGTGCAAACTCTGCAGAGTCTAAAACTATTCGAATAGCCGTGCCCACGGTCAAGGGCGGACATGGGAACTTAACCAGATATAGTTCTATTTCAAAATGCTTTATGATGGGTTGGAAAAGTGGAAGGGCAGCGTAAGGCCCTAGTTGGGAATTGTCCTGGGTGTCGTCCCAGTGGTAAGTTAAGCGGCTATAACGCTGAAGAATTGCTATATGGTGCAGATGTCATGTAACGGTGGATGGAATCTGGATTGCTATTATTATTGCATATTCTGAACATTATGCTTTTGTTCAAAATGCTAGGTCTCAGGAATTTTTAAGTAATTGTATTCAAAAGCACTCTACGCAAAAATAAAATAACCTGAGCCTTCCTTTGATAAGCCATGCATATTACCTACTTGCATTCTGTGTATTGGCTCGCGGAGCACGGGGTCGGAGTGCTCACGCTCGCTTTTGCGGCAAAATTCAGAATCAGGAGTCAAATCACCTCGCCTCAGCAACAAGAGTGGACAAGCTGGCAGATAAGATGAAGATGAAGATGTCAAGGGCTAGGTCGCGAACCTCCAGTTGGCTGCCTGTGGGCATGTCCTGAAGGTCCCACCTGTGTGCTTCGTTCTTCCGCTGCTGCAATTTAATGATTTCGGCCTCATCGGCCCATGTGTAAGTCTACTATTATATTTACGTTTCCGCATGATATGTACTTTGATAATCAGAACTGTAACTGTGTGCACTATCTACTGATCCAGGGAATAGTGCAGTTAAACACAGTAGATTCCGGATTGCAAAATCTGGGTCTGACGATATCATAGTTTAAGTATGCATTTAAAACTCAAAACTATCACTATTATTTAGAATACACTATAGGAATATAGCGTACACTATAGAAGAACAAGGTTTCTTTCTCCTCTTTGGACTTCTTCAAGTGCTAACCCTTGTTTTGCAGATTTTAATCTCTCTGTAAAGATAAGGAACTATATGTCGAGCAACACCCTGAAGCCCATTGCTAGCCAACATAACCCATCTCTATTCTTTCTGCTCTACAGGAATCTCGGGGTCGAGATTCATTTAAGGGGGGTAGGTTTGTAACATCCTGAAAATGTGAATTTGAAAATGTGAAGCTTTTTGAATTTATTTCTGCAATATGTTTTATTTGAATTTGGAGTTTGTGGTATTTTTCTGAATAACTTAATGAAGGTTCCAAAAAGTCAAAAGGACCAAAGGGAAAACAAGCATGTTTAAATATTAAAAAATTTAAAATCTAGAGTAAGAATCTGAAAAGATGATCCATAAAATACCAAAAGGGAATTGGGTGCAAACATGAAATCCCATCTCTAAACATAAGGGCATAAATGACAAGGAGGTGAACAAAAGGGGAGAAATAATGTACAAGGGTATTAAGGAGAATAAGAGCAAAAAGGAGAAATGTAAATAAGCACGAAAGGTCATCCCTGAAAATTATGGCAAGCAAATTAAAGGAGGCTAGCATTTACATATATATGCAGACACATATGAATATCAATACATATATAAATAAGCATGTATGTACATACACAAAAATCAGAGAGAAATGAAAATATGTATACATGTATATGCCCCTAGGATATATGTGTAAATGTATATATATATATATATATATATATATATATATATATATATACATATTCAAATGTAAAAGCAAAATAAAAGTAAAAATAATAACATTTACAAATATATGTATGCATACAATTGAATATAACAAGAAAATAATCTTTACGTAATAAGTATTAGCAAAATGGTAGATATAGGATTACAGGGAGCAAGGAAGTGAATATATAGTATATATATATATATACCTATGTATACACACATGAATACCCAAAAGGAAAATCAAAGAAATACAAAAAAGAAAAGAAAAAGAAAAATGGATGGGAGCCAGACCAGGCCGCTCGGCCCAGCCCAGCCCTCTCTCCACGCACGGCCTGCGTGCGCACGCGGCCGCACGGCCCAGCCGGGCGCCCCGACCGCGCCCCGCCCGCGACTCGCGCCTCGCTGCCATCCGCCCCCACACGCCAGACATTTCCCCCGACCGGTGGCCCCGCGTTCCTCCGCGTCTCTCCCTTTGCGCCGTGGGCCCGAGCCGTCAGCTTCTTCCTCCTCGGCTCTTTCTTCTCCACGCGCCTGCAGTACCGCTCTCTCTCTCGCCAGCTCTCTCTCGCGCCTACCGCAGCTGATCTCTTTCTCTCTCTCTCTCACCCCCGTGGGCAAGATTCAGCGCACCCCCTGTTCTCTCTCTCCCGCAAAATCTCGGAGAGATTTCGTCCATCCCCCCTCGCCGGCGCAAACAGGGCGGAGCGCCAGGTGCCGCCCTCGCCGCGTGCCTCTCCCGGCTATAAAAGCCCTGCCAAGGAGCCACAAATGCGCCGCAACACTTCACTCTTCCCTCCCCTGGCCGCAATTGCACCATAGCGTCCCAATTCCCCCGCCGGCCCCTCCTTCTTCCCGAACTCCGGCGCCACCCTCCCCGCCGATCCCGGCCGCCTCCGGGCACATCCCAGCTCCCAGAGCATCGGGGAAGCAAGGCGAAGCCATCCCCGGTCTTCCCCGCGCCTCCCGTGGTCTCCACCTCGCCATCACCGGAGCACCCGCCCGAGCCGCCGCCGTCGCTCGCCGCCAGCCCTCTCCGGTCACCGTCGCCCTCGGCCGTCCACACCAGAAGCATCGCCATCTCGTGGAGTTTATATTCCACGCAGCCCCGGACCCTTCTCGGCAGTCCTCGCCGCCGGCCACCGTTGCTCCCGACTTCCTCTGCCCAGCTCCCGACCGGAGCTACTTCAAGGGGATTACTTACCCCTATAGGGTAAGCATCGCTCGGGATGACCGAGTGGCTTTCAGCGCTCTCTCTTCCTCCCTCCTGCTCCCGCGGCGCGTGTTCGAGCCCGGCTCCGCGCGTTGCGGTCGAGCGTTTCTTTTAAATTTTTCCCCGCTGACAGGTGGGCCCCGCTCGTCAGCCGCTACGGGACCGCAGGCCCACTGACAGCCGGACCCCACCCGTCAGTGTCTATCGCACGTCGACAAGTGGACCCCACTAGCCATAGACTCAAGATTAAACAAAATAATAAAAAATTAAAGAGATTAAAAATAACCAGTGGGTCCCACCTGTCAGATATTTTATATTTTCTGGAATTAATTAAACCTGGGAACTTCAAATAATCATAACTTTTTCATTTTAACTCCAAATTGGATGAGACAAATTTCTAAATTCATATAAAATCAAGATCTGTCCAATGGAACTGAAATCATGAATTTTAGAGCTCATTAGAATTTTGGTGGTATTTACTGTGGTTTGCATAATTGAATTGAAAGGCTAAATGCTAATTAAGGGAAGTAATAAAAGAAATCTATTTTGATTAAATGTTCAAATTTAAGGACTACCAATAATTATAATTAAAATCTATGCCCATATTCGACATGCCTCCATTACATAAAATCTTAATCGTAGGTTTTGCTAGTTAGTAAATATTGAAATACAACCTTGTAAAGCAAGCCTTGCTAGACAGATACGTTTATATTAAAACTAGTAACAACTAAAATGTAGAGCCTTACTAAGCAAATGTGTGTGTGTGTGTGTGTATATATATATATATATATATATATATATATATATATATATATATATATATATATATATATATATATATATATAAGCATCTATAAGTATATGTAAGTAAGCGGTTAGAGAAATATGGATAGCATGTATGCAACCCATTAGCAGTTATGTTAGTACAATTATTGTACACCTTAGACCCTATTGAAAATATAAACCCTATCATTAGCATACTGCCAACCATAAAATCTTAAATAGTAGCTAAAGTAGGAGCAAGCTAATAATAGCGCCATTAATTAAGTCTTGACACTAGCTTTGGTACATGATACATAATAAAATTATGTATAATGATATATAAAGCAAGCTGGGACTCGTACCAATGGATCATAGTTTGAATTAAACTTAAACTAACGATAAACGAAGATACATAAAACATGATAATGGGATTATTGAAGATTTATAGAATAAGTACAGATCTCATCCATCAGTCCAGTTTACCCTTACCATAACCTGAGTTGCAAGGAATGCATACCCAAAAGATAAAATTTGGACACTAAACTCCTGCACCAAGTCCATAGGTCTAACCTAACTCATGGAACTTCCTTGATAAATAACAACCTATTAAAAAGAGATTATTAATAAAAAGATCAAGTTATTGTATGCTATTACCAACCTTACCCCCAAATCACCGAATCACCCATTAACTCGTAATAAAACTAAGTTGAGATTATTCGGATTTATTTGAATCTTTTGAGTTATTTGCCTTTATTTGTAATCATTATTTAGCACGTAATTAGATATGGGAATCTTGAAGAATCAAAGGATCAGGCGTGATCAAGAGCGAATCGAAGGTTAAGCCCTAGAAGCACCAGAGAATCCGGACCCCGACCACGGTGACCAAGGCGAGTCAATACTTTGATCATGTTGAACCCACATTTCTGCAAATTACTTTGTTTTAAATTAACAAGTTGCATGCTGTTATTTCTATACAAATACATGCTAGGTTTGATATTCTAGTTATATGCCATTGTTTACATTGAATAATATTACCCCCTCCTTTGAAATGATTGAATGTGTAAACCTTGTCGCCCTAGCAAAAGTATAATACTAATATTTCGAAAATAAGTCCATAATGATATGCTATGCTTAGTTTTGCATAGATACTCAGGGGGCGCTGAAATGCCCCATACATCATGATCGCTTTTAATGATGAGAAAAGGGTTTGGGCAGTCATGACGGGAATGACTGGTATATGTTGGTATGATTACTTTATGTTCCCAAAAACCCCAACATGCTTGAATATCTGGGCGGATTGGTTCGAGGGTGTGTGAGTGTGGTGCAGTGGAAGCACAAAGTGGGTTAGCGGTAGACCGCCCAGATAACCCTAAGGACTGAATCTCGTGATGACCTCCCAGTGTACCACAGTACAACCACAAGCTGGGAAAATGTAGGCAGGATTAACTAATTTGTATGGCTCTAAGGTGGTTACGTGAAGGTGTGAACACGAGCAAAGGGATGGATGGTCGCATCCCCGCCTTTGCCCGTGATGGCTCACGGGGGACCCTTCTCGAGGGATGGTCGTATCCTACAGAAGGCAGAACCTAGCGGGCGTAACCACAGTAGGACTATACATTGTAAAGGCCCTGTGATAGTCTACTCAACCGCATGGCTAAGGAATCATGTGGGGCAACGAGCAGATTTATCTCTTGTGGGTAAAGTGTGCAAACTCTGCAGAGTCTAAAACTATTCGAATAGCCGTGCCCACGGTCAAGGGCGGACATGGGAACTTAACCAGATATAGTTCTATTTCAAAATGCTTTATGATGGGTTGGAAAAGTGGAAGGGCAGCGTAAGGCCCTAGTTTGGAATTGTCCTGGGTGTCGTCCCAGTGGTAAGTTAAGCGGCTATAACGCTGAAGAATTGCTATATGGTGCAGATGCCATTAACGGTGGATGGAATCTGGATCGCTATTATTATTGCATATTCTGAACATTATGCTTTTGTTCAAAATGCTAGGTCTCAGGAATTTTTAAGTAATTGTATTCAAAAGCACTCTACGCAAAAATAAAATAACCTGAGCCTTCCTTTGATAAGCCATGCATATTACCTACTTGCATTCTGTGTATTGGCTCGCGGAGCACGGGGTCGGAGTGCTCACGCTCGCTTTTGCAGCAAAATTCAGAATCAGGAGTCAAATCACCTCGCCTCAGCAACAAGAGTGGACAAGCTGGCAGATAAGATGAAGATGAAGATGTCAAGGGCTAGGTCGCGAACCTCCAGTTGGCTGCCTGTGGGCATGTCCTGAAGGTCCCACCTGTGTGCTTCGTTCTTCCGCTGCTGCAATTTAATGATTTCGGCCTCATCGGCCCATGTGTAAGTCTACTATTATATTTACGTTTCCGCATGATATGTACTTTGATAATCAGAACTGTAACTGTGTGCACTATCTACTGATCCAGGGAATAGTGCAGTTAAACACAGTAGATTCCGGATTGCAAAATCTGGGTCTGACGATATCATAGTTTAAGTATGCATTTAAAACTCAAAACTATCACTATTATTTAGAATACACTATAGGAATATAGCGTCCACTATCTGATATCTGCTACACCAAAGTCAATCCGCTACAAGTTTGCTATCCGCTATTTAGAACCTTGTTTGGATGGCGAGAAATGAGGAAAGGAGGACACAGAGAAGGAATGAGGATAGAGGAGAGAAGGGCAACGAGGTTATTTTAAACTATTTCTCTCTCCAAAACAACTAACAATTTTCTAGTGCCCTACAATAAAGAGTTAGAAAATTGTAGTGCCTTGAAGCAAAGACATGATTTTCAGTGTTCCAAATTACGGTGTATCCAATTTAGTCCAAAAAAAGTGTTTTTCATGGCCCTTTAATCGTACTTTGGTTAGCCTTACCTCTTGTTGGAGGATATCTAGCAAGTGCACATGTACATAAATTAAAGAAGGGTGTTGATAAACACCACCCGTATGTTTTATTTTTAACTATCATCCAGATTTGTGATGGCCACGAATTCTCCCCCTCCAACCCCCCCCCCCCCTCCAAAAAAGGCATGTGCCAAATTTGGATAATTGTTAAAAAGAAAACATCCGGGTGATTCCTAGACATACTGTAAGTTCAAGCTTTATTAAGTTGGTTGTGGTGATAATGACAAATACAAATGTGAGACTAATATATTTATTGATTATGATATTGCTTAATCTTATTTGAATGAAAAGATAAAAAACATAAGAGGTATGCATTCAATATCACATTCTTATCTTACTGCATTTCTCGGATCCGAAATATAGAATGAACTTCACCAAATAAGTCAAACTTAAATATGTGCGTATGCTTTCACAGTATATTCTTGTATGCACACATTTAGGGGAGTTCACTCTATGTTTTGTAGTTTCATTAGTATTGACACATGTTGTCGGAACCCGGAGTAACGACTCCTGGATCCTCTGTGTAAATCGCACTAGTCCAGGATCAGCTAGTGCACACAGTCACATCAAAGATAATAATCAAGCACAAATGACTCAATATATTAAATAAAGGGTACGGCCTTATGGCCAAGTCTTACATCAATGCTCATTGGCAAAATAAATAAAGGAAATAACTGCGGAAGCAAACTGATAAATAGCGAAGCCCAAGCCTGCCCACAGGCAAACGACAGTAAGACGCGGCCTATTCGTCCAGATCTTCACCGTAGTTGACATCATCTTCCTCTGTGTGGAAAAAGCAACATGAGTACAAACTTGTACTCCGCAAATCACCCGGGAAAATGCAACATAATGATAAAGGCTTGAAAGGAAGGCTTATAGGGTTAGTTTGCATAAAACAGCATTTAAGAAATACAATAGATAGATTGGAATCGCAGAATTTAATACAGTAAGTAAAAACAATACTTGCAGTAGAAATTAATACCGTCAGTGCAGGCTCCGACCATACACCAACCTATCCACGGGCATCCCACCCGGACCATCTTTTCCAAAAGACCACGTATGGATTCCATCCATCCACACGCTTTCACTGCGCAACTCTGATGAATTCCATCCATTCACCAGATTTCAAACTCTCACGGATTCCATCCATCCGTAAGGTTTTCAAAAACATTTTGAAAAACAAAGTCTAATCCATGAAAAACTTTTACTCAGCATGCCCATGACCGTGGGCACGGCTATCCAGGATAGATTATACACTCTGCAGAGGTTGTACAACTTTACCCACAAGACACGATCATCCTTTTGTGCCACGCGAGTTACACACTTCCTTAGGTGTGCGGCAAGGAGTCATGACAAGGCCTTTACAATGCAAAGCCTTCAACCTGGTCGAGCCAACTCTAAGGTTTCACCCCAGTAAGGAATCCACCAGACCGGGACCCCCTCTTGAGCCTAGACGAGACTTCTCATGGCTTAACCACGCTCGCCCAAGTGAGACTTCACATGGCACCAACCACGCTCACTTTCAACCTACGACTCAACTCAGGTTGGGACTTCGCAAATTATTTAGCCAGGGCTGTCCCATACCAGCCATGTGGTAGTACGATTAGGGCTTTGCAACAGTAGCTCACAGACCGGTCCTTAATCTGACTCAGGCCCAACCACAAACCTCCGTGCACGACAATCAACCACTGCGGCTCCAACCAACAGTGCATGCCTGCACCCACCATTCTAACCAATTGCCTAAGTCTAAACCAGTTTTATATTTGTTTTCAAAATATTTCATAATCCTCCTTGACTCACCAAAGTCAAGAGTTCATATCAATTTATGTAAAAAGGGGCATCATTTTATGTGAAAGATATCCCAAAACAAAATTATACGATTAAGCAGGGCTAAGCATTTGATTAAACTCTCTAGCCAACACTAATGTATTAACTAGAGTTTGAATCTAGGGTGACAAGGTATAAGGAATTCAAAGTCAAAGGAGGTAATAACAAACATGTATTAACTAAGGTTAAAACTGAATTGAAATACCTTGAATAAAATTATGCATGCAATATAATTTAAATCAACATAATTTTATTTGAAAATCTGGGATCAACATGATCAAGGAGGGTGACTTGCCTTGCTCTTCAAATTGGTTTGAATCTTCGTCGAAGAAATCTCCCGAATCGTCGAAGTCTACACGTGAAAATAACCCACCAAATTCAAATACATTCAAATAAAATTCAAATTGAACTCAAATATTTGAATTGAGGCTAGAAATGGATAGAGGGGAATTTTTGATGAATTTAGAAATTTGAATGGGCCAAATCGGAGTTAGAACGAAGGAGAACGGGCTCCGGGAAGTTTGAAAAGAGAGAAAATGGAAAATCTGGATTTTTGGAATTATTTTTCTAAAGGAAAAGGGATTATGACGTCAGCATGCGTCAGCGAGGAATTTCTTTTTCGGCCGGAATTATTTTTCAACGGAAAAAGGACTTTATTGCGTCAGCATGACCTCAGCCCGAGGTGGACCGACACCGACATGCGGGCCCCTGGTCTATGGACCAGGTCCACGGAAGGAGGAGGAGGCCGAGGTGGCACGGGAGGCGGGGTGTGCCTGCGTGGCGCTGACGGGGGCGGGGGCTGCCGAGGTGGCCGAGACGTGGCGCCACCTCACCTGCCACGCAAGCACGGGGACGCCGACGTGGCTGACCGGCAGGGCGGCGCTCGGGCCCGGGGAGTTCGCCGGCGCACGGCGGCACGGCGGCCGACGACGAGGAGCGGGGAAGGGAGAGGGAGCTGCGGGGAACTTGGCACTACTTGGCGCGGGGTCCGGCGGTGGGCGGAGGGGGCTGGCGACGAGGAGGAGCGGCGGCGGCTCGGGTCTCACGCGGCGGCGGCGCTCCGGCGGTGGAGAGGCGCGGTCGAGGGGTGGAGGAGGTCGGGGGCGACACGAGGAAGCTCGGGGTCGAGCCGGCCGGGCTCGAGGGGGAGCGGGGAGGCGGAGATTGCTCGCCGTTGTTGGCGGCGGCGGCCGAGGCGGGTGAGCACGACGCGGCGGCGGTGGAGCGGCCGGGAGGGGATGGGGAGTAGAGGAGGGGGAAGTGCGGGTTGTGACGGAGCCGAAGGGGGCCTTTTATAGGGCAGTGGGGGAGCGGGTGGCCGCGGATTTCTCGCCGGAGGTGGGTGGTGGGCGGCGGCCGTTGCGGACGGGTGAGGCCGAGCGGGCGCGGGTCGTGGGGAGGAAGGTGGGCGCGACTTGCGGAAGGGGGCGGCGCACAAGCGGGAGTGGGGGCGTGGCCGAGGAAGAGGGGAGGTGGCCGGGAGAAGCGGGCGGCGGGCGCAACGGCCAGCGGCGCGGGGAGGAAGAAGGGCGGGGAGGGAGACGGTCCTGACGCGCGGGGTCCACACGCAGAGAGAGAAGGGGCCAGGGAGGCTGACGGGTGGGACCGGGGAGGAGGTGAGAGGGGGAGCCGGCGTGCCGACAGGTGGGGCCGGAGGCGCAGAGAGAGGGAAGGCGAGCGGGTGAGATGGCCCGAGGCGGATGGGCGCGGGCTGATCGGGCCGGACGCGTGGCGAGAGCGGAAGGGGTGGAGGCGGGATGCGCGGGAGGAATCCGGCCGTCCACGTGGCGGCCGGGGGAGGGGGTTGGGATTTATTTTTTGGAAATTGATTTCTGATTTTCAGAAATTGCCAGGAAATTCATTTAGCCTCAGAAAAATTTGAAATAAATTCCAAAAATCTCAGAAAAATTCAGAGAATCTCCTGGAGACATTTGGAACTTAATAAAAAAATTTCCAACTAATGTTGGTATTATAATTTAATACTTTAAAATACTTTTTAATTTCAAAAATACATTTTCAAACTCCAGAAAAACCAGGGAACCAAATAAAATCCAAATAACTCCAAATAATTAATTTGAACTAGGATTTTTATAAAAATCAAAATATCATTTTATTTAATAATAATCTTAGGTTTTTCTGAAAATGCTTTTCAAATCCATTTTTTTCAAAAACAGAAATTCAGAGCAAAACCAAATTTAAACTTTAGGCAACAAAACACTTATTTTAGATTAAATTTTAATTTTAATTGATTTTTATTTATTTCTTTATTTATTTTATTTATTACTTCATTTTAATTTTAATAAAAACCTGGGCTGTTACAATCTACCCCCCTTAAACAGAATCTCGTCCCCGAGATTCGCACGGGCTAGCAGAGAAACAGGTTTGGATCTTACCCGGTGTGGCTTGAGCTGAGATTTGGTTTAAACATCCCTTCACGAAGGTCGTTGGTAGTTGGTGCTCCAGCTTGATGCTTCCAAAGACTAGGAAAGAGGAGACTCAAGGCAAAGGAAGGAATAGGGGATATTTTGCACAACCCAAAACTGAATTTTAACTTTAAATAAACCTTTATTTACCTCATAATAAGTAATAGTTATGGCTGTCGACAAAAGAGAAAACTTGACAGCTTATAACCTCGTCTACTATCTAGCTTAACAACTTAAACTAAAGAGGTAAGAGTTGTCTTGGTGTCATCCTTCGTGGCTCTCGAGGTACGAAGCGTGATCCTTCGAGACGAAGACTGAAGTGGGACAGGATCGAAGAATTCCTGCTGTTGCCATCTATAGTTGTTTTGGAGCAAGGGAAGATGTAGAAATAGGTTTTTTTTTTCAAAAATGACATATAGACGAGAAAGAATTGAGATAAGGATAAGCAAAGATTAAGGGGTAAGAATAAGCAAAACTTTTGAAATTACTGTTTAGTAAAATAAGTCCTTAGGGTCAAACCATTCTATTCTACCAACGGTCGCGTCTTAGTATCGTCATGGCTCTGATACCACCTTTGTCGGAACCCGGAGTAACGACTCCTGGATCCTCTGTGTAAATCGCACTAGTCCAGGATCAGCTAGTGCACACAGTCACATCAAAGATAATAATCAAGCACAAATGACTCAATATATTAAATAAAGGGTACGGCCTTATGGCCAAGTCTTACATCAATGCTCATTGGCAAAATAAATAAAGGAAATAACTGCGGAAGCAAACTGATAAATAGCGAAGCCCAAGCCTGCCCACAGGCAAACGACAGTAAGACGCGGCCTATTCGTCCAGATCTTCACCGTAGTTGACATCATCTTCCTCTGTGTGGAAAAAGCAACATGAGTACAAACTTGTACTCCGCAAATCACCCGGGAAAATGCAACATAATGATAAAGGCTTGAAAGGAAGGCTTATAGGGTTAGTTTGCATAAAACAGCATTTAAGAAATACAATAGATAGATTGGAATCGCAGAATTTAATACAGTAAGTAAAAACAATACTTGCAGTAGAAATTAATACCGTCAGTGCAGGCTCCGACCATACACCAACCTATCCACGGGCATCCCACCCGGACCATCTTTTCCAAAAGACCACGTATGGATTCCATCCATCCACACGCTTTCACTGCGCAACTCTGATGAATTCCATCCATTCACCAGATTTCAAACTCTCACGGATTCCATCCATCCGTAAGGTTTTCAAAAACATTTTGAAAAACAAAGTCTAATCCATGAAAAACTTTTACTCAGCATGCCCATGACCGTGGGCACGGCTATCCAGGATAGATTATACACTCTGCAGAGGTTGTACAGCTTTACCCACAAGACATGATCATCCTTTTGTGCCACGCGAGTTACACACTTCCTTAGGTGTGCGGCAAGGAGTCATGACAAGGCCTTTACAATGCAAAGCCTTCAACCTGGTCGAGCCAACTCTAAGGTTTCACCCCAGTAAGGAATCCACCAGACCGGGACCCCCTCTTGAGCCTAGACGAGACTTCTCATGGCTTAACCACGCTCGCCCAAGTGAGACTTCACATGGCACCAACCACGCTCACTTTCAACCTACGACTCAACTCAGGTTGGGACTTCGCAAATTATTCAGCCAGGGCTGTCCCATACCAGCCATGTGGTAGTACGATTAGGGCTTTGCAACAGTAGCTCACAGACCGGTCCTTAATCTGACTCAGGCCCAACCACAAACCCCCGTGCACGACAATCAACCACTGCGGCTCCAACCAACAGGGAATGCCTGCACCCACCATTCTAACCAATTGCCTAAGTCTAAACCAGTTTTATATTTGTTTTCAAAATATTTCATAATCCTCCTTGACTCACCAAAGTCAAGAGTTCATATCAATTTATGTAAAAAGGGGCATCATTTTATGTGAAAGATATCCCAAAACAAAATTATACGATTAAGCAGGGCTAAGCATTTGATTAAACTCTCTAGCCAACACTAATGTATTAACTAGAGTTTGAATCTAGGGTGACAAGGTATAAGGAATTCAAAGTCAAAGGAGGTAATAACAAACATGTATTAACTAAGGTTAAAACTGAATTGAAATACCTTGAATAAAATTATGCATGCAATATAATTTAAATCAACATAATTTTATTTAAAAATCTGGGATCAACATGATCAAGGAGGGTGACTTGCCTTGCTCTTCAAATTGGTTTGAATCTTCGTCGAAGAAATCTCCCGAATCGTCGAAGTCTACACGTGAAAATAACCCACCAAATTCAAATACATTCAAATAAAATTCAAATTGAACTCAAATATTTGAATTGAGGCTAGAAATGGATAGAGGGGAATTTTTGATGAATTTAGAAATTTGAATGGGCCAAATCGGAGTTAGAACGAAGGAGAACGGGCTCCGGGAAGTTTGAAAAGAGAGAAAATGGAAAATCTGGATTTTTGGAATTATTTTTCTAAAGGAAAAGGGATTATGACGTCAGCATGCGTCAACGAGGAATTTCTTTTTCGGCCGGAATTATTTTTCAACGGAAAAAGGACTTTATTGCGTCAGCATGACCTCAGCCCGAGGTGGACCGACACCGACATGCGGGCCCCTGGTCTATGGACCAGGTCCACGGAAGGAGGAGGAGGCCGAGGTGGCACGGGAGGCGGGGTGTGCCTGCGTGGCGCTGACGGGGGCGGGGGCTGCCGAGGTGGCCGAGACGTGGCGCCACCTCACCTGCCACGCAAGCACGGGGACGCCGACGTGGCTGACCGGCAGGGCGGCGCTCGGGCCCGGGGAGTTCGCCGGCGCACGGCGGCACGGCGGCCGGCGACGAGGAGCGGGGAAGGGAGAGGGAGCTGCGGGGAACTTGGCACTACTTGGCGCGGGGTCCGGCGGTGGGCGGAGGGGGCTGGCGACGAGGAGGAGCGGCGGCGGCTCGGGTCTCACGCGGCGGCGGCGCTCCGGCGGTGGAGAGGCGCGGTCGAGGGGTGGAGGAGGTCGGGGGCGACACGGGGAAGCTCGGGGTCGAGCCGGCCGGGCTCGAGGGGGAGCGGGGAGGCGGAGATTGCTCGCCGTTGTTGGCGGCGGCGGCCGAGGCGGGTGAGCACGACGCGGCGGCGGTGGAGCGGCCGGGAGGGGATGGGGAGTAGAGGAGGGGGAAGTGCGGGTTGTGACGGAGCCGAAGGGGGCCTTTTATAGGGCAGTGGGGGAGCGGGTGGCCGCGGATTTCTCGCCAGAGGTGGGTGGTGGGCGGCGGCCGTTGCGGACGGGTGAGGCCGAGCGGGCGCGGGTCGTGGGGAGGAAGGTGGGCGCGACTTGCGGAAGGGGGCGGCGCACAAGCGGGAGTGGGGGCGTGGCCGAGGAAGAGGGGAGGTGGCCGGGAGAAGCGGGCGGCGGGCGCAACGGCCAGCGGCGCGGGGAGGAAGAAGGGCGGGGAGGGAGACGGTCCTGACGCGCGGGGTCCACACGCAGAGAGAGAAGGGGCCAGGGAGGCTGACGGGTGGGACCGGGGAGGAGGTGAGAGGGGGAGCCGGCGTGCCGACAGGTGGGGCCGGAGGCGCAGAGAGAGGGAAGGCGAGCGGGTGAGATGGCCCGAGGCGGATGGGCGCGGGCTGATCGGGCCGGACGCGTGGCGAGAGCGGAAGGGGTGGAGGCGGGATGCGCGGGAGGAATCCGGCCGTCCACGTGGCGGCCGGGGGAGGGGGTTGGGATTTATTTTTTGGAAATTGATTTCTGATTTTCAGAAATTGCCAGGAAATTCATTTAGCCTCAGAAAAATTTGAAATAAATTCCAAAAATCTCAGAAAAATTCAGAGAATCTCCTGGAGACATTTGGAACTTAATAAAAAAATTTCCAACTAATGTTGGTATTATAATTTAATACTTTAAAATACTTTTTAATTTCAAAAATACATTTTCAAACTCCAGAAAAACCAGGGAACCAAATAAAATCCAAATAACTCCAAATAATTAATTTGAACTAGGATTTTTATAAAAATCAAAATATCATTTTATTTAATAATAATCTTAGGTTTTTCTGAAAATGCTTTTCAAATCCATTTTTTTCAAAAACAGAAATTCAGAGCAAAACCAAATTTAAACTTTAGGCAACAAAACACTTATTTTAGATTAAATTTTAATTTTAATTGATTTTTATTTATTTCTTTATTTATTTTATTTATTACTTCATTTTAATTTTAATAAAAACCTGGGCTGTTACACATGTCCCATTTCTATATTAAGGATTTTTTACTTTAAAACATATCCCTTGAGTATATATAGCCTGTGTAGTTTATACACACACACACATACTCATAATCGGGTTGTCATCTAATTCCTCCATTATGTGTTGATGGTTGGATGATTAATGATAACTGGATAAGTAAGCTTTGCTTTAAAAGTTTATCTTAGAGTACATGATTGTTGTGTACATGTTGTATACTCGTAATTCAATTTTTATTTCATTATTTGTTGAGATTGTCATTAATTACCAAAAAAAGAAGATTGCAGAATCTAGTTCCTCCATTATGAGTTAATGGTGAAGTTTGTTAATTGATGATAATTGTTTTGTAAACTAACATTTTTCATAAGTTGGATGAATAGATTAGATTCCACAAATGAGGAAGACTTGAGATGATTTTATATGTTGAAGATCATCAAGTCAAGTGGTGGACGCATCATGAGTTGATACATATCCAAGAGGAGATGATCATGTGTTGATCATCAAGTCAAGTAAAAATACATCATGTGTTGATAGAGTTGAAGTAAATGATGCATCATGAGTTGATGTATGTCAAGACTATAACTCAAGGCAAAGGTATGGCTAGTTAGGCCTAAGGATGTGTTTCTAGTCTTTTACCGATCTTAGCGTTTAGTTGGAAGACCGGATTGCTAGTATAGGTTGCCGTACTATTAAGAGGGGTCATGTCTAGTAGTTTAAGTCTCATCATGTGTTGATAGTTCAACCTCACTTGTTGTAGCTCTTCTTGGCATGAGGCTTGTATTTGCGAATGTGTTTTGCAAATAGTTAAAGCTCATGTGTTGAATCCTTATAACATGGGACTATACATTGCAAATGTGTTTTGCAAGTGTTTGAAGTCCATATTTCCATTCTTTATAATATGAGGCTTATATTTGCAAATGTGTTTCGCAAATAGTCGAAGCTCCTATATATGATCCTTGTGTCATGATACTAAAAGTGTGCAAATATGTTTTGCAACTCGTTATGAATCATGGATAATCTTTGTGTGTATGATACTATAGTTTGCAAATATGTTTTGCAAAATCTGTTGAAGTATATGCACTTAGGGAAATCGGAACTACTGCAATGTATTTTGTGGTACTACCATTGGTCGGAACTGCCGATGTTATAATCACAGAACTATTGCGTCTGTTGGTGGTCGGAAGACCTATGTGGTTGAGAACCATTGTGGTCGAAACCAATATGGTCAAAGACTTGTGTTGTCGAAGATCAATGTGGTCGGGAACCAACATGATCGAAGCTAACGTAGTCAAACCAACGAGATTGAAGATCGATGTGATCGATGACCTGTGTGGTCAAAGATCGATGTGGTCGAAGATCGAAGTGGTTGAAAGCAACATGGTCAGAACCGGCCTGGTCAAGATCTATGTGATCGAAACCAGTGTGGTCAGAACTAACGTGGTCAAAATCTGTGTGATCGAAACCAGCGTGGTCGAACCGACGTTGTTGAAATTGACGTGGTTAAGATCTATGTAATCGAAACCAGCGTGATCAAACCAGTGCGGTCAAAACTGACCTGTGTAGTCGAAATCGACGTGGTCAAACTAACGTGATTAAAACAACGTGATCGAAGATCGATGGAGTAGTCAGAGTTCTGTGTGATCGAAGATTGACATGATCTAAAATCAGCATGGTTGACATGGTTGAGACCAATGTGGTTAGAGGCCAATGTAGTTGGAGACCTGTATGGTCGATTCGGACACCATGATCAGAGACCAGCGTAGTCAGACGCTTGTGTGGTCGATCCGGACAACGTGGTTGGAGACCAGCGTGGTCGGAGATCAGCGTAGTCGGAGACCTGTGTGGTTGAACCGGACAACGTGGTCGAAGACCTGAGTGGTCGAACCATCTGATGTGGTCACATACCAGTATAGTCAACGATCGGTACTTTCAACCAGCTCTGCCTGAGCAGTCTGATCGGCTCTGTGTGAGCGGTGCGATCAGCGAGTGGTACTACCGGCTTTGTGTGAGCGGTATTTTCGATTTGCGGAACTTTTGGCTTGTGTAGCGGTACAGTTTTTCCAGAGAGACACCTGTGTAGAGTCTTCTCATCCTCGAAGAAATCGATAGTTCTGCACTAGTTCTACGGTACTTCCAATGATTGGTAGTACCAGACTTTGCACGAAGAAACTATCGGTTTTGCCTATAACGACTAGTTTTCTTACCATTGTTGAGGGGAGCGGAAGTACCGATCGTTTGCCTGCAGTACTTCCGAAAATCCTAATTTTATGTCCCAACAGCTAGTTTCGAGGTGTGGGGTATATATACCCCTTTGTGGCCTGTTGGAGGATAACTTTTGGCACTCCATTTCACTCTTTTGAGCTAGTGTGAGGTCCGTCTCTTAGTTGTGCATGTGTTGCACTTGGTAAGTAAGGAGGAAGGCTCTAGATTGCATGTGTTGCATATAGAGGTGGATTGTGTTTCCACTCGAGTTTGTGCATTCGTTGCACATGGTGAGAGTCAAGCAAGGGGATTGATTTATTACTTTTGGAGTTTGCCGACTCCTAGACAGCGTTGGAGGCGCGTGTGCAGTAATTTTCTCAAAGAAGGTTGTGAGAAGATCCGATGAAGTTGTGAAGGTTGAAGCTCACCTATGTGTAGCGAGAAAGAGTTACCACTAGTGGATTGAGATGTTTCGGCTTAATTCATGGAACCGTCCAGTTCGTTTAGGCTAACCTCAACGTAGACTAGGGGAGACTAGCAAGTCTCTGAACACCATAGTAAAAAGCAACCGTATCATTTATGGTTTGTTTTCTTGTGCTCAATTTACATTTATAGAATTAAATTGATTATTTGTCATCCTAAAATTGCAAATCTTGACATAGGTTTAGCTTCTTGGTGCACTTAGGTGAACCCAGTTGTTTTAGGCGTTATTTGTGCTAAATCTTTTTGAGTTAAGCTTCCATATTATTTGTTTGGTTTAGTCAAATAGAAATTGATAATTAATTGGTGAAGATTTTTTTAGACCGTTTATTGACTCTCCTCTAGTCGGTCCCCTCGATCTAACACTAACCCATTAAAGAAATGAAATACACATGTAAATTAAAATTAAAGCATAGGACCAAATACGAACTTGCATTTTATTCCATGAATAGGATGCAGATAATCATAGCAACGCAACGTACGCGTGCTCTTGGCAATTAAACGAGAGGAAACACGTTACAGAATTATTAAGAACAACATCAAGACAAGGGTGATAATAGCACTGGAGAATTAAGAGAAAGAAGATAAAAAACACACAACTTTTGCGCAACGGTATATAGATGATATGGATGGATGGACAGACAGACGTACGGCATCGTCGACGTCGTCCCTCGTCCCAGCTGCAGCTACCGGCCGTGCTTGCGCGGACGCCGCGGAGGCTTCCTCACGCCTTTCGCGTACATGTGCGCCGGCGGGTGGCCGCTGACAGCCGTGGCCATGAACAAGAGCAGAGCAACTGCGAACAGCACCAGCCGCTTGCTCACCAAACCCATACCCATGTCAACTGTCGATCGTCGTTTTCTTCTCGTCCTCCTTGCCTCCTCCTCCCGCTCCTTATATACTAGTAGGGTGTGCTGTTTGTAACCAGTAAGACAGAGACCCACAGAAGAACCTTCCTTCCTAGGTGATGAGGCACGTCGATCGAAAGTCAAAAGAAGAAGAGAATTAACTATAATGGATTACAATGGAGTGATAATCGATCAATCCCGGAACCGGGGCGAGCTAGCTTCTTGAATAATCCGATGTACGCAGCTAATTGACCTGCCTGTGTGCTGACAGGGAAGAGTACTTCCTGACAGACAAGATAGAATAAGATGCATGCGGTGTCACCTGAAAAGAAAATTGTATCCATCCATCGTGGCATCACCTATATAGCTCCATAGATATACAAGATGGAGACGAAGTATAGATTGCTTTGCTTGGCTAGCTAACTAGCCGCCTAAGCACATGCATGCATGTTTACACGCTGGCATACCGTCGGTCTTTAGTATGCTATTTTGACCGCTACTCTCGGTTATAATACATTGTTATAAATCACAAAAACATATGTCACGAAAGTATATTTTATAATGAATCATATGATTATATATATATATATATATATATATATATATATATATATATTATTTTACATAACGGATGGTAAATAAAGTTATCATGGTTACGGTGCACTGTTCTTTGGCCGTACCCACCGATCTATTCGCACTTCCCATAGCGGTTGGACTGCATCTATCAGATCGCTAGCAATAGCCGGTCTAACCGCATCTTTAATGCCGGTCACACCGCCCAACTTGATTCCGGTCTAACCGGTCAGTCAGACTGCACGTGCTCAATTCCAAAACACATTTTCTGGAAAAAAACAGCTGCCAACTAGAGTCTGGTCATATCACACCGGTGGTCCGACTACCAACCAGAGTCCGGTCACACTCCAAAACATAGCCATTACAATGACAAACACATTTAATTGATATTCTTCGCAATGAATATTCCTAGGAAGAACATTAAACATGCAACAAGAACCATTTTAAACTTCTCATATGTAGTCATCGATTTCAGGATAGACTTGTTAATATCAACCAATGACTTGTTCATTTCAGCTAAATGTGCCAACACATAGTTGTCGACAGGGGAAACAATTGGATATGTTTGGTGTGCACTACTAAACTTCAACCTAGCCAAATATGTCCCATATTGATCTTTCCACATAAAAGTGTCACAACTGCTAGAAGAATAATTCTACACAAAAACATAGCAAGGTGATAATGCAGAAGTGTCTCCTCAAATATATATCTTCTACACAGAGCTAGATATATTGATCTAAATCCAGAAATAACAAAAGATGCTTGGTTTTGTATTCGAACAAACTTACACTGGTGTTGTTAGAACATGTGTAATACTCTTTTCCTTGATTTTTCGAGCTCCCAAACACTACCCAAATCATCTACTCACTGTATTTTGGGTATGGCACAAGCTGAAGACCCCCCAGAAGGCCCCGATACGGAGGACTTCGACTGTAACACTTTCTTCGCAAAATCCATTGACATCTACACAATCATTTGGCCAGGAAATCAAATCGTCATGACTTTGAACTGGCAAGCAAAGGGATGGGGCCACTCAGTGCAGCACAGGTGCAAGGAAAGGAGGGTGGGCTGCTTACCTCACATAGGGCCTCGCCGTGGGCGCAGGTGGGGTGACAGGCAGCGCCTCAACTCGGCGGGGCATAGGGGGTGCAACTGACTTGGAGCAGCACAGATGGAGCGGCGAGGCTATTGCACGAGACTACTATAGTCTACTTGGCGACAGCGTGACGCAGGGGCAGTGGTGGCGCAGTGCACCAGCAGGGATGGGCTTCAAGAATCCTAATCTTAGCTCGCGTTGTGCATTGGGGAATCGGGGGAGGGCCAAGGTGGGCGATACTGGTTGACGGTGGGGGCGTCTCCATGAAATGGAGCTGGTAGGACGGAGATGGACATGGGGGAGAAGATGGATTTGAGCGGGGTACCTGAGTCTTTTCAAAAAATTTATCTCTCCTTCTGGCCCAAAAATGATAAAATATGAGGCGCGGTGTCTTACCGCAAAATTACAGCTTTTGTCAATGCGTTTTGGCTAAATCATTTGATGTCCTTTGATAAAAGGGGACAATGAACAGTGTCCTGTAGCCAATTCCCCCTAAAGAATAAATATCGATTGATACCAGATAATTGATTGGAAAGAAAGACACAAAAAATTTAACATAAGGCACATGCTTAGGCCATGGAGACCAGCGGACTCTTCCCGCATGCAGATCCCTGCTCTCCTTGAAGACAAAGCCGGATTTGACACTGTTTTGCATAGTATTTACAAAAGTAGCCGTATGCGCATCGTATTTGAAGAAATGTCACTTCTGTCGTCTGGTGGGCGGGCAGCAGCGCCGGGGAGGCGACGCGTGACGAGGCCGCCGGCAGCAGGCGCCTGCCCCCACCGGCAGACGGCAGGCAGCCTACCACTTGGTGGGGGGATAACAGGCAGGCCTGCCATTCGATGAGGTGGCGACAGGTGATTAAGCCGGCTAATTAGTTGGCTTAATTACCTGCCCTAATTTTTTTCTAGTTAGTATTTGTTTGAATTTTTAACTATATCAAATGAGTTCAAAAAATTACGAAAATTTATTTACAGCGTCTTGACATAATGTACTACATAGTATATTTTTTGGGAAATTTTATCCATTGTGAATGGCGCTAAAAAATTCATACAATTTTGATATTTGTATGAGTTTTTGTATATAGCAAATCAGTTTCAAAAATTACAAAATTTTATGTGAAGCCTTCCAATATAGTCATAGTTATTATTTAGTTTTCATGAATGTTATGTACTCCGAATTTGTCACGTTTGTTCGAATTATTTTAATTTTAAATTAAATTCACGATTAAATTCATCGAGTGTAAATACATGATTAAATTAATCCAAATAAATATGGCAAATTCGAACCACATAATATTCCCAATAATTTACACAATAGCTATGACTATGTTGGGAGGTTTCACATAAAATTTCGTTGATGTTGGAGCTTGTTTGCTATATATACAAGCTCGTACAAATATCAAAAATTAATGAATTGTTTTAGCAATGTTCATAATGGTTAAAATTGCTCAAAAATTACATTGTCAAGTACACTATGTTGATATACTGTACATAAATTTTATAATTTTGTGAGCTCATTTGGTACATTTAAAAATTGAAACAAATACTAAGCAAAAAAATAGAGTATGTAATTATACCGGCTAATCAGCCTTAGTCGGCTTAATCACGTGTCATCTCCTCACCGGTGACAGGTGATTAGGCTGGCTTAATTACCTGTTTTACATTTAATATTGGTTTGAATTTTAAAATATATCGAATGACCTCAAATAATTACAAAAATTTATGTATATCCTTCCGATACAACGTACACGATAGTGTAATTTTGGATAATTTTATCCATTGTGAATGTTGCTAAAAAATTTATAAACTTTTGATATTTGTATGAGTTTTTATATATAGCAAATGTACTTCAAAAATTATAAAATTTTATCTGAAGCCTTCTAATATAGTCATAGTTATTGTGTAATTTTTAGAAAATTTTATGCGGTCTAAATTTGCCATATTTATTTGGATTAATTTAATCATTAATAAAATTCATGATTAAATTCACCGGCCGTAAATTCCCAAATTAATATGGAAAATTTGGAGTACATATTTTTTTTAAAATACACAATTAGGTCAATTGTTTTGGGAGGCTCCACATGAAATTTATATTTTTTTTGGAGCTCGTTTGCTACATGTAACAATTTCTTCAAATATCAAAATGGTACAAATTTTTGAGCAATATTCAGTGGGGATAAAATTGAAAAACAAATTGCGCAATGAAGTAAGTTGTGTCAAGATTTTGTCCATTAAATTTAGAAATTTTTTAGTCTCATTTGCTATATTTAAAAATTTAAACAAATATGATATAAAATTACGATGGGCGGGCGGCAGATGCCTGCCATCTACTCTGGGGGCGGCAGGTGCCACGCGTCATCTTCCCCGTGTTGCCTCCGCCCACCGGACGGCAAAACGCTATTTTTGCAAATACGTTGTGCATATAACTAGTTTTGTAAATACTGTCGGAAACAGCGCCAAATCCGCTAAAAACTCGCTCTATCTGTCTGTGTCTCTCTCTCTCTTGGTACGTGCTCTATCTATACGTGGATTATTAAACTAAAACATAAATTTTCTCACATTCCAAACGAATCTGACACATAATCATTCATGCTTCTGAAATTTGTTCTATCACACTATTCCATGCTACCCGCGCCATCATCGATCTTCCACCGTGGCCCAAATCCACCAGAACAACAGCAGCCTGAGTGCATGTGAAAAGGCCATCAACCGGTATAGGATGTTCGACCGATTTGCTGGATGATGCACTGATTGTATTGCCGACGTGAAAACAGCCGAAAGGCGATACATTCATTTTCAAGGCAATGGAGGGCCGATCACCTTCTTTCTTTCTTTGTTCCTTTCTTCCCTATTTCTTCGACTTCTTTTTCTCTTTTTGGCTCCGGATGAATATGCAAAGCTATGGAGAAGCATTGATATGGATAGGAATTACTATTAATGCGAATGTCTAGGGCATGTATTGTAAAAAAAGAGAGGAGTGGGTGAAGTAGACATCTTTTATTTGAAAACCGAAGCAGACATCTTTTATTTTTCCAGGCTAGACACATGACACCAACTAATCACCATGGTTGACATGATGACCAATCGTATAATCATTAAGGATTTGCTTGGAATGTGGTAATTTTATAGAAAAATTTGTAGGAATTTCATAGGAAACCATTCAATTCATGTAGGAACCGGGAAAAATCTGGTGTTCCAAACAGGGCTAACATTACATGTAAATTTCATAAAACCTATTTTTTTTGTCAAACACTAGTTCAGCCAAACTACGATGGTTGATGCCCGCGCAAGGGCATGGGCCACATTGCTAGTTCATCATCAAAAAACACTTTCATAAGAATATTACAAGTTGTTTTATTTTGTTATTATACGCTGACAAACATTATTGGTCAAAATTGCACCCTGCCAAGTCAGAAAAAACCGACTTCTCATTGGACCGGAGGGAGTTCTGTGATCAGAGGGATCGATTCAGAGAAGTGCGCCTAAACTTTTCCAAGAACTGGGTAAGCGACCATTCATGGCTCGAAGACCATATCTTCAGCCTCGTTTTTAAGGGAATCGAAGAGGAAAGATGACAGGTAGCGATCGCCGAAGCTCGCGAAAACAACCTGCAACGAGCAAGAACAACACTCTACTGCAGCAAGGAAACAGTTCATGATCGGTGAAACAGATGCCTGATGACGGCGCTTACGACTGAGTTTCCCTTTGTTCTCGCACCCCCGCGCGACTCCGATGGCAGCCAGCTGCACCCGACGATATCCCGACCTGAAACATCAAGAAAGCCATGCATCGTAAACAGCGAATCCTACACAGGATATCAGACAACAGAGGTTGGTGGAGCCTGCTCACCAGCAGCCTTTCTTCAAGGCGATCTGTTTCGCCATGCTGACGGCTTCCTCGTTCGAGACCTGGGTGACCTGGGCGATCGAGTGATCAATGCAAGGAAAATTGTTGAGGACAATCAATGGGTTTAACAAGACTGCAGACAAGGAATATACAACTGGAGTTGCTTATTTGGAAGACTTCATCAAGGATGTTGACATCGAGGATGCCAGGAACAAAACCAGCATCGAGACCTTGGATTTTGTGTGGACTGCAATGTCTAGTATATATTTGTGATAAATAATTGATACTTTGGTTGAGTTGAATTTGGATTTTGCAAAAGTTTCAGAAAATTTAGTTTTTAGTATGTGCTATCAGGGTTTAGTCTAATTGACCGCCATGGGGTCGGCAGTCTGACCGGCAGCTGGCCGGCGATCTGACAGCCATGGGGTGAGCGATCAAACTGGTTATGTATATTTGGAAAATTGAACACCAAATACTTGTGTAATTTTGTTTGGGGATGTGTTTACACTTGGTGCCACTGAAATTGAAAATTGAATCTAAAACTAGATAAAGTTTAATCTAAATTCTAGAGATAGTATTTTCTGATACAGTTAAGCAGTTAGACCAGCCAGTAGTCGGCGGTGTGGCCGACATGGTGTTGGTGGTTAGACTTCCTACTAGCAAATTGTTTTGGTAAAGCTTGGATCAATGATGATTGAGTGTATATATGGAATAGGTGCTATGGATCGGGACTAGGCGGGGAGCTGAGGTGCGAGAGGTTATATAAGTCCGGGTGAGATTACGTGGCTCAAGGGGGAATTACAAAGAAGCCAAATATCATGAAGATGTGAGTTGATGTATATGATGCACCAAGTGACAAAGCCGATGCACGTAGAGACAGTTCAGAGGAATTCGAATGCGTGAAGATGTTGGCTAGTCATTGGGTACTACGGGCTACGTATTAAAGCATGTGGAGATGCTGTGAGGTGAAATTGAAGACGGAGTAAAAGAAAGGTGTCTAGAAGTTTCGTCGAGGGTATTTTGGTAGTTGGCCAAATACCGAGTTAGTGCCCTGATTAAAATCAGTGCGAAAAGGCACAAAGGAGAAGTGATTTAGGTTAGAATTCTAGGTTTTATGTTTTTTTGTTCTACCACCTTGGATCCTTTCATTGTTGTGAGAGAGAACTTGAGAGTAAAGAATGGTGCCTTGGCTCAGTGAGTATGCAAACTTCATCCTCCATTGTAATATATCAAAGTTTTAACTCAATCATATTCTTGTTTGTATTTTTGTTTGGTTTTGCTCGTTCTTGAGCTAGATTTATGGTTCCGGGTTTGTGTGAGTTCTAGCCCATTTAAATTATCTTGCTAGGATATGTGAGAATAGATCTGAAATACCTTATGTCTTAAATCCTCACGAGCAAGAAGTAATTTGGGTTTTTGGTGTTCTTGTGAACTAGATTCGATTCTCTTCTATTTGATGAGCTCCCAAGAATCTTGTGATTATTAATTGGTTTATGTTTCTATTGTCTTGAACAAGTCTAATGCAAAATTTAAACGTGTTTAGACGAGAATGGGGAGTTCTTGATATTTGAGATTTTACCTCGAAAGGTTTTCAAGTTTGGGAATAGGGAACCAGTCAGATCAGCTCTAGACCTACGGTTAAACCAACTTGCTGGTGTGACCGGTCGCAGGTCGACAATCAAACCAGCCAACGGTCAATAGGTTAACGTGTTAAAAGCGTGTATAAGTGAACATGTGTGAGTAAAACTCGTGTGGGGGAATTAACAGGTTTCTCCTATTATGCTAAGTGGATAATATCCACTAAGAGATGAATGTGGCTGGCTAGCCCATCTATAAAAGGAGGTTGGAATGTAGACATGTGGTTAACCATCCAACCCACCTCTCTTGTGCTTTGTTGGTTTAGGGTTAGGGTTTTGAGTACATGGTGTGCTCTCTGTCCTCCAAGGTGTAGTAGCTGTAAAACTTTCCTTCTCATGTAGTAATAGATTTAATCTTTGATCATCTTCATATCTGTCTTTTTTTTATTGATTTGCTCTTGATTTGGTTGGTTTTTTCTCTCCTCCTTCCCTTTTTTTATTTTACTATGCCAAGAGCATATAAAAGATAGGGAGAACCTCTAGGAATCATCCTCCACCCATATAGGCCATTGGTAGCACATTCATCAAGAAACTCGGTTTTTGCATGCTTTTGACCTTCCAAGTGGTTTCTTGATCTGAGAGTTTTTAGAGTGATTTCTTCAGTGTTCTTACTTGCTGTGACATGTGGGAACATATCCAAAGCCATCTTGACTATTCTTTGCCCATGAGTAAGTCTTGATTATCGATTTTGATTTTTGTTTGGTTTGGGTGTAATCTTGCTTAAAACTCAAAAAGATCTTAACTTTGACATGGGTTTTTGCGATCCATGGATGAAATAGGTTCCTGAGACCTTAAGCAAGGTGTGTACAAAGTTTCACAGCTCTTGGATCATCCAATCAAAAGTTACGTGGATTTAAAATCTCACACCCATGCTGATTTTACTATTCATAAGCCTAGAAACATTGTTCATAGTGGTTAGACCACCTGAATAGAGGTCTGACCGCCCCCCGGTTGGCAATCAGACCTCCAGGAGCTAAGTTCTTTGAGATTTGGTATTCTTAAGTGATTAGCTTTGGATTTTTGGTAATGGATTTGATTCTCAATAACTCTATAGTTATTTGATAATAGAAGCCAGAATACTTGGGGGGAAATTTTAATCAGCGCCATTCACCCCCTCTATTGCCGTTCTGGTCCTACAAACTTGCACTAGGATCAAAAGCGAAGCCACAATCGAAAAGAACGCATCGTTTATCTTGAACTAAGTGGAGACCTAGCATCATATTTACTTCATAGGCACGCATACGTATTGTGGGCAACATGAATGACATCCTTTACTTTAAAAATGTAAAGCAATTGTGTTTCTAATGTCAATCTTGGGTTCTTAACTATGTTACATGTGCATAAGCAGTATGCAGATGACAAATATCTTTCAGAATGACTGCAATATGCTCTATGCCATTTTCAGCCCAAAGGGTTGGCTTGAGATAATGTATCCTTCAGACTAGACAGATTGTTGTTGCAATTTGCAATAATTTCTTGTTCTTTACTATCCTTCTAGTTTTACAATAACCAAGATACTATTTCTAGTATTAGCATTTAGCTAGCAGAAAAAGTGATGCAATTTCCATACTATGTTTTCCTCCTCAAAATTTGGAGTATATATGTTGATGAATCTCAACAGACCAAAAGAGATCATTAGGTGTTTGAGAGAAAATATTTACACATTCAAAACCCCATTTATGTTTTTGTTCTCACTTCACGTAAAAGGGTTGTTGACTTAGAGTTGCATTGGACCAACATGCATTTATGCTACTGTAACTCAATGTAAACTGATAAGGTGTTACTAAGGGCCGGGTGTTACATTCTAACCCTTGTAGGGATGACACCCTCAGCAACATTCCATTAGAAACGCTCCTCGGTACACACCTCTTGTTGTGTGCCGTTACAAGGCCACACACACACATTGCCTGAGCAACGAAGGTTTATGCTTTGATACTATTTGTAACACCCTCATCCAAAATTTGTTCAAAGCCTATCCTATATCACATTGGCAGCTTGGTGCAAACTAGCCATTTGACTCCCTATTTATCTACACTATATTTTTGGTGGAGCGTAGAAGTATTTTCCTTTCCGACTAAATTATGCAAGTCAGGAAGGTTCATATAAGTTCAGTTACATGTAACATAGAAACTTGGTCAACTAGGGATCTAGCCTATGGTTGTATGGTAAAGAGGTTGTCGTTGTGCACTCACTCATCCAGGTTCAAATCCTATGACTGGCTTGGGTATCCACCTTCCTCTTTAGTGAATGCCATAGCTCCTATCTATTTCTTAAAAAAACTTTGTCAATTGGATAATCTTAGGCTAGAAACAACTGCTGTATTTATGAGCACATGATTATTCAAGTATTTTCCTTTTAAGACATAAGATTATTAATGTGTAGTTTGGAAACACAACATTGAACCATTCTTCCTTTTAAGCAGCTTCTAGTTGTGACAACTTAAAACTCTTTGTTTCTTTGTTTCTTGCGTGCAATACATCTTCTAAAGCCATCCTTGTTGCAAAACCACGAGCGAATGGAAAAAGTACATTTGACTCCTTGAACTTTTACTAAAGTTTGAAATTCAACCCTTAACTATAAAATTGAACATTTGACACCCTTGAACTCTCAAAACTGTTCAAAACACCCTCTTCACCCTAAACCACCATAGTATTTGCTGATGTGGTGTCCAATAGACAAGGTATGTTCCGATGTGGCCTTACTCCACTTCTATTTTCTCTCTCTAACTTCCTCTTCTATCTCTCCCTACTTCCCTGCTCCATGCCACTGACTCATGTTGCTTTGCTCCATTGCTACTCACCAAGACAGAGAGTTAGGCACGGTAGGGGCAGAGATGCGCCTTAGGCCGGTTGGGCAATGGCCCGAGGTCTAGAGAAAATAGTAGTAGGAATTTTTAGTATACATACAAAAAACATTTGAGTACACATTACCAGGCTCGACGTTTATGGCCTGATCGGAGGCAAATTTGTAGCCGGCTAGCCCAACACCCAAGCATCGAAGCCAGCCCAACCGAGCGGGCCATTGCCTAGTACAGAGCGCCCCAGCCTGACCTCAGTGCTCACTACTCACTTACTCAGTGCCTGGCCTCACCTCACATAGCCCTAGCCCAGTGCCTCCTCTTCACCGCCCAACGCCGCCCGCTAGCCCATACCACCTCGACGTGAGCGCGACAGTGCCTCCTCTTTAGGCTCTTGCTCTCCTCACCAACTGGCTCACCTGGAGACCAGAGGCTGGCGCCATCCCCCACCTCCTCTCTAGTCTCCAACACCTCCTACGGGACACCCTGCGTAGCGCCGGCCGCCCACCCCTACCACCTCGCCGTGACGACGCCTCCTCTCTAGGCTCCAGCTCTCCTCACCAGCTCACTCGGAGGCTGGAGGCTGGCGCTGCCCCCGCCTCCTCTCTAGTCTCCAGCGCCTCCTACAGGACGCCCTATGCAGCGTTGCTCGCCCAACCCACCACCTTGGTGCCTCTTCTCCAGGCTTCAGCTCTCCTCACTGGCTTACCCGGAGGCCAACGCCGCCCCAGCCTCCTCGCCAGTCCCAGCACCTCCTGCAGGATGCCCTACGCAGTGCTGCCTGCCTGCCCCCACCACCTCGGCACCTCCTTACCAGGCTCCAGCTCTCCACAGTCCTCACCCAGAGGCCAGCGCTGCTTCGCCCCCCGCCTTGTCTCCAGTACCTCCTGTGGTGAGTTGTAGTTTGTATCCTATACATTCCACAACGTAGGTAGTCTCCCCACAAAGTTTTTATGGTTTCAACTAGAATCTAATGCTCTTATAGCACCTTGGTTTTGGGCCTGAGGCTTTGTGAAATCCTGTGTCCACCACTGGGCATGGCGTGGTCATCCACATCTCCTGTCCTCTGTTCTCCATTTGAGCAACAACTTCTTTGTGCCTCCACAATGGATTGAGGCCACAGTCCACCCAATCCAACCCCGTGTCATGAGCTCGCAGCGGCAAAGCTAGCATCCAAAAATTTAGTGGCTTTAGTTATGTACATGACTACTAAAGCAAAGAAGACAAGAATTTGTGAGAAATTTTAATAAATTACAAGCGACGGTGACATAGACAACAGGAGAATTTGTGAGAAATTGCTAGCAACGGCGGTGATGATACATTATGAGGTGGTAGTGAGAGGAAATGAACAAGGTGGAGGAGCCGCTGAGGAGGCAGTGCGGGGCTATGCTTAGCGGCACTCCTGCTCGCCCGTTCCTCGCAAGGGCTAGCCGCCACCAAGGCCCACCGTGAGTATGTGCTGCTATAGTGCTACTCCTCTCTCTACTTTGAAGCACATGCTTCGCCACATCCCTTTATGCCACCACAGCTCAAGCTCCCAAATGGCTAGTATCGTCCTGCCGTAGAAGCACATGCTTCGCCACATCCACATCCAGTGTGGAGGGAGAGCAATGATTGTAGCTCACCAGATTGGATGGAGTTGTGGAGCTTGCAGCATGATGCCAGATGTGGAGCTCCAGATCTCCATACTCCATGGCGCCACCATGATGTGGAAAAGTGGCACTGGCAGCGAGGAGGAGAAGTGCCAGGAGAAGGTGGGTGGAGGCGTTGTAGCCAATGGGGATGAGATCGGGGGGAAGAGTGGGAGAGAAGGGGATAGAGAGAAAGAGGGGAGGAGGAAGGAGATGTGGATGCTGATGTGGGCATGGACGTGGATGGTGAAACAGAGAGGAGGTGTGTCGTCGAACGTGAGATCAGATAGTTCACTTATAAGCACCTCCAGTTAGATTCAAAGTCACCAAGGATGCGAGGGAACACAATGAGAATCACACACGAATGGGTAGGCAATTTTATTGTACATGGGTTTCTAAGTTTATAAATGGCCTTCCCCTCTCGACTTACAAGGTGTCCTATTTATAGAGTGGGAGGAGGAGGTGAGTAAAGTTACAAGTCTGCCCTCGGGGCCTAGCTTACTCCTAAGGGTATTTTCGTCCTTCACACCAAGTGGGTCCCATCATGTCCGAGGGACTCCTAGGTCATTTTGTAGACCTTGCTTGAGGTTGCTCTTGGACCCCGTTCGAAATTGGCCTCCAGACCCCGTATGAGGTTGGCCTCTGTACCTCGCCCGAGGTTGGCCTTCAAACTTCATCTTGAGTCGACCCCTAGACCTCGTCCGGGGTGGCGTGAACCCTATCCAGGGGGACTCCAGACATCATCCGGGATGGACTTTGGATCTTGTCTAAGGTCAGTCTTTAGGCTCTATCTTGGTTTCCTAGACCCTGTCCGGGGTGATATGAACCCCGTCTAGGGTGGACTCTAGACTTCATCCGAGGTTGGTCCACGGACCCCGTCTGGGGTATATTCCCCAATGTGTGTCATCATGCCAAAGTTGTCGTGTGCCCAAGGTAACACGGGGACCCTCTCTCAACAAGGTGCTTTGGTTGATGAGTTGGCAAAATATGGTGATATGGATGCTAATGTAGATGCTACATCAACACCATCAGGATGGTTTTGGTCCCAGGGGTAAAATGAATGGTTCTAAGAATTGGAGGGTGTGGAATGTCTAGTTTTGTAGTTTAGGGTTGATTTTTAGATTTTTGGAAGAGTTCAAGGGTCAAATAGTCTTTTTTTCAAGGGGAAAAAGCAGCAAAACTCCAAATTTTCCAGCTCTGTAAGCCACACAACCATAAATATGAACCAATAAATCCTACAAAATAGACGGCCCAAGAAAGCTGCATATTTGTCAGCAGTTAGTAAAGGCTTGCACTTTTTAGGTGCAATTTATGTGAAAGAAACATGAAGTTTTGTACTTTTGAGTTGTCATTTGAGTGCTTCCAAAATTGAAAGGAACAAAGAGCACTCCACCAAGAACCCCTTTAATTCAATTCCATTCATAGCCAAGAGCCTCAATTGTGTAATCTCAACCCTATCACATCATGCTTCCAGTCGACGCAAACCCCCTAGCACCAGACTCCAGCATTGTCATGAAGCGCTCAATGAGCGGCGACGATGAACCACACTGCAAACATAGCAAGGAGGTGCCACAGCAACAGCAGGAGGAGAAGGACATCGGACAAGATGCTCAAATAACTATGGCATCTTACAAGGGCAAGGAAGCCATTGCCCAAGATCACGATGATGGCACAACACCTCGTGATGCCAAGAAGCTGAAACAACAAGAAGGTCTCATCATCGACATCAACAAGGCACTCCAACAAGATGATGACCTCATGGGAAACCCTTCTGCCCGTGGTAGGAGCTCACCACACCGGCTATCTCTCGAGATCAAGAAACGGGAGATGGAAATTGACATCCAGATGCTGGAGCTGGAGGAGCGACGCCTGAGGTGGGCAAAGGCGAGCAGGAAGAAAGACAAAGAGCTAGAGAAGATGCGACTGGAGAATGACAGGATGAAGCTGGAGAACCAGCAGATGAGGGTGCAGCTCAAGTGCAAGGAATGGGAGGTCGGCGTCAAGTCAAAGAGAGTTTAGGGCATGTGTTGTGAAGCCGTGAACTTCTAAAATTGTTTGTGATGTTTGTATGTTGTGTGGGGATATCATTGATGTCACCTTCCTCCTAGATCTAGATCGGCCCTCCCTTTCTTCTCCGACCACCGCCGGCATATCAAGGGAGAGGGAGAGTGAGGGACCTTCCTTATGCAGTGGTAAGTCCAGGGTTGTTTTCTTTTGTTCTTCTAGGTGAGATCTGGCTTGGTTGCTGACCTCCTCCAATGTGTAGGAGGCCTTCTTCCCTGGTGTTGATGAGTTTCACACCCCCTCCCTTTCTATTTTACATCACTCTGGTGAAGGTCTTTGCATCAATGGCTTTTTCCTTGGTGTTAATCACTTCTATCCCTTCCCCTTTTGCTATTTTAATTAATCCCATATTTGGAGTTCTAGCAGCCCATCCCCAAGCGAGTTTCCACATATTTCCTTCCAGATTTGTCCATTCAAGGGCCGTTTGAAGTGATTCACGGCATTGGTGGATCTCTTGACTTAAGGGAGAGACGTCTAGCAGCTCTGATGCTACTAGAGAAGGCTAAGGGTGGGTGCACAGCGATCTCCATACAAGCTACACCTCTTTCTCAATATCTTCGTCAAGGTTTTGCCAGCCTTCACCTTCATCTCCAACATCTACATCAAGTCAAGCCAGTCGTTAACCACATCTCCAGCGATGAGGTCAGGTACGCACTGGTTGTCTTCTTTACCTCTAGCAAAGCGTCACTTTGTTCCATGCAACGATGTGTGCAAGAAACAAAGGAACTAATGTAGAACAACGTATATGTAATTTCATTTATTTTCATAATGTCTTTGTAAAATTGGACTATGTACCATTGTTTCTCTTAATATAAATCAAGAATGTTTTCCTTAGAAAAAAAACATAATTGAACCCTAGCTTACTGAAGAAGTCGACCAAAGGTTATAGAGTTCAACAAAAAAAGGAAGAAGAATAAGATAAACTGTGAGAGTAAACATATTAGATCTCATATTAAAACATAGAATTGTGATAGGAATCTAAAGGGTGAAATCTATTTGTTCTGAATGGGCTATGATTGTCTCATTTGTGTAGTCCCTAAGGGATTTTTCTAGTCTCGGTGACTTTAGTTCCTACTTCAATGAATTGAAGGTGACCGAGGGAGAGCCAGTTCGCATGGTCGACCAAGAGTACCATAAGGAATCAGTAGGTACAAGATTTAGAGGACAGTCCATCGGTGTCAGTGAGGAGTCAACCCCTCATAGAATGAACATAGAGGGTGTGGGCCCATGTATCACAAGATAGGGATTACATCATCTCCCAAGTTTTCTAGGATGCTTGACCTAGAGTCCCCGTGGATGGCATGAAATCTCGAGAAAGATTTGGGCATGTGAAATGACCATTATAACCTCCTTGTATTAGCCTTTGGGGGAGGGGGAGGGCATAGCTTTAGGCTCTGCTCATATTGGTTTCTAAAAGTTGCTTCTCTACAGTAGATAGCTTTCAACGGAGTGTCTTTTTAAGAAGGGGTCTACTAGTCGCTTGAAGTACATACTACATGATTTCATTTATATCAATTAAAATCACACACGAGTGTCTCTCTTTCTACAAGTTGTTACTATGCATAAGACAAATCCAAAAAACTATATGAACGAGTCCTAATCTCACTGGTCGCTACCTCCATAACTATAAATAGGACTTCGTGGTTGTTGGAGGGGTCATAACCATTTGTCATGATCATTTAATGTGCTCTTCTCATTCCTCCCCAAATCTGTAAAAATCAGCCTCTGATTGCGGAATCCCCTCGCACCCTGAGGGGCACCATCTCTTGATTTCTCTTGTTTTTTTTTGTTTGATTGCCTGAGTAAAACTACCTGATCCATTGATCTCTGTGAAGAGAAGCGAGGTTTGCTACCTTATTTGGCCTCGACAAGCATGAAAGTTGAACCTCATATACGACATACGTGGTACGCAACAGAGATGGTCACTTCGCTCTCATCTTTCTACTTTTAACCTCGAATGCATTAAGCAAGCGCCGAGTTTTCTCGTCCCGTGCCTCTTAAGCCTAAGCGAAGAGTAGTAAGTAGTAGGTAGGCACCTAGGCGGTGTTTGGTGGCAGTTGATTTAGGCGCTTCTTGTTACCACTCAGGTGCTAGATCATCGTTGTTTTGTCGCCATGCCAATGATATTTTGATCTTTGTCAATTCTTGTTCTCACGGATGAGACTGAGCACAATCATCCGGCTCATCTTTATCACATTCGTTCACACTCTTGCCCGAAATGGTGGCATGCTTTTCAGGCGATATAATCGAGGTCATGCTTTTAAGGTTGATCTTATCAGTTGGTGAATCACAAAAGAAAAAGATGACCAAGAAAGCCGGGTGGCATCGATACGATGCGAAGGGATTGACTTACAAATCATGTTTCAGAATCTACAGGCCATACTTGCAACATTCCCATTGAAATATCTAGGATTGCCGCTCGTACTTCGAAGACTACATCACCTGGACTTCCAAAGGCTACAAGACAAAGTGGCAGGTCGCCTGGCGAGTTGGCCCGGTAAAATGCTGACACTTGCAGGAAGAAATTTTTCGGCAAAGTCAGTTTTAAATGCCCAGGCGACATACCTCTTCACGATCATCAAACCACCAAATGGGGCACTCAAGTTCCTAAATAGGCAGACGAGACAATTTCTTTGGGCCGGTTCAGATCACCTAACAGGCGGTAAGTGTAAGGTTGGTTGGGACAAGGTGTGCAGACCCACACACCTAGACCTCCAGCACTTCGCGGGTGCACTGCGAATCAGATGGCTATGGCATGATTGGGTAGCTACTAACAAGACTTGGCAAGGAATGCAAACCCCATGTGATGAGCAGGACCGTCTTTTATTGGTGGTAGCCACCTCCATACCAATCAGCGATAGGAAAATGGCGAGCTTCTAGAACTCGGCTTGGGCTCATAGAAGGTGCCTGCGAGACATTGCTCCGCATGTTTTCGCCGCCTCCAGAAGGAAGAACTGCTCCTTGCATGCGGCATTAATGGGAAACAAATGGCTACAAGACCTGGCCGGTTGGACTAATGTACAGTATATTCAATAGCTTGTCACCCTGTGGGGCCACATTTCCTCCATGAACCTTCAGGATGGGGTGGATGATAGAATACCATAGAAGCTGACTCCGGATGGAAGCTATACCGCAGCCTCAGCATACAAAACACATTTTTTTGGAGCAATAGACACCTCCATGAACCCCCTAGTTAGGAAGACATGACCCCCAAAAATATAAAAATCTTTAGGGTGTGTCTAGATATCAACCGGATGTTTTCTGCCTAACAATCATCCAGATTTGAGACCGTTGGATTAGAGATCCAATGACCCCTTTTTTTGGAGGGGGGATTTTTTTTGAGGGGGAGATTTTTTTGGAGGGGTGGGGGGGAGAATTTATGGCCGTTGGATCTCTAATCTAATGGTCATAAATTTAGATGATAGTTAGGAAGAAAACATCCGGATGATATTTATCAATACCCAAATCTTTATATGTTTGGCGCTACAGAACAGATTATGGACTGCATACCGTTTGTCCTGTCTGTATGAATACCCCGGAATCCACCATACACCTCTTTGTCAAATATCACTACCCTGGAATCAGTTTGGACCTTCTTCGCCCGTTGGACTGCTTTTGGCTCCATAGACTCAGCGTCCTGGCACACCTTCGTTTCCATCCGACATTGGTGGAAGTCTGCCATCCTAAAGCCAGGTGTGCTATGGAAATCACTAGCGACATTGATGATGCTCGTCACTTGGGACATCTGGAAAGAACATAATTCTCACATTTTTTTTGTTTAGTAGCGTCCTCTACCACGTCCCTGATCGCCAAAATTAAGGAGGAGACTCAAACCTGGATTCTAGTAGGGTGAAAGCTAGCGGAGTTAACACCTACCACTGTAACACCTTAATTTCCGTCCTTAGGGTGCGGCATGTCTTTAAAGACACTCATAACTTTCTTTATCTTGTATATAGCCTTTTCTCCCTATTTTTAATATAGAGCAGTTCTTCCGCCAGTTCAAAAAGAAAAAAAAAACACACACACAAAAGAAAAGGAAAGGAAGAGAATGAATGTACTGCCAGTGCCTAAGCTGGCCATGCAGACAACTACAATTACGCACGCGGAAGAAAGAACTTCGGCTAGTGACAGAAAGGCGAGCAAGCAAGCGAGCCAGCCAGGTCGGACAGCGGCGATCGAGGCAACAGCCAGTCCACTGGAACGCATGACAGCTGCGCTTACGTTGGACAATCCACTGGAACGCTTGCCAGCTGCACATACGTATTGCCACTTTATATTAGCTGCAGCTGTGGTTTTTTACGGTGATTAATATTTTTTGTCTAAAAATAAATAGTAATAATTAAAAAAGTGACTTTAAAAGGAGAGGTGAGCAGTGAGAAAAAAAAGGAAAGATACGTGCACGAGACGGTGGCAAAAGGAGTGGGTGCGTGATACACATGTAACCCCTGTTTTATCTTTAAAGGAGAGAAGTGAGAAAACCGCTTCAAAAAGTTGGATGTTTATATTAATATCTCAAAACAGAAATTAGAAATAAAAACCAATTCGAACAGATCCATACATACGCACTGTTACTGCCAGTGCCACCTAGTTGCCCTGCCACTTGGCACGCGCGAGAGACGACAGAAACACTACGCTTTGCGGCGTTGCACTCGTGATGACTCCTTGCGTTCTACCATATAGTACATTGCAGTCGTGAGTCTAGAGTTGATTGCATTGCTATGGCAATATTCTTTTTCAAAACCATCCTCTTAACGTATGAGTTTTCAATTTTGGTCTTCCTCCACGACTATAAAGGCAGCAACAGATGACACGTATCATCTGCAAGCTCCTACATCACAACATATTTTGTGATACCACCTGCCGAGCTAAGGAAGCTCGACAGAACCACTGCCGAGTCAGAGGACCTCAGCAGGAATCTTGCATGCAATGCATTTAGTGCCTAAACATAGCATTAATGCTTAATTAAGCATGCTTACGCTAAGCATGCACTAATTAAGCATGCTTAGCAACCTACCAAGCTCTGGCTCCTTGACAGGTTGGTGGGGCCGTCGAGCCTCATGCCGGGTTAGGGCAGTATGGTAGACGATATAGATCATCTGTCACGACTACTGAGGTTAGGAAAATAGATAGATTTACAAAAACGTGGGTAGAGAGTTAAATTGGAGAAAAAAAAAGACTACACTACTATATGTGCGAAGGCTTCTGTAGCCTAGCCTGCGCTGTGGTGTAGCGTCGCGTGCGTCTACTCTTCCGCCTTGCTGCATGCGCGCGTGAGTTTGGCGAGTCGGGAGCAAGCCATGGGGAGGCAGGGAGGAGGCGGGTGCGGCGCGGTGGTGCAGGGGCGAGGCCGGCGGCGGCAATGGTGACGCTGCAGTTCCTCTTCTCGGCGCTGCAGATCTTCAGCAAGCTCGCGCTCAACGACGGCATGGACGTCCGCGTCCTCGTCGCCTACCGCTTCATGTTCGCCGCCGCCTTCCTCTGCCCCATCGCCTTCGTCATCGAGTGGTACCTACCCGTGCTTGCACGCCCTTGTGCTTGAATGCTCGATGGCTGTTGCCTACGCGTACTTGCATGTTTCAGATAGTTTTCAAGGTATATAATTTAGGAGTTGAAGCTGCATATAGCAAATGTCGTTGTGGCTAAAGAGTTGAGAAGGGGTTTAACGAATTTCTGGAATCCAGGCTGCGATCAAGAAAGATGAGCAAGTGAACTACTTTCTGAACAAATCGCCAGGCCCGTCTAGTGAATTTTTTTTCTAGCCTGCAGAGTTGAAACAAATAGAAACGTACTTCGTTTCCGAGCCGGTTTACCGTCTTGAAAACACGAGAGATGAAATGTTAAAATCGTTGTTTTGCTCAAGAGCTCTATGTGTAACCTGAAAACTGCTCGAGATTACCTGACTTGTGCACAGTGAGTTCCGAATTTTACCTTTTGTTATTTAGGTAAGTTAAATGTTATCAATTTCTTTGACGAAATGTATCTGCTCTGTTACCATCATAGAACTACCTACCTTTTAAGACTATCTAATTGTTACTATATGTTTGCTGCGTGCATTATTGGAGCACTAATGTCACTTTATCCTATGATCATCATTAGAAACTCTGGTTTGATTCTGCCGATTTGCTCAAGTACGCTGTGTGAATGTCCACGTGTCAGTTATGACTTATGAGGGAGACAAATATTTAAGACTCATCTAAAGCTTACTATCCTAAAATTAGGTGTAAAGAGTACCCAATTTTAGCTTAAATGCATAGAGATTAAATATTACTTCATGAACATGAAGCCTAACAACTTCTTTATTTTATTGAGTTAAAAACTTATTTATTTGTTTGTTTGTTTTTAAAATTCTGCAATGGTTATTGACAAATGTTGTGTGATTCCAGGAAGAAACGAACACCGCTAACCATGAAGGTGGTGCTACAATTATTCTTCTGTGGGTTGTTTGGGTAAGTACTGGTTATTAGAATTTTACGTTTTAACTCTTTGTACTTGTTTCAGAAGTTACTTCTTGTCAACAACAGCCCTGTAATTTCCGTGCTTCTAATCACCTCCATCTAACTTATACCTGCAATGGTTAATTCATAGCTGCCCTATGAGAAGCTTTCAGTTAGTGAGTAACTCTGCCTTTTGGCATGTAGCTGAATGTAGACAAGGCACATCATGTTGATTGACCAAACCGACAATTATATCGATATGAATGATCACTTTGTTTTTTCTTTCCTGCAAAAAAGTACATATCGTTGTCGCAAAAGAAATTCATATTGTGTATTTGCAAAAAAGCCAAGAACCTCCAACAATTACTATATGTAGCATTAGGTATTTAACATTTGTACTACATGATGAGGGTATTTGACTCGATCTTCTTATGAGAATGATAACTACGATTGTTTGATATGACATTGACGATGAGGCTACTTGACCGAAACGACCAAGTCCGTTCTGCAATCGCTATACCACACCTTTATCGTTACCAACCGTGCCCAATACGGATAATCTTTCCTACAAGCAATCGAGAATCAAGCAAAAAAGAAATAAGCGCGATCTGAATTTATGAATGAAATACAAAGTTTTATTCAACAATGGAGAGGCCTGAAGTCGTCGTAGTTGGTCTATTCGACACAAGTATACAACTGATGTTTTTTGAACGAAAATCAATCTAAACAAGCCTAAACCCTAAAAGCAACGCCCCTGGTAGTTTTTATGGTGCTAAGTATGTGGGGGACACGTCCGTGGGAATGGGGAACATCCCATTACAACTCTCCAGTTGGGCTCAAACTGATACAAGGCCCAAACCCAGGTTTGGAACTATTCCAGGTGGAGTTTTGAGGTGGAACTAGAACCATTAGAAAGAGGATGTCAAAAACTTTCCAACAAGTCTAAGATCACCTCATTGGACTCTGTACGTATCTTCTATGCTCATTTGAAGTCAGCGCTGTCTTTGGAGATCGAACTAGATTTTAGAACATGTCCAGCTTTAATTCTTGGTCGTCCTGGCGTCAAAGTGACATGGTGACCTCCAATGTTCATCCCAAGCACATCTGTTACTCCATGTGCCTCTCCTTGGTCCTGGCTTATGTTCCTTAGCACAATCACGTCACAAACATCAGGCAGCAACTCATTCTCAGAAGCTGAATTATACATTCCTAGGAACGAGCTCACTTGATAATTCAACTTGCGTGCATATGCCGTCATCATAGTTCATTGCCTATCATCTTGTACATAAGTGTTGTATGTATCTAAGGAAGTGATGTCCTTAGAGCAAGTACAATAAGGCTTAGTCAGCAGGCTATAGCAAATATAATATCAACAAAATCTTACGTGGCAGAGAGAGAAAGGAAGAGAGAGAAGGAAGCTGGCTACTAAATTACAGCTAGCTATAGCACGTAAAAATATGCATTTCACTCTCTTACACGTGGGGCCAAATAGTTATTGTAATAGCTACCTTAGAGCAAGTCCAATAATAGAGCCAAGTGTTTGGCTATAAGTCAAGTTATAAGAGCCAAGTTATACAATAATTTGTCTACAAAAGGTTCTTTATTATTATGTGGTACCATGTCTCACATTCTCTTTCCTATTCCTCCTCACATACATTTATTATCTAGGCCCACCACTGCATAGGCTCCCGTGCCCAGCTTGTTGCTTGCATGAGAGCCAAGCTCTCATCTCTCTCCTTTCTTCTCTCCTCCACATCAGCAAAAATGCTGACTAGCTTGGCTATAAGACCATTATTGTACTTGCTCTTATTATATGAACTATTTTTTTGAAGGCTATAAATGAAATGGACAAGTGTTATAGCCACTAATTGGCTATACTATTGTACTTGCTCTTATCACTACATTTCTGCATGCACTTGAAAGTAGTGCAAAAGCCAGTTCAATGTCAGCATATTGAAAATGACAACAAGAAGTATGGTTTTTTTTCCAATGTAAGTATAGTGATATGAAGTTAACTTGCAATTGTTGATAGATTTATGTAAGTTATTGTTCTATAGACAAAGCAACTATTGAACACAACATGCATTTGCAGGAATGAGTGCATGAACAAAGTAATAATCAACATGTTGTGCAGCAAAAACAGCTGACTGTTGCATGTAACATCAAGCATAGTAAAAACACATTAATTTTCACTTATAAAGCAAATTAATTTAGTTACCCCCATAAACTGCATAACAGTAAAAATATCTCAATTCTAAAATAGTATCTCTTAATTTTATTCTTTGATTCCAAAAACCAAATGCAAACATTCTTAAGCATTTGCACGAAATGATCATTTCAGTTATTAAGTTGAGGTTCTTTTGTGTACATATTTTCTCTGGTGTTGACTATATCTTGAAACAAGAACCAGATGAAGATCTTCTGATACATCACTTTCACCACACGAAGGGTTGGATATTTTGGAGAGACATTGTTGGATCAACAAAATTACCGAGATGTAAAATCTAGAAATAAAGCTACCTAGTATACCAATTGCAAAACTAAAAAAACACATTAGTGGACAAAGGAAAATAAATGATGCATTTTAGAATAATTTATTTCCTCTGATTGAGCTGTTGACCTCTTTGCAACTTTTAAAACAGGTCACATAAAGCTCCTCCAACTTGGGGCCACTGCGACGCCTTGTGCCCTGTGCTCTAGTAATCCTGGATGAGTGATGCCACCCTAAGAATCTTGGAAAGGCTGGTATGGGTATCTGGTTCTGGGTAGTTGAGGTTGTCTGACCTATTACTCTTCCATTAGAGCAAGTATAATAAGAGGCTGTTAGTAGGCTGTATGCTGAGGTGGAGGAGAGAGAGGAGGAGAGAGAAGAGAGGTGGGATGTAAGTTTACAGCCAGCTGAAGCACAAGAACCAAGAAACTTTGTGAGAGAAAGGGTGGGTCATACAGCCTTCAGCTGGCTGTAAACTACTATATGAATAGGCTGATAAGTGGGCTGTAAGTGTCCATACAGCCAGCTGTGAAGGCTGTATTATTAGCCTTGCTCTTATACATCCTTCAACAAACCAATTAGGGCTTGATTGGATGCTAGGGGGAAAACGCACAAATACAAATAAGAATATTACAAATTAATCAAAATATGAAAAAAGAGAAAATGTACTAAATTTGGACTATGCATATCAGATACAAACATCCACACATTCAAATGAAATAATACAAGTATTCATATAAGGGTAATTTGATTCAAACAAGGAATAAAAAAGATGGCCCAAATACAAGATAATCACAGCCCGATTACACACATTTGTCCCAATAATGTTCTGTTACAGTTCATGAAGTAACTTATTAGAACACAACTAAATCGGTTACTGCTCGTTGATCGGTGCTTGCCATTTCGAATTCTTCACGAGTTTCTGGCAAGTATTACAATTGATATCATTAAATACTGGCCAAATTCAGGGAAAGCAAAAGAAAGACTACCCAACTACATTCTTGTACCATGTTTAAGAATCAAAATTGCTCCTTGCTTACTTGAAGCAAGCCAGCATCAAAAGTAATGAATCCATAGATAAGTATACTATCAGAAATTTAGAAATCAGAAATCACATTACAGACCACAAAACATAATAATTCATGTATCATATAAAGAACATGTTGAACAACAAGCACCATATAAACTGCAACAAAGTCAGTTGTCAGATTAAATTCTGATGGAGTAACATACACTGAGCATGCATGTGACTAAGTTCAGTTCATTACAAATAATTGTGAGTATCAGTCAGGCATGCATCTAGACATCGTCATCTCATAAAGCATTGTCCCACATTCACCATGCATCATGACTCATTACATCTCAAATCATCACAACACAAGCACAAGCACAACCTGAACCAGTAGGTTAGAGGGGGAATTCAATCTTACGCGGTGTAGGGCCTGAGTAGAGAGGAAGAGTGAGGTCCTGGGAGACCAGTAGAGGTCCCCTAGACTGACATGGCCAGCAGCGGTGCCATGGCAGCGAAGTCAAGCAATAGCAAATTAGCAATGCCGGGGGAGCCATATGGAGGGGCTTTGGATCGGAGTAGATCAAGACCGGGGGAGCAAGGGAAACAAATGAGGAGGTCACCCATGGCCTAGGATTGCCGTCGGCGGTGCCACTAGGGCGGCGGCGCTCGGGCGGTTTAAGCAGTGAATCTCGACGGAGATGGGGGAGGTCATCAGGTAGGCGAGGTTGGCGGAGGTCATCGGCAGACGCAAAAGCGGTGGAGCTATGTGGCTGGGGTGTGGAGGCAGAGGGAGGGAGGAGCGTGGCGGCGAAGGGAGTGAGGCGCGCGGTGGCGTCGATCGCGAGAAGAGGAAGGAGATCGCGATTGAGAAGAGTTTACTTGGGAAGAAGTTCCCTGTTCAGCCCTTAAGGATTTTTCCTTTTATGACCACTATAAATACCCCTACCTTACCGTTATGAAGGGGAAGGAAAACTCGAATCTGGTCAACACGATCCACCTCTCTTTGCCTCCCTGAAGCTGCCTTGAGCTTTGAGGGGTCTCACTTATTCTGATCTAGCCCTTTTTTTTCTATGGCAATGGGCAGTCCTCTTGAATGGCGTGACTTGCATGCTCCTTTTAAGGGCTTTCGTGGGTTAAAGGCCTTAATATGCGGAGAAGGTGGGCTACTTTGAATGCTTTAATGGGTTTCTCGCGGCCTTGATTTTGAACACTAGATTCCTATCGGTAGGCTAGCGCGCATGATCCCACCTGTCGTGGAAAACACAAAACGAACGCATGAAAGGAGAGCAACGCGAGCCTAGCTGTCGCTGAACGCCGTTACACTCACCTAACAGCTCGTGGTGAAACAGAAAAGCTGCAAAAGTATTTCTTTAACGCTAGGCAATCGTTAATGGGAAAATTGCTCTAATGCCACAAACTTATGTGCAATCCTCCTTTTTGCCACAAACTTAAATGGCTTTGTTATTATACCACAAATTTAGTGTTTATTTCTTTCTTTTGCCATTTCCTCCACTTAAGTTACCATTTTGCCCATCTTCTTGCTCCTTCCTTCCTCTTCCTTCTCCAAATCCGGCGCCTGCGAGGAGGGCGGCGCGGTTCGCCTGCAACGCCACGGTGCCGCGCGCGTCCGCACGCTCTTCCAGCTCTCCACGCCGCCCTCCGCTCCCACCGCTCTCCAGCTCCCACCGCGCGCTGCTCGCCGCCAACGGCCTCTCGCTCTCCACGCCGCCCTCCGCGCAGGCGCCCTCGCTGCTCCGCATCCGCCTCCCCTGCCTCTGCCCCGCGCGCGATGGCATCGAGGGTGTCCCAGCGCGGATACGGTAGGTGGGGCGCTGGAAGGTGGCGCCGGCGCCGCCGGAGCAGAGGCAGGGGAGGCGGATGCGGAGCGGCGAGGGCGCATGCGCGGAGGGCGGCGTGGAGAGCGAGAGGCCGTTAGCGGCGAGCAGCGCGTGGTGGGAGCTGGAGAGCGGTGAGAGCGGAGGGCGGCGTGGAGAGCTGGAAGAGCGCGCGGACGCGCGCGGCGCCGTGGCGTTGCAGGCGAACCGCGCCGCCCTCCTCGCCGGCGCCGGACTTGGAGAAGGAAGAGGGAGGAAGGAGCAAGAAGATGGGCAAAATGGTAACTTAAGTGGAGGAAATGGCAAAAGAAAGAAATAAACACTAAGTTTATGGCATAATAACAAAGTCATTTAAGTTTGTGGCAAAAGGAAGGATGGCACATAAGTTTGTGGCATTAGAGCAATTTTCCCATCGTTAATTGTGATACAGCATGTTTCGTTGGATTATTCTCGCAGTGTTCTAATAGTGGTTAGTGATTACAGAATCTCTAGTAACTAGTAACTACCCACGTCCCACCTTTACGAGCAAGTCTTATAATATAGCCTTCAGCTGGCTGTATAGATACTTACAGCCCACTTATCAGCCTACTCATATAGTAGTTACAGCTAGCTGAAGGCTGTATGATCTACCCCTTCCTCTCACAAAGTTTCTTGGTTCTTGTGCTTCAGCTGGCTGTAAGCTTACAGCCCACCTCTCTTCTCTCTCCTCCACCTCAGCATACAGCCAGCTTACAGCCTCTTATAATACTTGCTCTTACGTGGGTTAGTGGCCTTAATATGCAGAGAGGCTGGACTTTGAACGCTTTAGCGGACGTAAATGCGGCTCTAGCGGCCTTAATTTAGAACGCAGTATTCCTATAGCATTAAATGCACTATAAACATATACATGGCATTATTTTTCTAATAAAGCTTACTTAGAGCAACTCCAGCAGGGCTCCTATTTGAGCCCTCAAAACCAAATTTGAGGGCTTGAGGCAAAAACAGAGGTCCAGCAGGGCACCTACTAGAGCCCTCAAATTTGAGGGGGCCCTCAAATCCCCCCTCCGGCCCTCATTCCTGGGGGCTCTAGGCTAAGCCCTCAAATCACGGTTGGAGTCCGTTTTCCTGCGCGCGCTTGGTCCCGCTCCTTTCCCCCGCCCGCCTCTTTCCCCTCCCACGCGCGCCACCAGTTTCCCTCCCGCAGCCCGCCCGCAAGCGCCGCCCGCCTCTTTCCCCTCCCGCAGCCCACCCGCGAGCGCCGCCCACGCGCGAGCGAATTTCTTCGTTGTGCGGCTTCTGCAGGTCCCCTCGGCCGCGCGTTTCGCCGCATCCCAGCGCTCGCCGACGCCCGCCTCCCCGCTCTCCTCCGCGACCTCGCTCTCCTCCCGACCGCTCGGCAGCACCACCACCACCAGTGGTTCCAACTCCAGGCGTAGGTGATTCCCTGCTGTTGTCTTTGTGCTGTTAATTTGTAGTCTTTGTGCTAAATTGATTTGTTCATGTGCTGTTGAATTGTTTTGTTCATGTGTTGTTAATTTGATATGTATATGTGCTGTTAATTTGATATGTATATGTGATTCAATTTGATATGTATATGTGCTGTTAATTTGATATATTTTCGGACTGTAGTAGACAATTTCAGATTGGGATTAGGATAGCATGATGCAGGAACTTAAACTGTACTGTACGTTATATGTGTTGTTTTTAAGTATAATTTGAATATTCGTATTTTCATTCATAATTTTAAGTATAGTGCTTTAGAGTTATAGTTTAAATAAATTATTATATAATGTGATGTTCTCAAATACATATGCATATAGTGTGTGAGAAAATAGAGGGAATTGAAAAGTAGGGGACTTGTTTTGAGGGCTCCTGCTGGAGAATAGCCCAGAAAACAGGGCCCTCAAAAGTAGGGGGAGCCCTCAAATGAAAAGTAGGGGTCCTGTTTTAAGGGTTACTGCTGGAGTTGCTCTTAGGCCCCCGCACCAAACTACTAACTCATTTATGTGTACAAAAATACATTTTGTTTGCATGCTAGATAATTGGAGTCCTGTAGCTGAAAAGATGAATTACTTATGCAGCAAACCAAGGCATGTTATTATAGAGCCATATTGGTTTTCATTTACAGAGTCCATATGTATTTGCATTTTATTTGGTAATTACCTTGCTGTTACTTCTAATTTCTTACAACATTTTCCTTTTTAGAAATCTTCTAATAACAATATTAATAAGTGATATTGGCCTGAGGCAGGGTCAATGAATTGTTTTAGACATTATAGCGGGGAATCATATTTTCGTTGCTCGTTCTTACATTGAAGTAAAACTGTGACTTATATGTGCCACTTACTGTATGTCTTTGTATACAAATGCAGGTTTGCTATAAACCAGAATCTACACGTACTTGCCATATCAATGCAAGAACTGACTGACAATAGGTGAGTTTTCTATTGTTATAGTTTGATGGAATTTCCATCTTAACTGTAAAAAATTTGGAAAGATATAAGGTCTTAATTTTGAAAAAAAATAACATTTGTTTCATACTGAATCAAACAACAGGCTTGAGACTTTGAGACTTAGGAAGCCTTCAGGACAAGCAAAACTTGTTGGAACCCTTGTAGGCATGGGTGGTGCAATGTTGCTTACATTCTACAAGGGACAAGAGATTACAATACTCCGAAGGCTGCCCCGACCCAAACTAGTCCTCGCCACCGAAGATCACCACTCCCGCCCACCATCAACCGGCAATCAAATCCTGGGCTCGTTTCTTGGCATCATCAGCTGTTTCAGCTACGCGACATGGCTAGTCATCCAGATCATGATCTCACGCCGTGTTAATTTCTTGTTCCAATTGTGCATGCACTAAGCTGGTGCAATGTTTTTGTTTGGCAATGTCTCTCCTTTCCATCTTACAGGCGAAAGTGGGCCAAGTTTATCCGTGCCACTACTCTATTGCTGCAATGGTGTGCCTCTTCGGTGCACTTCAGTCCACTGTAATGGCAGTTTGCGTCCACAGGGACACGGAGCATTGGAGGTTAGGACTTAACATCAGGCTGTACTCATCAGCTTACGCGGTAAGTGGTACTGTCTTCATTTCCTGTTTCAGGTTGAGTTCTTGCATCTGTTATCAATCTAAAGTAGTTAGCGTGTTTCTTGATTCACTCAGGGCTTCATGGCATCAGGATCCGCGTTCCCGTTGCTATCCTGGTGCCTGCGAAAGAAAGGCCCCCTCTTCATCGCTGTTTTCAGCCCGTTGATGCTCATCTTCGTCGCTGTGCTGAGCTCCATTCTTCTTGACGAGGCTTTGCACCTCGGGAGGTGAATACATTTTAGATTCATGCATTGCATTTTGCATACCAATGTATGCATATTCTATTTTTGTCATGATGAGTTATTATGTCTTGCTACAATGCAATGTGCTTGGTTCTATCCTAATTGTGGGTGGGCTGTACCTGGTGCTGTGGGGCAAAGCGAAAGAAGCAGCTGATGTGCCCCAAGATGAATGCCTGGGCAAGGAATCCATTCCTGTGACTGCCACCGGTGAAAATGAAATAAAACAAGGAGATCCAGGGAATTAGGCCAAAAAAATTTGCTGCTTGGCAGCCAAAAATAAAGGGGAGAGCACTCTGCTAGGATGTTTAATTTGGGATTTGGATTAAGTATTAATGTATCTGCACCAGTTCATCTGATGTACTCTGGAAATTATCATTTGTGTTTCTCCCAAAATAATTTGTTTCAGAGATTTACCCCTGTGTGCTATGTATTGCAACTGATTGTCAGATGCTGTCTATTTAGGATTTATTGATCATATACCCTCCATTTAGATGGAAATTCAGGATTTATCCTCCTGGCCCACGTGTCAGTGACTTATGATGACCCCATATGTCATTGAGATAAAGAGGGTAAATCCTAAATTTTCCAACTAAAGGAAGGGTATATGATCCAATCCCCCGTCTATTTATCCCATTGGGTTAAATCATTGATCCTATCCTACTTATCTGAGTTGCATAATGTAATGCTCTCATTGATTCTATCCAACTGCTCTGAGTTGCATGCAATCCATACAAAAGACCTGCTCCGTGTGCAGTACGTAATCAGAAAGAGCAGACAAGCGTGGCAAAAAGCACAGAAGCAAGCAGGGCGGGGGTGAAAACGGATCGGATATTTTCCGCCGGATCCGGACGGATACGGATACGGATTTTGTCGGATCGGATTTTTTCGGATAATTTTCGGATCGGATACGGATACGGATTTTTTTTATCGGATACGGATACGAATACAGTAAGCCTAGTATCCGTCGAATACGGATACGGATACAGATATTTCGGATATTACGAAATCAGATATCCGGATGTTTAGCCCATAATTCTAGAAGCCCAGAGTAGCCGGCCCATCCCACACCATGCGATCCAACCGTCCATCCCACCCCATGCAATCCAGCCGTCCATCCCACCCCATCTCCCATGCGATCCAAGTTCCAACCCTGGGTGCCAGCCGCCGCAAACCTGCAGCCGCAGTCCCCCGAGTCTCCAGTCCTCCGCCTGCCGCCTGCCTCCGTCTCCGCCGGTCGCCCGCCTCCGCCGGCCATCTGCCTCCGCCCGCGGCCGCCGGATCCGCCCGCCTCCGCCTGCTCCGCCCGCCTCCGCCGGCCGTCTGCCTCCGCCTCCGCCTGCTCCGCCCGCGGCCGCCGGATCCGCCTGCTCCGCCCGCCTCCCTCGACCGTCTGCCTCCGCCTCCGCTGGCCGCCCGCCTCCGCCTGCTCCGCCCGCCTCCCTCGACCGTCTGCCTCCGCCTCCGCCTCCGCCGGTCGCCCGCCTCCGCCGGCCATCTGCCTCCGCCCGCGGCCGCCGGATCCGCCCGCCTCCGCCTGCTCCGCCCGCCTCCGCCGGCCGTCTGCCTCCGCCTCCGCCTGCTCCGCCCGCGGCCGCCGGATCCGCCTGCTCCGCCCGCCTCCCTCGACCGTCTGCCTCCGCCGGCCGTCTGCCTCCGCCCGCCTCGGCCTGCTCCGCCGGCCGTCTGCTGTAAGTCATGAACTGATGATTCTTACATAATTTGTAATGGTTGATGAAACTTAATCTTAGTATCTTACTGCCGAAGTGCCGATTGATGAAACTATTGCTATTGCATTGTTGCAATCTTACTGCTGATTGCTGATTGATGAAACTATCTTGTGGATTAGTTGCTGATGTGCCCTTTGTATTTGTGCCCTGAAATTGATTGTGTAACATGTATTTTGTGCATGCATGATTAACAAATATGTATTTGGATTATGTTGATTGCATGCATGTATTTGTGCCCTGAAATTGATTGTGTAACATGTATTTGTGCATGTATCTTGTGGATTAGTTGCTGATGTGCCCTTTGTATTTGTGCATGCATGATTAACAAAATGTGCCCTTTGTATTTGTGCCCTGAAATTGATTGTGTAACAAAATGTGCCCTTTGCATTAGGTTCAGTTTCATTTTGTTGTGCTTTTATAACTTTATCATCTTATGTATTCCCTTTTACCCTTTATGATGTTGTGTTAGATTTGTTATGAACTTATGATCGACTATCGGGTATATTTTCATTATGGATGAAAAGACTATACTTGTTTAGATTTCATGAATGTTTTGACAAGATGAACTATTTACGTATTTTCGTTAATTTTGGATGTATAGTTTAAGGGGTTTTCATGTTCCGATAAATATTCGTAACCGTATTCGTTTCGATTCGTATTCGATCTGTATCTGTATTCGATATTATCCGTATTCGTATCCGTATTCGAGTTATCCGTATTCGTTTCCGTATCCGAAAAAAAATATGAAAACAAATATGGTAGAGGCATTATCCGACCGTATCCGATCCGTTTTCACCCCTAAGCAGGGGTGACTTACGGCTGAAATTATGTTATAGCCGATTAAAATTATACTGTAGTTGATAATAACTTATTTAACATAATTAAACTAAAAAAATTTAAATGAAAAAATAGGTTAGCTCATCTCGGACAATAATTCAGGAAAAAAAGAACATGCAAAGAAGCTTAAAAAAGCTGATAAATTAAAAAAATATAAAATTTAAAAATAATGAAGAGTAAGCTAAAAACTAAAAGATCAAGTAGAAATGTGCAATGCATTATATACATATGATTAGAACCTGAAAGTTGGAACAGGCTACGGAGAGAAAGCACTGCTGATTATAAGAAAGAAAACTAGTAGTCCTGCAACAGAGCACAAAAGGACAGCATCACGAGGAGAGGAACGGCCAACGGCACCGTCCTGGCCTGAAGCAGGGTGCCCTTCCCCACGTCCTGCAAAAGCGTCATCAAAGAAGCAAAAGAAGTCAGAGCAAGGTACAAGAAAGCTTGGATAGATGCAAAGAAAATGGGAAAGCAAGCTCGCAAAGGAGCAAGAAAAGCTCTGAGAAAAAAAACTTGAAACTAAAGAAATCAGGAGCTTCAGAGATCACTGTCTCCAAGAAAAACCAAAGAAAACATGACGTGGTAAATAGTTACGCGAGTTAGCATTTACCTGCCGTTCTTCCTGTCCGGGGGTGGGCATGGGCAGGACGGTGGCCGAGTCCGTGACGCCGGCGGGGAGCGGCACCGCCGGGCTGCTGCTGATGAAGGCGGTGCTCGCTCCGGCCGACGCGGTCGGTGTCGGCGCTTTGGCGCCGGCATTGTCCCTCGACGGCGCGCCCGAGCTCCACCGCTCTGACGGCAGCCTCGGCATGTCGTCATCCGAGCCGGGCACCGGCGTGGGCGTCGGCGCGGGCGCGGGAGCGGCGGCGAGCGGCGCCTGCCGCGGGGAGTAGTCCGGCACTATGACTGTCATGGGGACCTTCTCATCCTTGTAGCTGTCGCCGCGCAACTAACCAAAAGCGCAGTGCAGCAAGAACACAAAGTTGATGGAAACCACCGCTAAACTCGCCAAGTGCAATAACGCGATGCGAACTCACCTGAGAAATGTACGTGCTGCGTACACTGAAGAACGCCTGCGACTGCCGCACGAAGAGGGAGCAGAGCAACAGAGCAAACGCAAGAGGCGCGCGCTGCATCTTGCACAGCGGCGGTGAGCCTCCCATCGCTTCACTCCTTCCGCTCTCTTTCTCGCCACAGGGTGCTTTGCCGTGCTGTGATGTTCGCTGCTGCTCTGGGGCTCGTTCTGGTTTCGTTTCAAGCCGTGAGCCCGTAGCTTTGTAGGGTGCGTGCAGCGTGCCCTTGGCCGGGGTGCACCGGTTGGTGCAGTGCAGGCAGGGTATAAAGCGAGTAAGGGCCTGTTCTTCACATTTAGCTTCTCTGATCAATCAATATTTATTAGATTAATAAATTATAGTTAAAAGTTATAAATTCTATTTTTTAATTTATAGTTTATAATTTGTATCTTTTCTTGAATAAATATGATAGTTTTTTCGTTGTCATTTCGAAGTGACTTATTGTAATAGTCTTTTTGAAATGATTTATCGATATTCGGTTTATTATCATAAACATTCACGCTAAAACTAAGACCTATAAACTGTAGTGGAAAAGTACACATCCATAAGCTTTGGGGGAAAAAAGACTATTAGAGGCTATGTGAGATAGCTAATGCTATGCAATGCAAACAAAAGCCTGCGACAAAGCGGCCACCTTTCGCGACTTTCTTGGGTTGGACTCGGGCGTAGGAGTAGTAAGCTGTAGTACGGTGCTGCAATTAGCAGGTGATTAGCAGATTGCTCGCACTGGCCTTCGTCTGGATTGGGGGCTAATCTTTGCGACTTCTGTCTGTGGCGAGCTGGAGGCTGGAGCTGGAGTTGGACTAATGGCCTCTGGGCGTGTTTCGATAGTGGTTTGGATCCTGGTGCCCGGCGCGGAACCTGAGGTGCTTTTTTTGTGCCGATAATTGTAGCATCAATTGGTGGGACGCGCTCTCCTATACCGCTGCTGCCGGTGAGGGTCAAAGCTTGGAGGCTCGAACAGCGGCAGCGTTGCACGAAGACTGAAACATGCATTCAAATCTTACTCTGCTCAACTTAAGTTTTTTATGTGATTTATGATTTTTCATTTTATTTTAAATAAGGGTAGCTTTTTTGATCTGTTAGTAGCTTTTTTATATAATTAAATTTAAAAAAATTAAATAAAAGGTTAGTGTAACGCCCTAGGTCTAAACCGGTTCAGACCTAACCACATTATGGATAGGCCACGCACACGTAGCAACCCGCTTGCACTTCCGTCCTCGCTTAGCGCAAAACGGTTAACCGAGGGGTGCTACCATTGGAACTCCTATGCTTATATGTAAGTGCTTGTCAAGGTAAGCTAGTAAGGTGGGACTAACCCAGAAATTCATGTGTGCACACACATAGACCAACATGGACCGGGGTGTCACATACACCCCCTCAAAGGACCCGACGTCCTCGTCGGACCAATATACCCACACCGGGGCAAATGATAATGATATCCCCTCTTGGCACATGTCCGTGCGTTCAGTGCCAGCACATATGCCATGCTGTGTGTCCACTCCGGGCCCACACGCGCCATATGCCCGCGCTCCTGACCCGCACGCGTCCATGTAACCGCGAGAATCAGCTCTGATACCATTTGTAACACCCTAGGGTCCAAACCGGCTCAGACCTAACCACATTCTGGATAGGCCACGCACACATAGCAACCCGCTTGCACTTTCGTCTTCGCTTCGTGCAAAACGGTTAACCGGGGGTGCTACCATTGGAACTCCTAGACTTATATGTAAGTGCTTCTCAAGGTAAGCTAGCAAGGTGAGACTAACATAGAAATTCATGTGCACACACACATAAGCCAACATGGGCCGGGGTGTCACAGTTAGTCACATCAAAGACAATATAAAGAAATACAAAAAAGATAAAAAAAAACCTTAAAAAGCTAAAAGGTCATACAAAGACGAAATTAAGGAATAGTGAACTAAAAACCAAAAGCCAGAAGTTGAAACTGAAACACACGAGACAGCTCTGGAACGACTTCTCAGCCTAACTACGCATTACTGGGGCATTTAGGCCCGTTAATTTGAAACATGGGGATCTTACGAGGATCCTAGGATGTTTAAGTAGTGCTACAACAGGCTTATAAGCTCAGATTTTTTGTTTTTTTACTGTAGCTACTAAAAATGTACTGTAACTGATATTAGCTTTTTGCATAATTAAATTAAAAAATTTATATCATCATAGACAATACAAAAGCATAAGAGGAAAAACAAAAAAGTCTCAAAAAGATAAAATTAAGAAATCACAAGGTAAAACCTTTTAAAGTGGAGCCTTAGACCCGGTTTAGAACGTGATAATTTTCCTAAGTTCTAAGAAAAGTGAATGTTTCTTGTAAAAATCCTGCAAATTTCTTTCAAAATTTAAACGCACTAAACGGCACTCAATCATTACTCGGACGCCCAGCAATGACTTATGACCACCGTGCTTCGACCATGACTGCTTGACCATGGTCGACCACAGTGTCTCAATCATGATTACACAGTACTCGAACACACGAGTACTCGACACACGACTACGCAATACTCGAACACATGAGTACTCGATACCGATCACTATAAACAACAATCACTATCAACAACAAGATTAGTTCTGACAATCAACCCCCTAATCTTGTTGTCATTATTTTGAGTACCTTTTTACCGAACTTCAGAGCAGCGTCAGTTTTTCTTCCGCCATAGTGAGATGCACCTCCTCCTTCTTCGGCTTGTGGCACTTGTTGATGAAATGCCCACGTATGCTACAGTTGTAGCACCTCATCTTCTTGAACTTGTGTTCACTGGTGTTAGAGTCGCTGTCATCGCTGCTATCATCATGGTCGTCAATATGACCATCGCCACCTGTGACGCGGCGATCACCACAGTCACGATTCTTCTTTGCACCACCGTCTGACCCTTCTCCATTCTTCTACTTATTGAGGGTCTTCTACTGTGTGTGTGAGCAACAAATGCTCACTCTCCTTTGCCTCACCACTGAAACTGATTCGGACGCGTTCATCGTAGGCTCTGTACCGCCCGACGAGGTCTTTGACTGTGAGGGTCTTCAAGTCCACACACTGCTTGATGGAGGTGACGAGCTACATGTAGCACGCTGGGGCAACCCAATAAACTTGCGAACAATGACAATTTCATCCACCGTGGTGTCGCCCAACGCACGGATGCCGGTGACAACAGACGTCATCCAATCAGCAAAGTCTTCAACGGTCTCCCTTTCCTCCATCTTCAATCCATCGAAGTCCTGCTTGAGGGTCTGCAGCTTGGCTTCATGCACGTGCTCATGCCCCATGTGCGCCGTCTTGATTGCCTCCCATACTGATTTTGCCGTGTCTTTCTCGACAAGGGAAGACATGACTCAGCCGTTACTTGGACGCCCAGCGATAACTTACGACTGCTACACCTCGATCACGGGTACTCGACCACGATGCCTTGACCACGCCACTTCGACCATGGCTTCTCGATCACAGCACTGCAACCACGGCAATTCGACCACAGCGTCTTGACCATAGCTATGCGACCATGGTACTTCGACCATAGTGTGGCACCTCGGCCCATGTAGAATTAGGCCCATGATGACATATATGTGTGTGTGCACATGAGGGTATGGTTAGTCCCACCTTACTAGTTTAGCTTGAGAAGCACTAACATATAAACCTAAGCCTTCCAATGGTAGCAACCTCCGGTTAACCGTTTTGCGTGAAGCGAGAATGAAAGTGCAAGCGGGTTGCTACGTATGCATGGCCTATCTAAGAATGGGGTTAGGCCTAAACTGCTTTGGACCCTAGGGCATTACAAATGGTATCAGAGCCGATCCTCACGGTTACATGAGCGCGTGCGGGTCAGGGGTGCGGGCATATGGCGCATGGCGTGTGTGAGCCTGGAGTGGACACACGGTATGGCATATGTGCTGGCATTGAACGCATGGACATGTGCCAAGAGGGGAGATTATGATCATTTGCCCCAATGTGGGTATGTTGGGCTGACGAGGACGTCAGGTCCTTTGAGGGAGGTGTATGTGACACCTCAGCCCATGTAGAATTAGGCCCATGATGACCTATATGTGTATGTGCACATGAGGATATGGATTAGTCCCACCTTACTAGTTTAGCTTGAGAAATACTAACATATAAGTCTAGGGCTTCCAATGGTAGCAACCTCTGATTAACTATTCTGCGCGAAGCGAAGATGAAAGTGCAAGCGGGTTGCTACGTGTGGTGGCTTATCCAAGAATGGGGTTTGGACCCTAGGGCGTTACACACAACGTCTCGACCATGACTATACAATACTCGAACACACAAGTACTCGACATACGACTACACAGTACTCAAACACACGAGTACTCGATATACGACTACACAGTGTTCAAACACACGAGTACTCGACACCGACCACTATCAACAACAAAATTAATTCCAACAGAGTATGGTGTCGGAGCGGCACGGGCGGGCCGCCTGGCTAGTCGCCACATGCTACCTACTCCCTATGTTCTTTTTACCTACGTTTTTTTAATTTTTTATGGTCTTCGAGATACGACTTTGATCGCTATTTTTTATAACTTTACACTAAGATATATTAATAAAGTTGTAATATTTTGAAAGTATTTTTAACGATAAACCTATTAATATAATTTTTGTATAGTTAATTTAGATAGTATTAAATTTATTCATAATTAAAATTTAGAAAATTTGATGGTATGGATTCTAACGTAAGTTAAAAATACGGGGTTGGAACGAGGCTGGGTCCGGCAGGGTGGCACCAATGTGCACGGCGTCCGCGGGCACACACGGTCAAGCTGTTCCGTGCCTGGATCTTCTACAGGTTCCTCTTCCCCAGGCTCGCCGACACGATGCGGTACAATTGTGGCCACGTGTAGGGTCAGCTTGTAACTAAACATTTGATGTTTGTAAAGTGCAAAGTTTACTATTCAGATGTGCATGTGCTAAAATGGATTACTTTGAACTGATGTATATGAGATATACATGTGATGTCATGCAGTGATCTACATCTACAAGCTTTCTGTTGGGGATGCCTTGTTTGTTTGTGTTATCAGCCACAGATACTCCTCCCCCTGTGCAAGCAAGAGCAGTGCATTTCCAATGTGGCAAAGTGCCACCCGAAATTCCAGATTTTTTTTTAAGAAAAGAAATGGAATCTTAATAGGTTGCAACAAGCAAACTAGCAGCCATAGTTTTTTTTTTTCGTTTTTGAAGGGAGCAGCCCGCAGCCCATAGATTGAAAGTTCTCAAATTCACTACTTCGTTTTCCCAATTTGTTTACAGCAAGCTGTTACCTTCACTTTATACAGTTTTTGTACTTCAACTCTCTGAAACTTTTACTCTTGACAACATTCATTTGATCTGTTAAAATGTTATGAACATCTAATCCGTCACCTTATTCCTTCGCATAAAAATGCATGTTCTGAAAAGTGATGACACGTCCATATTGTACCCAATTTTTTTGGTTTTTTCGGCCTTCTCCATGGACTGTTCTGAAGATGTAACGACGGTTATTAGAACCTCGAGAACGTACACAGATCAAAGAAAAGGCCGTGTGTTGGTACAGGCCATAACTAACCATCAGAAAGGAAGCTGTTTCTGGCAACTTGCGCACCTGAAGTACCTAAATTGCTGTTAATTTTTTCTCTGGATCACAACAGCAACCACCAAGAAAGCTTGCACACAATCTAAAGGCTCCAGTACGGCGGCTGCGAGGAAAGGACGGAGCAGAAGATATTCATTGTTCGATCGATATGCCGATGTGGAGTGCAAGAGTTGGCCTGAAAGAATACGGCGAGAAACGGCCTAAGCCTGAGGATCAGGAGATATGGTCCTTGATATCCTGGAGTGTGAGACAGCAGCAAGACTAAGCTGCACAAGTTTGGACAAGCTTTTTGGGGGCAGTACCAAGACAAAGCACAAGATTTTATCAGTTAGGGTGCTTGTATATAAAGTCCGAGGTGAGGTCCATTGTAAGCCAAGGCAGGTAGTAGTGCAGGGTGCAATTGGTGCATCTGGATAAGAGGCTAACAGTGCTTGTCTCAAAGGGTCAGGAGCTTGAAGGGGGAAGATAACATTAGGGGACCTGAAGAATCAATGTGTCCATCCAAAGGTTAACATCAAAAAAATTTCAAATGTGTCTGTTTTCAGTATTCTTCAACCATGTGTCATTTGTCAGTTGCCTTCAACACAAAGGTAGCTTTCAAGGTTTCTCTTTGCAAAACATTTCAATGACCTGAAGACGCTTGCAAAGCTCCATATTATTTGGACTTTGCATGTTGAACATTTGTGTTCTTTGCAGCAGGTATGGAAATGCCGGTTGGCGGGCAAGAAGGCCTGAACATAGAGGAAGAGTACGTCAACACGCTGCGCACGCAATCCAACGCGCGCTTCCTATCGAAGAAGCGGCAATCTGAGGAAGTAATGGAATCACTTCTTCAGCCTCAGCAAGGTTTCATTCCTCCGGTGCTTCAGAATATGATGCACCAAAGATCATCTACCGAGATTGAGCTCGCAATGGCTAGTTACTTCGATGCCAGCGCCGAGGCCTCGGAGATCTGTAGGCAGCTACTGAGGAACATCAAGAACACCCAAAGCAACTACCAATCAATGGACAGCTTCCTTGCAAGCATTTCAGACAGTGCTGCCACTAGTACTACTCCCCTTGCACTCAAACCGTTCCCTGTTAGAAGCAACCCTTTCAGCACCACAACAAGAAGCAACTTCAGACAGATCCACGACAAGTACTCCTCCATACTACAAACTATCAAATCAAGCCACAAGAAAGTGTCAAGGAAGCTCAAGATAGTGAAAACCATCAAGAAGCTCTCAAAAACTTGCCTTATCATGACCTGCGGCGCGATTGCGGCGGTCGGCATCGGCATCGCAGCACACCTGCTGTTCTTTAGCCTTCTGGTCGGACCAGCAGTCATGGGGCTCTGCCCTATCGCACTCAAGAGGAGGATAACAAGGCTGAAGCGTTCTAAGACAAAATCGTTGCTGCAGTTGCAGGAGCAACTCGATACCACCGCGAAGGGGACGTACGTTCTTGGCAGGGACTTCGACACGGTGAGCCACCTCGTGGCGCGGCTCTCCGACGGCATCGAGCGGGAGAATGCGATGGCGATGTGTTGCATGGAGATGGTGGACGACAGGTTTCCGGTGCAGGAGATGGTGAAGGAGCTGAGGAGGAGTTGCTCTAGCTCTAGGAAGCTGGCTGAGGAGCTGGAAGAGCACGTGTGCCTGTGCCTTGCCACAATCCATAGGGCTAGAGTTTTGGTGATCAAAGAGATCTCCAAGCAAGCATGAATAGAATTATCAGTTTAGTTATAGTGCGAACATTCATGTTTAGGAGTACTTGACAAATGTTTGAGTTATAAATTTTCTTTCTTTAGATTTATTGAACTGGTTTGTGGGAGTTTCAGCAAATTATTTAAGATTCAGAGCATATATATCTGATCTCACTGGCAATGAGGAGGCATATGAAATATTCTTTTTAACACAATTCTACATTATTGACTAACAAGTAAAGAGGCTTTCATGTCATACACACTGGTTTTCCCCAATCCATTGTGGTTGTCCATCTTACAAACAAAGTACTAGCACAAAATTCATATTATCTATTTATTACTAAAAGTCGATAATAGATCTTTTAGAGTTACTAAGAAAAAAAAGAAACACTAGGAATTCTAAAAAAAAAGCAAAACATCTATAACTTAATTTGGTGGACCCAAGTTATAACGGCTTGGGTTAAAAGAAATATTACAACAGAAAAGATCATCACAGACGGTTTAAAACCATTATCACAGACGGTTTCTGACCCATCTAAATTTATATGTTTGTGATAACAAGTGGTTATCACATATGGCTCTCGAACTGTCTGTAAAGTTACAACACATATGATTTTAGTTAAGAACTGTCTGTGATAATCTAATATCACATATGGTTCTAATTAAGAACCGTCTATGATAGTCTATTATCACGAACAGTTCTAGTTAAGAACCGTCTATGATTACGTTCTCGCGTCCTCATAAATAGGTCCCCTTCCGTTTATTAATATTCTCTAATTGCGCTATAAAATAATGCAATCAAAGAATATAGATGAACCAAAGTAGGCCTATTTATGATAATAAGATCATTGTGCAATAAACTTTGGCGCCATATCTTCATCCTGTAATAAAACATGAATTTCAACAAGAGCCAAAACCCTAGACATTCATCAATCATCACAAGAACTAAGTCATCAATAATTAATTTTCATGTGCACGAGCATCAAGATTTACATGGCCGAAGCTCTAGCCATCCAAAAATTTCGGATGGAGGATATATCACCGGCGATGAAAGAGACGTGACGGCAGCGTTACTGTTGTATCACGACGGTGACACTGCACAAAACACTCTTACGTCACTTAGGACAAAAGTGTTTTGTGCAGTGAACCATGGCGTCACAACCGGAGGTGAAGAAGCTCACGGCGGTAGTCGGCGTCGTCGAAGGGATGGGGCGCTTCGGTTTGGGGAGGAAGTAGAAATAGAGAGTGGATGAACTAGAAGTAGCAGGAAAGAGGGGGAGTTATAAGGGGCAAGAGGTGGGTGGAAACCAGTGCCTGCCGTTCGATGCGAAGAAAATGGATGAGTGGGATTGAAATCTTGTGAGAGATGCCATGGATCGGTGATAATGCATTATCACAGATGGTTCAGATTAAAAACCATCTGTGATATATCTGACATCGTAATCGTCTGTGATAATATCATAGACGGTTCGAAATAAAAACTGTCTGTGATAAGTACAGACATCATAGACAGTTCTTTCCATTACAGTGAACTTAGACGGTCTATTTCGTAAAACCATCTATGATAACTTTATCATTAATGGTTTATGTTGAACCGTCTGTGATGTGATGATGCACTAAGATGATCCGTTTTTATAATAGTAAAAGAGTCCATATCAAATACAATCAAACTCAACTACGACCACCACCCCACCAATGCCGCACAAACCCCATCAATCCATATTCTCAGCGCTCTGTGTGTTTGCCAATGTATTAATGCGGTGGCTTGCACTGAATTGCAGATGAGAGGCTGCCGGTGATGACGTGGAGGCAGCGGCACGGGATAGCGGTCGGCACGGCGCGGGGCTCCGGTACCTCCCACAAGGGCTGCGCGCGGCGGATAATCCACCGGGGCATCAAGGCGTTCAACATCCTCCTCGCCGCAGACTACGAGCCCCAGGTAAATCATCTCTTCACCCACTCTGCTCTTCCTCTGTTCGTGTCAATTACTCACATGACTTCTGCTTCTCCACGTAGATTTCGGACTTCGGCCTCGCCCGGTGGCTACCACCGGAGTGGACGCACCACGCCATCGCGCCCATCGAGGGCACGTTCGGGTGAGTTTTGCAGGTCACACTTCTCTTGATTGTACCATTAGAGATGATGTTGACATGGACGTCGGCATTAATCGCGCGTGACAGTTGCCTGGCGCCTGAGTACTTCATGGATGGCATCGTGGACGAGAAGACGGATGTGTTCGCGTTCGGCGTCTTCCTCCTGGAGCTCATCTCCGGGAGGAAGCCGGTGGACGGCTCCCACAAGCTGATGAACAGTAATCGCCGCCGCCTCGGCCACCGTTTTTCAATGTTAGCGCGGCGTGGCTAAGTTTTGCTTCGGGACATGCGTCTGTGACGACGCAGGCCAAGCCTTACCTGAACGACGGCGCGGTGCAAGGGCTCGTGGACCCGCGCCTCGGCGACGGCTACGAAGCCGGGCAGCTGAGGCGGCTCGTGTTCGTCGCGTCACTCTGCGTCAGGCCCGCGGCAGCGTGGCGGCCTACCATGACACAGATACGTAAGTAGGAAAAAGAAAATCTTTCTCCGCACTATGCTGTCCTAACTGGACTAAACTAGGGACACTTCAGAATTCAGAAAGTAGAAACAAGCAAATTTTACCGCGCATATAATTGCAGAGCTCGACTTAATCAAGTTACAACAAGAAATTAAATGGGCATAAAATATGCATCACTGTGAAGGCTTTTGCTGAAGCATTGTGCCACAACCATAAATGGGCCACCAACTTCTGCCGCTTGTCGGCCGCCGCCGTGCGGAAAGATGTCAAGTATAATACCGACCATGTCTACTGCACGTATGCATATATGTAGAGATCGAGTTAATAGTACATGCATACGCTATGTCTCACATGATAATTATATGTTATTCACCATCAAGTCCACGTATAGCGATGACACCGACCGTGCCTGGCTTCATAGGTCACTGTTTCTAGTGCTAGCGCCGTGTGTATGGAGGTGAGACCAAATCATGCTGCCAAAAGTAATGTAGGAAAGGAAATTTCTTCTATCATGTTGGAAGATGCGGAGTTTTGGGATCAATGACAACATATAACAATGGTTACTGAACTATTGGTGTGTGTCCTTCGGTTGGTTGATAGTGGTAAAAAAACTTTCCATAGGATAGTTGTATGAGGCAATGGACAAAGCAAATAAATGTATTAAGAAAAGATTGAGGAATAAATTATCTTTGTATGGACAATATATTAAAGCAATTAATGCTTAAAAATACTCTAAGAATGATGCACGCGCAGGTGTGCGGGCCACAATGCTAATTCCACTAATAATATGAATATCTTAATAAAAAAGATGGCAAAATTGGCTATAAGACAATAAACTTTTGTGGCATTTACATTGAAATTTATGCCTTTATTGAACACACTGAACTTTCATGGCTCTTTTCTTGTCATGAGCTCGCGCCGGTGAGGCAATGCAGCGGGAAGTTGGGAAGGAAAGAGAAGGGAGTTAGGGTCATTTTGAATGGCTTCTCTCTCTCCAAAATTAAGAGATATATTATTATAATGGGTCCAATGTTCTACGGCAAAGAGTCACAAAAGTTCAATATCATTTACCAAAGGAACAAATTTTCAATGCTCTTGGAGCAAATGCTACAAAAATTCAGTATCATGTAACCAATTTTGTCAAAAGAGAAAATTAAGAGGATCCCGTAAACAAACGGAGTGCGCAATATGCACATGCTTACTCTGATGAAAGTACGCTAATAAGTTATATATCATGAAAGTATTTTTCAAGGCAATCTAATGATAATACCTCCGAGTGGCCTTTATACACCTTAATTTGCGTATATTAGTGGTTTAAATTTTTAACTTTCGATTTTATGGCATCTCCAATATTACACATCAGCCGTGTTTAAATTCCCACCACGTCAGAATTTGGTTGAGGAAAGATGGTAATGCCATGCCTCATACAATACACAGGTGATCATTTGGGCTTTTTTTGGTGGCTTATGGCTGAAAAGCACTGTAGTTGGCTGAAAAAACACTGTAGCTGACAGATGCTTATTTAGCATAATTAAATTTAAAAAAATTTAAAAATATGTTAGCCCATTACGTATAATACAAATAAATACGGGAAAAAAGCTCAACAAAAAGCCAAAAGTTCAGAAAAAGACCAAATTTATGAATAGTGAAAATAAGCCGGAAGTCAGAAGCTGAAGCTCTTTTGATCACCACCTTAGGGCAAAGACATAGCTTGACATACATTGAAGAGGGAACGGTTCCACCAACGATCAGATAGTTTCTCAATAAAAAGAAGTTGAGAAGATCCAGTAAACAAACGAAGCGTGCAGCATGCAGACATTCCAGAGTAGACTTCATCAGTACTTGCTGATACACAACACACGTAGGATCCAGAAATCCAAGGAAAGCACCGGTACAAATTACACATGTATGCAAGAAGCTAGAACGAAAAGCACGGACAGAAGCATCAGTAACGTACGCCGCGTGCAACGCACAATAATATGCGTACGACGTTCAGTGCTGGCCATGCTTCTTGGCGTCCTTCTTCTCGTGGTGCTCGTGGAAGGCGAACCCCGCGGAGCCCACGGCGGCGACGGCGGCCACCTCCTCCTTGATCCTGTGCCCGTGCGCGTTCTCAGGGTCCTTTTTGGCCTTGTGCTTCTCATGCTGCACAAACAGATCGATACAAAGAAATCGAGAGCTGAATCACCTACTTATGTAGATTGCCGATCTGGTTGTGTAGAAACGCACGCACGCACGATCGATTAGTTACCAAAGCGTATGCGCCGGCGGCAATGGTGCCGAGCTCGCCGAGCTGCTCCATGTGCTTGTGGTGCTTCTCCTCCTTCTCGTAGTCGACCTCGCCGGAGTTCTCCTCCTCCTTGTGGCGGTGGAACAGGTGGTGGTGCTTCTCCTCGGCCATGGCCACTAGCTTGATCTAAGCAAGTTTTTCTGCAAATGTATCAGGAAGGAGACTTCTTGGATAGGGAGGGCTAGCCAATGGCAGGTATTTATAGGGAGGGAATGGATCGATGCTGGCAGCAAATTGCAATGAGACTCAACTGCCCCTGCAATTATCTACGACTCATAATGGCACAGCAAATTTGCATCCATGGTTGGAAGGAAAAGATATCATCAGATTTGCCGAGTAAATGAGCGCGGTGTGTTGTCCTAGTTAATTGCTTACTGTTAGAAAAGCATTTTTTTTCCTGAAACATGTAAAGTTTGTTTAGCGTGCCACAACCACAAAAAAGAAACATTAAGCTTAGTCACTGGTACATGATAGGATTGGAATTCACGTGGCAGAGGTTATGTCAATCCATGGCGGTTGGGAGGAGGAGGTCAGTCACGGATGCAGAAAGCCAGAGAGTGCAAACTACGTGCTGACCGACCATAGCGCGTTCCTCTTAATTTGTGATCAATCAAGGTCGAATCGACAACGACGCACGATGAAATGCGAATCTTTGCTAATTGTTCTCCTTGAATTAAGCTGGCAGTCTGGACTGGAATGTGCAGCTCAAGGGGGCGTTCTTCAGTTTAATTGGTCAGTTAGGTACGTAGCGTCTAGTACCAATGGTTACGACTTCCAGGAGAACGCGAAATTGCGGTAGCTAAGCAAAGTCTTGTTCAATTATCTTTTTTTAATAAAGAAGTCTTGATCGATTATCATCCTTGGTTATGCATGTGATTTGTTGTCAATCCCCTCGATTGTACCAGATTTTGCCGGTCTAGACACTCCTCCACCGGTTGCCTCAGCCCGGATGGGGACATTGTCAAATGCCAAGCGGATTTGCTTCAGGAGTCAGGATATCTCCCAAGTTCGCTTAGGAGTTAAAGATGCAGTTGTTGGAGAAACGAACGTCCTGATACCATTTGATGTAAAACACATGACGAGATATATAAAGCAATAAAGAACAATCAAGATTGCAAGACAAAGATTTATGTGAATATCACTTGCGGAAAAAAAAACACGGACGTACCATCGATAAAATCCCTATATATGGAGGAGAATTTACAGAACATTCTTCGCGTATTACATGTGTAGATTATTTGTGATGCGCATGTTATCTATTATGAGGTTTACAGGGAGTATAAATAACTTTAGTACAAGAGTCTCAGGTGAGAAAAGAACGAAGTCTTAGTCGACAATGAAAACAGAGAACTACTTGAAAACTAGAACAATAACTTACTTGAAGATAGGAACAACATCCTAAACAATACCTTGCTCAGAGATGAAACAGAGTTTCAGAAGATAACAGTAAAGAATTGTAGTCGGAAGCATCTCGAGTAGTGAGGATGCAAATGGAGCGGATATTTCACGACCGACAATCCATCCGTTTTAATTCGGATACAATTCGGAGCAAATTTTCGGATATCCGAAGGTTTTGTCGGATACGGAAACGGATTCGGATATTTTTTGTCGGATACGGAAACAGATTCGGAACAAGCATTATCCGACGGATACAGAACTATCCGGATATTTTTCCGGATAGTTACCGGATACGGAAACGGAGTCTGATACCTGGCCTCTCCGCTGGCCAGGTGGGATATCCGACTCTTCTTGAAATGTAGCATCATTTATTTATATAAGATTGCTTGTTTCGGTGGCTGTTGCAATGTCGGTACACTCGTATTAGATCTCAGTTTGGTTAATTTGTCTCTGTCACCATGTGAAATTTGCTTTCGCGCATAATCCGATTAAATATTCGTGACCGAAACTAACCGTATTCGGAGCGGCATGTATTCTCTCCGTAGTCGTGACCGAGAATATCCGCATTCGTATTCGTATCCGGCACTATCCGTGTCCGACTCCGACTACGACAAAAAATATGGAAAAGAATACAAGATGAGCAATATCTGTCCGTATCCGCTCCGTTTGCACCCCTAGACGAGTAGTCATATCTGATTTCAGTCGGTACAAATAATTTTGGACATCACGATGATGAATATAAAGATAATCTCAATCATAAACCCCGGCCAATTCGTATTATCGATTAGTTATTGGTTAGAATATATCTTTAACCAAAATTTGATGGAATTTTTTAAGTAATCCGACTCGATCAAATTCGACAAAATACGACAGCTATAATGCTTGGACTTGTGGCCGAAGTGCCCTACCAAGCAAGCAAGAAGACGAGGTTTCGGAAAAAGAAAAAAAGGACGAGACTCCAAGTGGCCAACTGATTTGGGAGTAGGCAGAGTAGTCTTCCCGTTCTTACGAAGCCATTGGTCCGTTCCAGTTTGCCGGATCCTCCAGGTAAGCCTGCCAATTGGACATGCCTACAGTTATTGTTAGGGAATAATTTACCCCTCTACTGGCATACCCCTTATACAGAAACACCCACACACTGGTTCAAGAAATACAGTTATACTTGCAAAGGACGATTATACCTTCTATTTATCCCCATAGGGTAGCTAACCTCTAAGGGCATTTTGGTCATTTGTAGAGGCCCAAGAGTCTATAAGTATCCCATATATTTCTCTTTTGGGGAGCTCTCTTGAGCTCTCGTGAGCAATAAAAAAAAATATTCAAACTGATGAGCCCTCGAGGGCCCCCCTCCCTGGAGGTAACCCCTATTGGCTCACCGACAGGAGTAGGGTGGTCCTCTCGGATCCCCAAACATGTTTAAATACCTATGTTATTTTTACTCTCGTAGACAATAGCCCGTAAGACGGCCGACATTCACCCCCTCACTTGTGTTTGGTTTTCACACCTACAACACTGGCGCCGTCCGTGGGACCGTAGCTGATTGATGAAAGACTATGGCTCCTATCAATAAATACTCTAAGTCCAACGAAGCCTTCTCCAGCTCTGGAATGCAATGAGCTCATGGATGACAAGTCCACTGTCTAGAGGAGCCCTGGGCATGCACCATAGTCAGGGATCAGGGCCCTCAACCCCTAGATAGATAACATCCTACATGCCCTAGGGCTCTCAAGTGCATCCTCCCTTACGCTACCCGCTGTAGGGTCGAGCCAAGGGCAAGAAGCTCAAAGTGCCTTCGCCAACGGAGGGTTAGGGGTGCTGGGGCCAACCGCCGCCCCCAGGACCCTTGACATCGCTCAGTACAAACCAATGAGGGCTAGCTACGAGAACTGCCACCTAACGCATTCCTATTAGGGGATAATCTCGATCTACAAATGTCATTGCCCTCGCTTGGGCTCTCGAGACACTTTTCCCATATGGGATTTAACCACCGCGGTGCATAGGGTGTACGACCTCCATGGTCTCTCCTAGCAAAAGTCCAAGGTGGTCTGGGCGTCCATCGCCTCCACCATGTTGGCTTGTGCCCTACTGGACCCAGGTCATGAGTGACAGCTTGGGCCCAGTGCCCAAGTTGATGGATGTGCTGAGGACTCGTCCCCCTTAGACTCCAGGCCATATGCCGAACAACCTTCGGGTCACCACACGCCTTGCTCCATTGCTTGGCAAGGGTTAAGCATCCTCATGCATTCCTGATCATCAGGAAAAAACCTCCACCTATGGGGTAAAAGGGCTCTACTGCCCTCATAATTCAGTGCCCCACGACTCAGCTTCGTCGGCACCCCCAATCTATTGGGGGGCTGCCACCCCAAGTGACTATTCAGTGCCTCATGACTTAGCCTCGTGAGCACCCCACCGGTGTGCCTATGACTTAGTGTCATGGGCACATCTCCAAGGCGCCTGTGAGTAAGCCTCATGGGTGCCTATAAACCCACTAAGTGGCTATCATCCCAAGTAGTCATTGGGTGCCCCACGACTTAGTCTTGTGGGCACTCCACCGGTATATCTGTTACGCAGTCTCAATGGTACCTCCAAGTACACGTACACCTCTTCCAGGCAGCTCGAATCATCTGCCATCGACCTAGCTCGAATATCAATCAAGGGCTGTCATGCCCGCATAAGGCTATCACATCAAATATCTCAGTATCTAAAGTAATGGGACCCTACCTATCCCACATCAATGACTTCGATCATCTATCATGTCAAACGAATGCTATCATGATACAAGAAACGAGTATTGATCATTTCCCCCTCTAACTTTCGATCTCATGCTCCAATCTTGCGTTATTTGCCTCCGTAACATCTCTAGCTTGAGTGTTGATCATTATCTAACAACATCTCCGAGCTCGCGTTTACTTGGTGGATTATCCTCGCCTTCTCTTCGAGGACATTCGGTTTTTCTCTTCTGGTTGCCTCAGCCCGGATGGGGACATGGTCAAATGCCAAGGGGATGTGCTTCAGGAGTTAGGATATTTCCCAAGTTCTCTTAGGAGTTAAGGATGCAGTTGTTGGAGAAACGAACGTTCTGATATCATTTGTTATAAAACACACGATGAGGTATATAAAGCAATAAAGAACAATCAAGATTATGAGACAAAGATTTAACGTAAAAATTACTTGTGGGAAAAACACGGACATACAATCAATAAAATCCCTATATATGGAGGAGAATTTACAAAACATTGTTAGCGTATCATACGTATAGATGATTTGTGATGCGCATGCTATCTATTATGAGATTTACAGGGAGTATAAATAGACTTAGGCACAAGAGTATCAGATGAGGAAAGAACAAAGCATTAGTCAACAATGGAAACAGAGACCTACCTGAAAACTAGAACAGTAATCTACTCGGAGATTTACGACATACTAAACAATACCCTGCTCAGAGATAAAACAGAGTCTCAGAAGATAACAGTAAAGAGTTGTAGTCGGAAACATCTCGAATAGTCACGTCTGACTTCAGTCGGTGTAAACAATTTCGAACACCACGATGATGAACATAAAGATAGTCCCAATCATAAACCCCGACCAATTTGTATTATCTATCGGTTATTGGTTAGAATATATCTTTAACCAAAATTTGATTGAATTCTTTAAGTAATCGGACTCAATCAAAATATGACAGCAATAATGCTTGTACTTGTGGCCGAAGTGCCCTACCAAGCAAGCAAGAAGATGAGGTTTCGGAAAAGAAAAGGACGAGACTCCAAGTGGCCAACTGATTTCGGAGTATGCAGAGTAGTCTTCACGTTCTTACGAAGCCATTGGTCCGTTCCAGTTTGCCGGATCCTCCAGGCAAGCCTGCCAATTAAACATACCTACTGTTATTGTTAGGGAATAATTTACCCTCTACAGGCATAACCCTCTATATAGAAACACCCACACATAGGTTTAAAAAATACAGTTATACTCGCAAAGGATGATTATACCCTCTATTTATCTCCATAGGGTAGTTATCCTTTAATAGGCATTTCGATTATTTGTACATTAAGGGTCTATAAATACCCCGTGTATATCTCTTTTGGGAGCTCTCTTGAGCTCTCATGAGCAATAAAAAAATATATTCAAACTGATGAGCCCTCGGGGGCTCCCTCTCTGAAGGTAACCTCCCGTTGGCTCATCGACAGGAGTAGGATAGTCCTCTCGGGCCCTCGAACCTGTATAAATACTTGTATCATTTTTACTCTCGTAGACGATGGCCCGTTAGACAGCCGATATCCACCTCTTTGTTGTGTTTGATTTTCACATCTACAACAGTTATCTATTTGTGTTGACCAAATGCATTATTTGAGTAATCACATGCTTGGGAGTAGGGGTGGAAAAAAAGCTCGTTAGTGGGGCTCGTTGGTTCGGTTCAAAATTACTTCAATTATCTACCCTACTCTATAATTCACCAAAATTTTCTTTACTAAATCCACCCCCTTAATCACCCCCACAGTCATGCCTAATCTAAGTCTACCCAGATTTGTGTACCAAAGTAATCCAACTTCATACAAATGAATGGTCTGGATCTCTCCTCAAGCCTTCTTCTCTTACTCATTGAAGATCCTAAGGCCAATATTATTTGGATCATGCACATCATTGAACATGCCTCGCAAAACGGTAAGCTGCCCACCCCCGCCCCCCGCGCCAATCCCGCGCCTCCCCACTTCTCTCCCGTTCTCCCCCGTCTCCGCGTCTGCCCTAATTTCTCCGCGCCGCCTCCTCCCCTCCATCCTCCGCCCTCGCCTCCTCCCCTCCCTCATCCGCTGCTCCGCCCTCGCCTACTCCTCCCCACCCTGCGCCGCCGCCGCCGCCTCCTCCTCCCCCCACCCCTCCGCATCCGCAGAGATCCAAACCCTAGCCTGGTGGAGCTGGCCGCAGGGCCGGTGGAGGTGGCAGAGGCGCCGCCGCAGGGACTCGTGGTGCGGATCCTCGTGCGCGACGCCGACGCCACTGACTCGTCGTCGAGCGAGGACGAGGCGCCGCTGCCACCGCATCCGCGGAGGGAGAGGGGAAGGGGGATGGCGGGCGTGAAGCGCCGTGTGATGGAGGCGGGGAGGGAGGAGTCTGGTGCAAGGCTCTGCCGCCGCCTCCTCCTCCCCCCACCTTGCGCTGCCGCCGCCTCCTCCTCCTCCCCACCCCGCGTCGCCGCCTCCTCCCCCGTGCCTCCACTCCCGCCGCTCCCCCATCTCCGCCTCTCCCCCGCACCTCCACTGCCGCCGCTACCCCCGTCCTCCACCGCGCCGCCGCTCCCCCATCTCCACCTCTCCCCCGCGCCTCCACTCCCTCCGCTCCCCCCGTCCTCCCCCGCGCCGCTGCTCCCCTCACCTCCTCCTCCCCACTCCGCACCGCCGCCGCCTCCTCCTCCCCACGGTGCCCTTAAAAATCCTCTGTCATTCCGCTATTTGTTTTTCCTTTGCATTCCGCTACTCATGTTTGCTGATTTAGTAATTTTTCCTCAGTTTGTTATCTTCAGAGGCAGTCGTAGTCTCCTGCTCAACGATTCTTCACGTGGTATTTAGGAGTTTGGGGAAGGAAGCAAGCAAACAAGATATTCAACGATCATTAGCTATTTCATAGTTAGCTACCGATTTCTTCAAGGATGACCAGATGAGTAAGTTCGTATCTCAATTATTTGTTGCCAACTATTAGACTATACAATATTGATTGGTCAAAACATTTTCGTAGTTTCCCAAATTTGCAATTTTTGTCAGAGGCAACTGTTCAATAGTATGGATCATAGTGATGATGCTTGTATTTCCTATGACGAGGCCTCCAAAATCTTAGAAGAACATGTGAGATCATCTACCAATTTTGAAGATAATCCATTATCATTAAATATATATCCCTGTTGTTCCTTCCAGCTGTCATATGATTTTGAGGCCTCACACGCTTACAAGTGATACTTTCTACAGATATTCTTTGAGAAAAATGACACATTTGATTATCTTTGCAGATGAGGATAGCACTAGCGCGCAACATCATCTAAAATATTTCATGGATAAATATCATCATGGTATTCGATTGATTCACTCTTTCATATTTCATTTCATAATCTTTCTTTTACCTCTTACATCATCTAAAGAAATGGAACATTCTATGAACAAGCATTCTCTATCTGATGGTTAAATGAAATTCTTCTATGATATCCATTTCCAAGGATTATAGAAGTTCCAAGTTCAAACAAGATGGGTAAATTTAGCAGAGTGCCTGATGTATTTAGGGGAAACTCATTGTTCCATCGTCATTGTTGAACACAAAATTGCAGGTTTAACATGATACTGCCATTATTTTCTAGAGCCTCTTATAGAGGCACATCAGCCTAGCATTGATTTCAGAGGAAGTTTAACTTTGTTGGTATTGTTTAACTCCCATGGATCATTTTGTCAGAATGGCAGAGGGTTAGGCGATCTCAAGCAAATTCCACTGACAATATATTTCATATAGTAGAAAGCGGCAAGGCACCAACACCTACTTTATCGTTCTTTTCATCTCATTGTTTGGCCACTTTTGTGCAATCCAGGTAACAAGAATGGACTTCTCTTGCCCATACCACCACTGATCAAGGCACTCTTTATCTATTTCTCTTATTGAATTCTGCAAGTAAATATGTCACACATACGTTTTATAGCAGCTCTGTTTAGCTTGCCTCTGCTTACTGCTTGCATGGTTACATGTGAAATAGCTGTTGATTTCTGATGATATGTTTACCCCTTATAGTTTCATAAAACAAATTAACCTCTGAACATTTGCTCCTAGGTAAATAGTGGCAAAAGGAGTGGGTGCGTGATACACATGTAACCCCTGTTTTATCTTTAAAGGAGAGAAGTGAGAAAACCGCTTCAAAAAGTTGGATGTTTATATTAATCTCTCAAAACAGAAATTAGAAATAAAAACCAATTCGAACAGATCCATACATACGCACCGTTACTGCCAGTGCCACCTAGTTGCCCTGCCACTTGGCACGCGCGAGAGACGACAGAAACACTACGCTTTGCGGCGTTGCACTCGTGATGACTCCTTGCGTTCTACCATATAGTACATTGCAGTCGTGAGTCTAGAGTTGATTGCATTGCTATGGCAATATTCTTTTTCAAAACCATCCTCTTAACGTATGAGTTTTCAATTTTGGTCTTCCTCCACGACTATAAAGGCAGCAACAGATGACACGTATCATCTGCAAGCTCCTACATCACAACATATTTTGTGATACCACCTGCCGAGCTAAGGAAGCTCGACAGAACCACCTGCCGAGTCAGAGGACCTCAGCAGGAATCTTGCATGCAATGCATTTAGTGCCTAAACATAGCATTAATGCTTAATTAAGCATGCTTACGCTAAGCATGCACTAATTAAGCATGCTTAGCAACCTACCAAGCTCTGGCTCCTTGACAGGTTGGTGGGGCCGTCGAGCCTCATGCCGGGTTAGGGCAGTATGGTAGACGATATAGATCATCTGTCACGACTACTGAGGTTAGGAAAATAGATAGATTTACAAAAACGTGGGTAGAGAGTTAAATTGGAGAAAAAAAAGACTACACTACTATATGTGCGAAGGCTTCTGTAGCCTAGCCTGCGCTGTGGTGTAGCGTCGCGTGCGTCTACTCTTCCGCCTTGCTGCATGCGCGCGTGAGTTTGGCGAGTCGGGAGCAAGCCATGGGGAGGCAGGGAGGAGGCGGGTGCGGCGCGGTGGTGCAGGGGCGAGGCCGGCGGCGGCAATGGTGACGCTGCAGTTCCTCTTCTCGGCGCTGCAGATCTTCAGCAAGCTCGCGCTCAACGACGGCATGGACGTCCGCGTCCTCGTCGCCTACCGCTTCATGTTCGCCGCCGCCTTCCTCTGCCCCATCGCCTTCGTCATCGAGTGGTACCTACCCGTGCTTGCACGCCCTTGTGCTTGAATGCTCGATGGCTGTTGCCTACGCGTACTTGCATGTTTCAGATAGTTTTCAAGGTATATAATTTAGGAGTTGAAGCTGCATATAGCAAATGTCGTTGTGGCTAAAGAGTTGAGAAGGGGTTTAACGAATTTCTGGAATCCAGGCTGCGATCAAGAAAGATGAGCAAGTGAACTACTTTCTGAACAAATCGCCAGGCCCGTCTAGTGATTTTTTTTTCTAGCCTGCAGAGTTGAAACAAATAGAAACGTACTTCGTTTCCGTGCCGGTTTACCATCTTGAAAACACAAGAGAGATGAAATGTTAAAATCGTTGTTTTGCTAAGAGCTCTATGTGTAATCCTGAAAACTGCTCGAGATTACCTGACTTGTGCACAGTGAGTTCCGAATTTTACCTTTTGTTATTTAGGTAAGTTAAATGTTATCAATTTCTTTGACGAAATGTATCTGCTCTGTTACCATCATAGAACTACCTACCTAGTGTTTTAAGACTATCTAATTGTTACTATATGTTTGCTGCGTGCATTATTGGAGCACTAATGTCACTTTATCCTATGATCATCATAAGAAACTCTGGTTTGATTCTGCCGATTTGCTCAAGTACGCTGTGTGAATGTCCACGTGTCAGTTATGACTTATGAGGGAGACAAATATTTAAGACTCATCTAAAGCTTACTATCCTAAAATTAGGTGTAAAGAGTACCCAATTTTAGCTTAAATGCATAGAGATTAAATATTACTTCATGAACATGAAGCCTAACAACTTCTTTATTTTATTGAGTTAAAAACTTATTTATTTGTTTGTTTGTTTTTAAAATTCTGCAATGGTTATTGACAAATGTTGTGTGATTCCAGGAAGAAACGAACACCGCTAACCATGAAGGTGGTGCTACAATTATTCTTCTGTGGGTTGTTTGGGTAAGTACTGGTTATTAGAATTTTACGTTTTAACTCTTTGTACTTGTTTCAGAAGTTACTTCTTGTCAACAACAGCCCTTGTCGAGAATACAGCACTTCAGATATGGTAATTTGAAGTGTTAATCATATCTTGCATTCTTACCGCATCACTAAGCTTAAGACTAACCGCATTTGGTAGCTTGATAACTAATATTACATTGTTGAAATAATTACACTGTCTTGGTCAGAAATGTATGCAGATTTTTTCTTGAAACAAAAAAAAGAAGCAATTACTTCTTTAGTAAATACTGATAGTGGGGTGTTGAGAGGATGGAAGGTGGATGGATGCTGGAAGCTCATCTATAGCACGATTTCGATACTGGGAAAAAAGAGAACTAAGTTAGGCCTGCGAGATTTCATCAGCCTAGGGGATTTCTTCCAGATAATTGATGTCAAAGAGGTTAGTGCACGTTACCCATGAAATTTAGCAAGCCAATATTTTCAATTTGTTCTAATCTTCCTGTACGGCTGTAGGCTCTAGCTCGACCTGTATATATTGTTCATCAGTACAATTTCCTGTGCGAAACATTTCAAACTTTTGTACCTCTGTTGGGTGGATTTTGAGTACTGAAATGTAAGATGATAGATCCTGTATGATGGACTCAATATCGAATGGCTTGAAATTAGAATCCTTACACAATAGCAAAAATATCAAACTTTTATGTTAACTGATCACTAATATAAATTATTCTTAAAACCGAGTGTTATTCTAAAGATTCTACTTGCCTACCAAGTAAGTTTTGATTTTTGCTATACCTTGAAATAAATGGAGATTTAGCGTCACTTCTCTACACACGAAGGAAAAGGCGGTAAATGTGATAAAGTTCAGCGCAAGCGCATTCAGGATATTGTCGGGCCAGCTTGCTATTGAAGCATCATACAGTATAACTACGAAAACTGTAAGGATTCTTTCTTTTGTTTATTTCTGATGATGTTCAGAAACTGTCTCGCAGTCTGACTGCTAATCACTGAAAGCCTGGAATTTCCTCACATATCGTAGTGTCTTGTTTCAGAGAGTGGATATCAAGCTTGAGAGTTCAACCATCACTCCAGATCAGGTAAAATTTATGATCTTGTTAGTACCAAAATTAAATACATAGTTTTATCCTATTACACTGCAAAATGGAAAACTTGTATTAAATGTTAAGGGAACCCTCCTAAACTCTGGAGGCAACTGGGGGAGCCAAATTTGTGGAATTCATGACAGTCTAAAATTTAGAGACAGCTATCCACATATATTTTTCACAAATACTTGAACAGACACACATTCTTTTACTTCACAGCATGCATATGAAAATACATAACTCCGTACTCTTTTTAGTTGCAGGAACATGAATAACACCTTGGACTTCCATAATATAAAAGCAACTGTACTTATCAAATGTTTGTTTTTACTGATCGTCACATTGGGATATGCAGCTGATGAATATCTTCCAGAAGAACTACGACCTGCTCCTTGCAATATTCAACCCAGAAGGTTGGCTTGAGATAACGTATCCTTCTGTTGTCGCAGATTGCTACCGCGTCACTTGTCTGCTCTTCGCTGTTCTTCTAGTTATAACCACCAAGATTATTTCTGGTAGCATTAGCATGTAGATAGCAGTACAGTTACCCAATTTGCATACAGTGTCTTCCTCCTCAAATTTGGAATAGATATGTCGACGAATCTCTACGGATCGGAAGAGACGACAAGGCAAACATCTTTGTGTTGGAGAGGGCAGATCCATCAGAAGTTTGAGAAGACCTGCGAAGTCTGCACACATTCATAATTTTCAGACAAGGAGTACGTACGTCGACACTCCGAAAAAGATAACTTGCACAGATCCTGCAGCACATGTTGTTACTGACGGCTTGGTGCAGATCATCCGCTCAACTTTTTCCTTTCCGACATGCAAACTGGGAACGAAGGCTCATGTAAGTTCAGTTACGTAGAGAGCTGGGCAATTGGCAAATTAACAAACCACCGGTGTATTTTGAAATACATCGTCGCCCAGGAATTCTTCCTCCTTGTCAGACATAATCTAATGAGTGTACAACTTGGGAACACGCATAAAGTACCCTTTACTTCGAAGTAATGTCTGGGTGATCCCTTAAATATTCCTGTTCTTTTTCTTGCTGTCTATGCATCTTCCACAGCAGGAGAAAAAAAAAGCCGCAAAATTTCCAGCCTTTTCAGTCAGAAAGCTCGACAGAAAATCCTGTCGGTTTCGGTGAAGCTTGCACTTTCCAACAAGTGCAACTCTTGCGAAAGAAACTGCAATCTTGCACCCGATCAGATCTGCAGTCTGGAGTGGTCCCGAGAACGATAGAGATGAACCTCAGAACCTGCCACCAGCAAGAACTCCCAACTCCTCCAACGCACATGCATGGTCAATTGACCATGGTTGTTCAGGAACCGTAGGTGACGCTGCATGCAGAAATACTCCATACAATATTTTGTCAATATTTTTTGGTTTATTTTTTTTAAAAGGTTTTATGTTGCATAAATCAAATGTTTCTTGCTAGGCGAAAGTTTTTATGTTTTGCACCATGTTAAAAGCGTTGCAAAGTTCTTATTGCCTTCTTTTTTTGTCGCATGAAATCTTCATTGTATCTAGTTGAAACTTCCAATGTTCATTGTATTTTTACTAGTATGGTGCCTGTGTATTATAACGGAAACCAAAATTTATAGTAAATATCATGTATGTTCTGCTCATTCATCCTAAACCACTCCCATAACTTTGCCAGAACTGAAAGATTTTTTCTTTTCCCCAAATCTTTTGGAAGGAGGATTTTGGATATGAGAATAATTGATTCAGGCAAGTCCATAAATACATATAGCATAGTAACATATCTCTTGAGATGTCTAGACATTTTCAAGAACCATGGCAACCTACCTAGCTAGGTCTGAAGACAAATGGAAAAGACGTTGCAGGTTTTTTTCCTTTACTGTTTTCAAGTTCCAACGTAGCTGACAAATAGAAAGCATAAAATGTTAACACAGAGCAATGGTCCTGAGTAAATTAGCACCAAGGCAACAAACAAAAGGATATTATTTCAGTAATGCAGCATTGCCTACAATATTATTTCAATGACCAATATATCTCTTGACAGAAGCATCCTCATACACAACATACGTGACATGGCAACCAATAAACCAATTGTCCAACAATTTTGCACATTCTCTAGTAGCAGCATCAGATATCTACAGACATGTAACACCCCGGCCCCTCCCTGAGCCCAAAGTGCTACCACCTACTCTATAATGTTATCAACTCCAACCTTTGTCGTTGGTCTTGCGAAGCAATTCTTTTATTTAAATACCCACCAAATGACAAAAGCCGGTACACTTGACACTAAGCGCAGCAGAGATATAACTTTGCTAATTACCAAAAAGGTATTTAGACTATCCAAGACTAAATATGTCAACTGTAGATGATCTGTGAATCACTGTGGCACGTGAACGACTGTGCTACTCCCGCCCATGCATGTCGCCTTCAACAGATTTCTAAAATATTCCTGTTCTTCTTTTTCTTGCTGTCTATGCATCTTCCACAGCAGGAGAAAAAAAAAGCCGCAAAATTTCCAGCCTTTTCAGTCAGAAAGCTCGACAGGAAATCCTGTCGGTTTCGGTGAAGCTTGCACTTTCCAACAAGTGCAACACTTGCGAAAGAAACTGCAATCTTGCACCCGATCAGATCTGCAGTCTGGAGTGGTCCCGAGAACGATAGAGATGAACCTCAGAACCTGCCACCAGCAAGAACTCCCAACTCCTCCAACCGCACATGCATGGCCAATTGACCATGGTTGTTCATGAACCGTAGGTGACGCTGCATGCAGAAATACTCCATACAATGCTTTGTCAATATTTTTTGGTTTATTTTTTTTTGAAAAGGTTGTATGTTGCATAAATCAAATGTTTCTTGCTAGGCGAAAGTTTTTATGTTGTGCAATTTATGTTTATGTGAACATGTGATACGGACACGAAGGTTAGTCTTGCACCATGTTAAAAAGCGTTGCAAAGTTCTTATTGCCTTCTTTTTTTTGCCGCATGAAATCTTCATTGTATCTAGTTGAAACTTCCAATCATGTTCATTGTATTTTTATTAGTATGGTGCTGTGCATTATAACGGAAACCAAAATTTATAATAAATATCATGCATGATCTGCTCATTCGTCCTAAACCACTCCCATAACACTACTACAGAAAAGGTCATCACAGACGGTTCGAAAACGTCATCACAGACGGTTTTGTGAGCCGTCTGTATTTATGGGTCAGTGATAATCGAAGGTCATCACAGACGGTTTTCGAACCGTCTGTGATTATGGGCTATCACAGACGGTTTTTGAGTAAAAACCGTCTGTGATAGCTGATAATCACAGACGGTTTTTAGTTAAAAACCGTTGGTGATACTGATTATCACAGACGGTTTTTAGTTAAAAACCGTCTGTGATACTGATTATCACAGACGGTGTTTGAGTAAAAACCGTCTGTGATAGCTGATAATCACAGACGGTTTTTAGTTAAAAACCGTCTGTGATACTGATTATCACAGACGGTGTTTGAGTAAAAACCGTCTGTGATTATCAGCTATCACAGACGGTTTTTACTCAAAAACCGTCTGTGATATTCCCTTCGACCCATACATATATTTCTCTTATTGGCTAGCCTCAGGAATGCTAGCCATGCCCTCTGAAACAAGCAGATAATCACAGACAAAAAACATACAATTCACACATCTCATTTGCTTTCAGATACATTTCACAGACATAAAACATCCAATTGACATGGCACTTCATTTCACAAACATAAAGCATGCATCCATTTCGCAAATCGATTAATTGAATGGAAATGAAATATCCATTAACAAATGCACAGTTACAAAAGATCTACACTGCATTTACACTTAGTGATAAGACCAATAAGAAATCATGGTGCGCTGTGGAACCGTCCTCCTGGCTTTATGACTTGAGTCAGCAAAAAGTACGCCAACTCTCCTTGAATCCCTCCAAAATCAGACTGTTTCAATGCAGTTGACGGGATGGACACAGCCTGTCGATAGGAATATCAATGTGCATATATATGTAACGTGATAAGTATGAAGTAATTATGGGAAGAGTGACAAACCTTGCGATTGGTGAGCCTCGAGGAATCGAGGAGTAGTTCCATATGTTGGCAAACGTAGTATCCACATGTGTCGCCCGGCTGCTGCTGGTGGCACTGCAAAAAATGGAATGTGTTAGTTCAAGAGGCATTAGTACCAACTGTTGCATAGGATTAATTAATGTGAAATAGCGAATACCTTAAAATCTCGAACATGTGTCAGCAGGCCTTTGGCCCCGCGCTTCGAGTCACCTCCCTTTTCAATGTACATCGCGAACGCCCTACGTAATTCGAAAAAGTTAACCTTAATCATTCGGAAGGAAAAAAAGAGTACAATGTAGATATGTATGGGAAATATGTGCTTACCTATCGATTACTTGGCTGACAACTGTGAAGTCCGTTTTATTCTTACTTAGGGAATCAAGGTAATATACCTTGTTCCATTTTGGTACAATTACTATTAAAATCCAATGAAAGTTCTGATTGAAGGGCATAAGTACATAGTCCTTATTGCGGCAATCCAGCAGTCCTGATGCAATGTACCTCTCGACGAGGGGTGTCTCATGGTCGATGGTATCCTTGGCGACCAATTGTGGGTCCAAGAAACCAGCTGATGAGTTGGATAATCTAGCTTTAATCAGCATGTGTCTATATATATACACACGAAAGCAAAAAATTAGATATGGCATTTATCGGTATGACATTAACGGAGACTGTGATTGTACACACTTACAGCGTCCAGCATCGAATGATTGAGACGTCAAGAGCGTTGAGTGTGAACAGATCGAATAAATCCTCAAAGGCGACCACGAACATACACTCTTGAAGATTGTGGTGTAAATCTTCCTCGGTGAATTTGACAGTGATACTTGAAGTCCGTTCTCCCTCTAGCTTATTGGACTGCTGCATATACCACGTGTGCAATTGCATGCAACTATGTGGTAGCTTTTGGAGGTCTTTTTGCTCGAGCAACGGCTCGTCAAGCACGAATTTGCGGGCCAAAGGGTGGTACAGAATATCATCATTGGTCTTCTTTGCTTTGCCCTTGCTGGCCTTGCTGCCTCGGCTATAGGTCGACTTCACGGAAGTCGACTTTGAAGGTAGCAGCGGTGCAAGTTGCTCTGGCGAGAATAGGGCCCGTGGAGATAGCACCGGTGTAGTACCCGGTGGTGGAACCGACTGGCCTTGTAATGGAGATGGCACCAGTGCAAGTTGCTGTGGTCCTGCCACCGATGAAGAAGCCTCCAGGGAGATGTCGCTTTTGGGCCACTGGATGAATGTTCCAATGGCCTGTCCTAGAGTCACGATCTCGTCGTTGGGGGGCTTCGGTAGCGGGACCACCTCAAAATTGACATACACACCATCCACATTAACTTTTGCGAAGCCTGGCGCTAAAGCTTGACCGTGCACCATGGCCCCGATACCAGACGAATATGCCTGGCCCCAAGCAGCGTACAAGGGAATGGAGCCATATCTCACTTGGAGCCTGCACTTCGTAGGCTCCTACATAACGATACAAAATTAGCTATTCGAATAGGCCTACCAATGGAGCAAGCATTCGAGAGGTAATAATTATTACCAGGATGTCGTCCACAGGAAATTTGGCCTGGGATTGCGTCGGATTCGACGCACAGCTACTCGGACGGTTGGGCGGGCTGGCTAGCACAGGAGCGGCAGCAGCGGCCTGCTGACTTTCTGTCTGTTTCCACACCTCATCTCTGATTACATCAGCCAGCGAATCCATTATCTCCTCTATAAGAGATGTCTTGATCTCTTCTCGTAGCTGTGCGTCACGCTCGACTTTGTTTCTCTTCCTGCGCCGATACATGTCGGAGTCATCTTGGAAACCATGTTTCCAAAGAACATAAAGCCCAAGGCCTCTCGTACGGCCCGGGTGCTCCTTGTTTCCCAGGGCCACGGAGAGCATATCATTCTCCCTTGTTCCCTTGAATGATCCCAGGGTAGATTGAAAACTCAGCTCTTGCTGCAAGAGTACGACATGTCATTCCAATTCGTACGAAGTTGTGGAGTAATTACAAGCTAGTAGTTCGATCGATATCTTACCAGGCGCTCGGTCACTTGCTGGTCTGCAGGGTTTCGAAAGGTGACGTCCCCTGATGTCGTTGTAGATGACCTTGCTCTAATCCAATTTCAAGCGCGGTCATCCGGGATATTGGAAAACGGCGGGGCGATGTGCTGTGCAGCTGCCAGCTCATCCTCCTTCGTCCACTGCGGGATTTTACCCGCATACCCAGCTGTGCCAAGTCTGTGAGGGTGTATTTTTTGCCTGGAGGGCCTTGTGCGCCACACTTGTACTTTTGAAATCTTCGGTCGTTTTCATCGCCTTGAACTCTTCCCTTTGTGGTTCCAGGAATGGGTATTTATGAACAGGCATTTCGTCCGTCTCCACGTATTTCCTGACAGCGTGCTCTTGAAGTTCTTCCATGCTTTGCACGCCGCTTTGTAGGTTTGTTGTTGCACAGCGTCCAGGTGTTCTTCTGGGAACTCGAACGATACCAAAATTTCGGTCCACAGCTCACGTTTCCGAGTGTGAGGCACGTTCTTCCACGAATTGTATGTGATCTCAATTCGTTCTCGTGCAACTACTCCGACCATGGTTCAGAATGCGTTTACTGCTTTTTGAGGAAGGATAGGGACCCCAGATGCATTCACCGCTGTGATGGTCTGTCGGCCCTCAGGCTTCTTTGATAGCCCTCTTCCTTGGCGTCTTGATGTTGGAGCGGACGCCTCCGGCGATGATGTTGAAGAATGCGCGGGTGACATGTTGCTCATTTTGTGGGTCTATTAAGATAAGATGAGAAAGTGATCATATTGAATTGCAAGACAAGAGAGGAGTAGAGGGGAGGGGGAGAAGGGAGGGGGTGATATGGACATAGAGAGGGGGTGATGATGCTCAATGTTAGGAAGAGAGGAGAGGAGTAGAGGGAAGGGGGAGAAGGGAGGGGGTGATGTGGACAGAGAGGGGTTATGCGCCTATACTATATACTATATACTAACACAACAAGCAATGTAATATGTACCAAGCAATGTAATATGTACCAAGCATCAAGCATCAACCCTAAACACTAACAGTAAGCATGAAGCATCAACCCTAAATATGTACCAAGCATCAAGCATCAACCCTAAACACTAACAGTAAGCATGAAGCATCAACCCTAAATATGTACTAAGCAACTAACCATAACAGTATGAAGCATCAAGCATCAACCCTAAACACTAACAGTAAGCACGAAGTTCGGGGAGGGATTTGATGACCTTAGGGTTTTGGTGACCTTAGGGACGGCGGAGGAGGAGGCGGCGGCGACGGAGGAGGAGGAGGAGGAGGCGGCGGCGACGCAGGAGGAGGAGGCGGCGGCGACGGAGGAGGAGGAGGCGACGGGCTCGGGGAGGCGGCGACGGAGGAGGAGGAGGCGACGGAGGAGGAGGCTGCGACGGAGGAGGAGGCTGCGGCGACGTCTTCGTCCGGGGAGGCGGCCGGCGAGGGCTGGGGGAGACAGCCGACGAGGGCTCGGGGAGGCGGCGGCGACGACGGGCTCGGGATTTAGATCTAATCGAATAACTGCAGTGCACACGGAAAACCCTAGCGAGAGGGTATATGTAGGGAGATTATCACAGACGGTTCTAAACTTAGAACCGTCTGTGATAAGCCTTTGCCGGCTGTTGCAATTAAGACAACACCAATAACTACACAGTTGCATTCATATCAACCACCAAACAGCTGCATTCATATACAACACCAACCAGCTGCATTCACATAGTGTATTTCTTGATACATTTTGTCATTCTCAAATACATCACACATATACATTTTCACATATACATCTCAAAATTGACTACATCACACATTTTCACATATACATATCAAAATTGACTACAATATACATTTTCACATATACATCTCAAAATTGACTACAATATACATTTTCACATATACATCTCAAAATTGACTACATCACACATTTTCACATATACATCTCAAAATTGACTACATCACACATTTTCACATATACATCTGATCAAAATTGACTACATCACACATTTTCACATATACATTCTTATTGTACTTGCTTATTTCCTTTAAAAATTAGCCCTTCATCATGATCAATGCGTACGTAACTAGTTTCGTCACGTTGTTCATCGTCGACCCTTATGCCATTTCCAAAAGGAGGTAACTCGTCAAATTGATTGTATTCCTCCTCGTCCACTACATTCTCCACTCCGACAATTCTCCTTTTTTCATGAAGAACTACATGGCGTTTCTTATTTGCCGGGTCGGTTACATAGAAAACTTGAACAACTTGATTGGCGAGTACGAATGGTTCGTCTTTGTACCCGACACGTTGGAGATCCATGGTCGTGACACCGTACTTGTCAACCTTCACCTGTGGGAGATGCACCCAACGGCAGCGAAATAAGGGGATCTTGAAAACCACATAGTCGAGCTCCCAAATCTCTTCTATGAAGCCATAATACGAGTTTCTCGACCAATCGGTACTGAATGCATTTATGCGGACACCGCTATTCTGGTTAGTGCTCTTGACATCCTGAGACTGCGTATAGAATGTGTACCCATTTATGTCATATCATTTCCATGTCACAACTGTAAATGTCGGCCCTTTTGCCAACCATGTCAGCGTCTCACTCGGCGAGCTCCTAGCGATTTGCTCCTTCAACCATTGGTTGAACCAACGGTTGTGTTGCCTCATGATCCAAACATCCGGCCGCTCCGGATTCTGTTGCCGAAGCACATCCTTGTGCTGGTCCACATAAGGGGCCACTTCAGTCATGTGTTGCAACACCGTGAAATGAGCTTGAGTATACGTGTCCATATCTGGAGTGATTGCTTTCCTTCCGATAGTTCCGAGACCCTTCAGCCTCCCCTCATGACGAGATTGAGGGACACCTATCGGTTGAATCTGAGCCATATAATCGACACAAAACTCAATGACCTCTTCGCTTGCATAACCTTCGACGATGCTGCCCTCCGGCCGAGAACGATTCCGTACGTAGGACTTGGAATTCCCATGAACCTCTCAAATGGGTACATGTTACGTAGGAATACGGGCCCGCACATTTTTATCTCCCACACAACGTGAACAATGAGATGGACCATGATATCAAAAAACGAAGGAGGGAAATACATTTCAAGGTGACATAGAGTCATCACCACCTCGTCCTGCAGAGCATCTAGTCCTTCGGGATCGATGACCTTCTAAGCAATTGTGTTAAAGAAATAACATAGCCTCATGATTGTCTCTCGGACTTTGATCGGCAAAATATTTCTAATTGCAATAGGGAGCATCTGTGTCATCAGCACATGACAATCATAAGACTTCATGCCATTTAACTTCAAATCTTGCATCGAAACAAGTTTCTTCACGTTGCCGGAGTAACCAGACGGAACTTTGACACCATGCAAGCAATGGCACAGTTCTGTTTTCTCACCCTTGGATAGAGTGTAACACGCAGGGGGAAGGTACGTTCGTCCATTATCAGTGCGTGTCGGTGCTAACTCAGGCCTGATGTCCATATCAGCCAAGTCAAGCCGTGCGTTGACGCCATCCTTTGTTTTATCACGGATGTTCAGTAAGAGACCAATCAATCTGTCGCACACATTCTTTTCTACGTGCATGACGTCGATGCAGTGTCGAACATCTAGGTACTCCCAATAAGGTAAGTCCCAAAATATTGATCTCTTCTTCCAGGTGTTCTTCTCATGAGCCCTGAATTTACGTCCCTTTCCGAGGACAACATCTAAATCCTTAACCATATCATAAACCTTGTGTCCCCTTAAATGCCTTGGAGCTGAACCGTCTTCCTTCTCTCCGTCAAATTGTTTCTTCATCTTCCGGTATGGGTGAGCCCTCCGAAGGAACCGGCGGTGACGCATGTAGACGGTTTTGCGTGAGTGTCTCAGCCACACACTCTCGGTACCATCTAAACAGTGAGTACAATCTTTGGCACCTTTTGTACTATGGCTTGATAGGTTACCAAGGGCAGGATAATCATTTATGGTGCAGAACAATAAGGAGCGCAGAGTGAAGTTCTCTCGTTTGTATGCATCCCATACCTGTACCCCTTCGTTCCATAGTACTTTTAGATCTTCCACCAACGGTGCTAGGAACACATCGAGATCATTCCCAGGTTGTTTTGGCCCTTGGATAAGTATCGACAGCAAAATGTACTTTCGCTTCATACACAACTAAGGAGGAAGGTTATAGATGCAGAGAGTCACGGGCCATGTGCTATGTCGGCTGCTCATGCTACTGAAAGGATTCATTCCATCTGTACTCAGTCCAAACCTTATATTCCTTGGTTCTGCACCGAACTCTGCAAAACTCCTATCGATGTTTCTCCACTGCGCGAAATCAGCAAGGTGTCTTATCATTCCATCCTTCTTGCGCTCCTCCGAGTGCCAACGCAGCAGTTTTGCCTCCTTTGGATTTGCAAAAAACCTTTTCAAACGGGGAATTATAGGAAAATACAATGTCACCTTAGCAGGAGGTCCTTTCTTCGCCTCTGTTCCCTCACCATCATCTGATTGATTGTTACGTTTGTATCGGGATGCGTTGCACACCGGACATACATGCATGTTTGCATACTCTTTACGGTAGAGGATACAGTCGTTCGGGCATGCATGTATTCTTTCTACTTCCATTCCCAATGGACAAAGAACCTTCTTGGCTTTATACGTGGTTTTAGGCAACTCATTTCCCTCCGGAAGCATGTCCGCTAAAAGACCTAGCAGCGCTGTGAAACTCTTGTCGGACCAACCGTTGCTTGCCTTCAATTTCAACAGTTCAAGCACGGCCGACAACCTCGTGTACTTGCAGCCCGTGTACAAAGGTTTCTCTGAGTCCTCCATCAAGCCACGAAATTTAACATACTCTCTCTCATCATAGTTCTCTTCTACATCGCGAAGCATCTGATCCAGATTATCATCGTGCAACCTATCCGAATCCGAGCCACAATCGACATCAGCCGGCGGCATGTCATTCAGTTCACCGGCGATGTCATCCGGGGGCATATCATTCACTTCACCGGCGATGTCATCCGGCGGCATATGATCATTCACTTCGCCATGACTGGTCCAACACGTATAATCCTTTTTGAAACCCCTCCGAATCAAGTGCGATTCAATTTGCCCTCGGTTCTTAAACATCTTCAAATTCTCGCAGTCAGTGCATGGACAGCACATATATTCCACCCCCTTATTCAACATATCCTCCTCGGCAGCTCTTATAAAAGCAGAAACGCCATTAATGTACTCTTCACTCACACGGCTCGCGGCATACATCCAGCTTCGGTCCTACGTTACGTACATATATAACAACTTAGTATTAAAATCTAGATTAACTAATTATAACTACATATATACCGGCCACATTTTTTATATTGAGACTTAATTTGCTAGCTCAATTCATATTACAAACACAACAGCTATTATATAACCAACAATTTTGCAAATTAACCATCTTCAATAACCACTCATGGATTACTTAGACCTAAATTGTAATGCAATTAAAGAAAAAATAAATTTCATTGCTAACCATATCTAGAGCAACCAGGAAAGTCTGAATCTTTCAAAGCTCAATCTCTGCCTCTTCCCACCAAATTAACTGGCCTGAAATCGCCTAGCTTCCTCCCGAGTGAAAAAGTGCGCAGCAGTGGCTAGATCTGGATCGAAATGAAGACAGATGCGGTCTGAGCAGCGCAATAAATGCCTTAGCCATTATCACAGACGGTTTTTAATTACAAATCGTCTGTGATAACAAGCTTATCACAGACGGTTTTTAATTAAAAACCGTCTGTGATAATCTGGGATTATCACAGACGGATTTTTATACAGACCGTCTGTGATACAAAAGTATCACAGACGGTTCATCGGTAATAACCGTCTGTGATAATCCATTTTCCCGCCACAAAAACCACAGACGGCCTCCAAATTACAACCGTTTGTAATAGTGCTCATCAGAGACGGTTTCACAAAACCGTCTGTGATGAGGTGTCTACTATTAGCCTTTCTGTAGTAGTGGTAACATATCTCTTGAGATGTCTAGACATTTTCATGAACCATGGCAATCTAACTAGCTAGGTCTGAAGACAAATGGAAAAGACGTTGCAGGTTTTTTTCCTTTACTGTTTTCAAGTTCCAACATAGCTAACAAAAAGAAAGCATAAAATGTTAACACAGAGCAATGGTCCTGAGTAAATTAGCACCAAGGTAACAAACAAAAGGATATTATTTCAGTAATGCAGCATTACTTTCAATATTGTTTCAATGACCAATATATCTCTTGACAGAAGCATCCTCATACACAACATACGTGACATGGCAACCAATAAACCAATTGTCCAACAATTTTGCGCATTCTCTAGTACCAGCATCAGATATCTGCATACATGTAACACCCCGGCCCCTCCCTGAGCCCAAAGTGCTACCACCTACTCTATAATGTTACCAACTCCAACCTTTGTCGCTGGTCTTGCGAAGCAATTCTTTTATTTAAATACCCACCAAACGACAAAAACCGGTACACTTGACACTAAGCGTAGCAGAGATATAACTTTGCTAATTACCAAAAAGGTACTTAGACTATCCAAAACTAAATATGTCAACTGTAGATGATCTGTGAATCATTGTGGCACGTGAACGATTGTGCTACTCCCGCCCATGCATGTCGTCTTCAACAGATTCCTAAAAACAATAATAAAGCAAGGGTGAGTCCGAAGACTCAGCAAGCACACGATAAAACAGTGATATCACTTTAACACTCAATCGATTTCTTGAACTGTAAGCTGTAAATCAACTCTATAACTGTAAACTGTAAATCAACTCTGTAACTGTAATATGTAAGTACATTCTGTACTGTAAACTGTTTCACTTTCTCTGTCACTTTTATGTAATGCAATGCTATGCAATGCATCTGTGATGCACCTGTAACTGTAAACTGTAAATCCAATCCGTAACTGTAAATTGTAAATTATCTCTGTAACTATACCTCAGAATCTCTGGGCTTCCTCTCTATCATCTGTTCATTCCCTGCAAATGCAATGCACCTCTGTATGCAGCTTATACTGGTATAGTGGAGTGGTTTCATCCGTCAATGAAACCCCTACCGTCATAGAGCTTTCATGATGCTCATGGTGCAATGCAAAGGCAACATTCTTCAAATATTGATACTCAATCATAAGCATCACTCATCAAAATAAAATCCACAAATAAGCCGGGATATCATTTCATAATACGGCACAAACCATGGCATAAAACAGATATCAGGCATTCATCACAATCCACTATTCTACCATGCACTTGCCTGGTTACCCCTGTGGACGATGCATGGAGGAGCGTCAAATCAAAACCTCCACCTGGAAGCATCACCCGAACACTCAATTCAATATTTTAATTCATACCAGCATGCAAATAACATCGATTCTATGTATATAGACAATCGACAGCATTCCTACGCGTAAGCCCAATACCAACAACCTCTCTCTCACCAGACACCTTTCCGATGCCCCGGTGCTCAAACTATGGTAATTTAATGATCGTCGCCTATAATCACAAATAAATCTTACTTACACGTCTCCCATCTTTTCTCTTCATTCTCCTCTTTTCTTTTCTTTTCTTCTTCTCTTTTTTTATCTTTTTCCTTCCTCTTTATTTCCGCCCGTTCCCCTTCCTGGTGCCTTCTGCCGACGCCGCCTCTTCCTCTTCTCCCCCATATTTCTCCTCTTTCTCAGTTCTCTCTCTTTCTCCGCTTCTATTCACTCGATGTCGCCCCCTTGGCTTCCTGCGCCACCTCGCCGCGCCCTTGGTCTTAGCGGCGCTGCAGCCCGCCGCCCCTCCGACACGCCTCCCCCGTGCGCCGCCGGCCCCAGCGGCCCCGCGCCGTCAGTCGCGGCCGTTCTCGCCGCGCTGCCTGTCCGTCGCACGGTCTGCTGCTGCTGGACCCGTGGCCTACGGCCCGGATCTGGTGTTCCTCCCTCGGATCCGACCTGGTCTGTGGTTGATTTGGTTGCTAATTTTTATTTGGTTCTGATGGGTTTGCTCAAGATGAAATAGGCATGGAGGTGAGTTGCCCCGGTGCGGTCACGGCCGGCTAGAGTCACCCGCACGCCGGGGGAGTGCGCGGTGGCGGCTTGGTGTGGGGCTACACCGATGGTAGCACGCCGCCACCTCTAACTCCGGTAAGTCTCGGTCTTATTTACCTTCTCTACTCCATTCCTTTACCTCCGGTTGGCATGTTCTGTGTTGGTTCTATGGTGCTCTATTGGTGCTTGGTTGCTTAATGTCTCTAGTTGAACACTACTTACTATGAATGAATGGATGCTACGGTTGTGCCCGTTGTGGTTACCTTTGTCGGTCGATGGTTGGTTGTTTTGAGGAATATTCAGTGTTGGCTTGTGGCTGTCGCCGGGTTGGTGGTGTGGATGCCGCTTGATGGCAACCTTCTAGGGTTGATGGCTTGGGGCTTGCGGTCTGGTCTCCTGCCGTCGCCGTCACCTTGCTTCCGGTCGGCTCACCTTGCCTTTGCCTTGCTGTCGAGTTCTACTCGGTGGATGGACTTCTCTGTTGGCTTGGAATGGTTTGAGGGTTTGGGGGAAATGAGAACGAGAGACAGTGAGTTGACTCTGCTGTGCTCTTTTTGTTCTCTTCTCTGGTGACTGTGTGTGATATTTGTCTTGTCCATGTGAGGCCTCTCGATGTTGTGCTGTCCCCCTACTGTGGCTGCGCTGGCCTTCTGGATGTTGTTTGGGGCTGAAAAGTGGGCTTATGGCACTTTTGTCTATTTTGGCTGGTTTTCATAACCAAACAGGTTTGTTACACTGAGTGATGAGTCTATGATTGTGAGAGGTGCCGACTGGCCCCCGGACAATCAGGTATCTCCGTTAACGGACTACCCTGCCCAAAATTAACCTCTAGGGCTCTGACGGCAATTTCTTCGTTTTTGTTCGCTTTCCTTCCCTTTTCCTTTTGACGGGTATTACAATACATTATGCCTTTTATGTAAATATAGGTCATAAAATTTAACAAGAGATGTCTTGCAAATATAATTCTAGAGAAAGGGCAAAAATTTAGCAATCCTTGTACCAAAGAAATTCAGAGAGCATGCATTGCATCATTCAAGCTGATTTGCATTTCTCTTAACATAAAGTCCTAACAAATTCTTTAATCCACATGATGCTGTAATACGAGATTCCATCAAGAGAAACAACAAAAAGTTCTCTTTTGCTGTCTGGAAGCTATGGTTTGGTTGATTATGGTAAAATTTCAACCATCATGAGAGCACGCAGCAATTGAGATAGACCATATATTCTTCCTCATCTCACCAGATATCCCAGGGTCAATGTAGATAATGTCATTCACAAAAACAAACACATCATTATTAGGTTCTTTTCTAGGAGCCTGAAGCTGATGCTTCTGGGTTGTGTCTGAGCATGCTTTGTCTTGAAATAGCATTGGTGGAAGGCATGACTTCTCACTAACAGGAACACCAACAAGCTTACTACATATCTCCTGGAACCTAATGCGTCCAAGTGGCTTGGTCAAGACATCTGCAAGCTGCTCATCTGTTGTTACATAATCAACAACCATCTTCTTAGCCTCAATGCATTCCCTGATGAAAAGGTAACGGGTGTCTATGTTCTTGCTTCGATCATGGAGAATCGGATTCTTGCACAATGCTATTGCAGATTTGTTATCCACCTTGAGAGTAAAACTTCTTGGCTCCTCATTCATCAACTTACCATACAATCGGCTAAGCTAAACTCCTTGAATTGCGGCAGTAGTAGCAGCGATGTATTCGGCTTTACATGACGACAATGCTACCACTTTCTGCTTTTAGGACTGCCAACTAACCAAACTCCTCACAAACATATAAAAGACGCCAGTTGTGCTCTTGCGGTCATCGACATCCCCGGCCATATCACATTCACTATACCCGATGAGCTGTAGATTTTCTTCTTTTTCTCTTCGTGGATAGAAACACCCCACATCATGAGTACCACTGATATATATCAAAATATGTTTTACAGTCACCTTATGTTCAGTTGTTTGTCTTTTCATGAAGCAGCTCACATAGCCAACTATGAAAGCAATGTCGAGCCTTTGTGTGTACAAGATATGTTAAACTATCCACAATGCTCCAATACCAAGTAGCATCAACAGAAGGATTCTCACTTTGCTCAATTTGAGCTTTGCTTCCGTGGGAACTCGACACGGGTTGGACTTCTCCATCCCACTCTTCTCAAGTATCTTCCTAGACTAAGCTATTTGCTTCATAGTGATCCCTGCATTTCCTTGATCTACCGGTGATGATATCTTGCACAATGATTGCTCGTCATGTTCTGTATAAACACAAACTACCGGTGATGATTCAAGCTACCTCCTCCATTTTGAGGTCACTAGAATCCCCCAATAATCCTAAAACAAGATTAAAAAATCCTCTCAATAATCAAGAGAAAAAGAAAAAAATCTAACTATTTATTCTGGTAGAGCCTTATAATAACAGTGCAAATAAATAATATATAGACATTAGAGTAGTATAATAAATACAATTTCTAGTAATAGCTTTAAAGTTGTATAGCAAATACAACTATATCACAATACATGGATTATAATTTCCGGTAATAGATTTAAAGTTGTATAATAAATACAACTTAATCGCAATACATGGATTATGCATTTTTTATCATGGCTCTTTGCAACTATTTTAGAGGGTGTGGACAAATGACTAGTGTAGTTATCTTAAGGCACACAACCCACGGGTCATGGATTCAAATCCCGGACAATTAAATTAAAAAATCAACACAAATAACTCATCCAATCGGTGGTCGATATGAGTCAAACTTTGGTCATCAATTAGAAAGACAAAGTATCACATCTAGGACATGCAAGATTGGCGGCTCTTTGCAACTTATTCGTAGCAGAAATGGAAAAAAAATAATCAATCCATACTGTCAGATATCTAGCCTTTCCGTTCCATTTGGGTTGGCTTTTGTAGTTTTTTTTCTTAGAGAGGGCTTTCGTAGTTGTGTTGCACTTTGTATCGGGGAAAAAAAAGCAACAAAGAGCAAAGCCTTGAGACCTCCACGACAAGGACACCATTGGGGCACGCTGCATGTTGGAGGCTGCTTAAGGCTGGAGCCTGGATAAACTAACAGGCATGATTTTTTTCTTTTTATGGCTTTTGATTTTGTTTTTTTGAAAGCTGAAATAAATAAAATGGTTTCTTCAATTGGTTTTTTGAAGCCGCTTCTCCAAACAGCTTCACGATCATATACGTCATCCACGTTCGTGTCTCCACCATCCGTCATCATCTCGAAAAACATAGAAAAAAAACTATCAGTTATAATCAAGGGCTAGGTTCGGTTGGGCTGTGGCTTTGGCTTTTCACTTTTTGCTACAGTAACTAAAATTCAAACGGTACGCTTTTTTCAGTCGGGGTCTACTAGTCGATTGTAGTACGCACTGTATCGACTTCAGCTATATCGGTCAAAATTAGATGCGACTATCTCCCTCCTCATGATCTTTTTTGTGAATAGCTAGAATTTAAATTTTAAATTAAAAGATAAAAATCATAGCTAAAATAAATCCACCACAAAATCATCGGCCCAGGGAAAAAAAGACCATAATTGCCGAGGAGACGGAAGATGCCAATCTTTGGGAACAGAGGCCTCAGAGTGAATTTTAATTGCAAAGGTGATGGGCTGGTCAGGCAGGCTGCACAGCCCAGTCGATGAATGAATTGAAGCGTGAACCTTCCTTTATCATTCGTCCATTCGGTTAATGGCTCGCGGCACCGCCATTGCGGCAGCTCTAATCCGCATCGACCTCGGCTTAACCCCGCGCTTAGCCTCCACGCAAGCCCGCCGCCTATAACTCCCCACCCATCCCTCCCGTCTCCGCCGACTCACCATTCATCCACCAATTCCTTGCCATCTCTCGAGTTCTTCTTGATCGCCACACGCGTGGCGCGGGAGTGGGAGGCGATCGAGATGGCAATGTCGGTCTTCTCCGCGAGCTCCGCCTCCTGCACCTCGCCACCGCCGTCGTTCTTCATGCTCTTCGGCGTCTGCGTCGAAGTTGGCCGTGAGTGCCCTCCTCCGTCTCCGGGTTACCCGCCGCTGGTGGCGCACCAGCCGCGCGCTGCGTCGCCGGACTACACGCCCTCGACGCCTCTGTCGTGGCGCCGCGCCGCGTCCCCGGACTACTCGCCCCTGACGCCGCTGCGGCGCCCTCCGTCGCCGGACTACACGCCGAGCACTCCCTGGCGGTGCCATGCGTCGTCTCTGGACTACACGCCCTCGACGCCTGTGTCGTGGTGCCGCGCCACGTCCCCGGACTACTCGCCCCTGACGCCGCCGCGGCGCCCTCCGTCGCCAGACTACACGCCGAGCACGCCCTGGCGGTGCCATGCGTCGTCTCTGGACTACACGCCGAGCACGCCCTCGAGGTTCCCTGCGGCGTCTCTGGACTACACGCCCTCGACGCCTGTGTCGTGGTGCCGCGCCACGTCCCCGGACTACTCGCCCCTGACGCCGCCGCGGCGCCCTCCGTCGCCAGACTACACGCCGAGCACGCCCTGGCGGTGCCATGCGTCGTCTCTGGACTACACGCCGAGCACGCCCTCGAGGTTCCCTGCGGCGTCTCTGGACTACACGCTGAGCACGCCTCAGCGGCGCCCTTCGTCGCCAGAGTACACGCCGTCGTCTCCGCTGCGCCGCCCTGCTTCTCCGCGGTACACGCCCCTGAGTCCTCCCCAGCGCAAGGCGTCTCCAGACTACTCTCCCGGGACGCCCCCTCGGCCGCCTCTTGCGTCGGACGCCGAGTCCCGCACGTCTTCACCGCCCCGGCGCCACCACCCGTACCGGAGGAGCAGCTGCCTCAGGATGTGAGCCCCTACCAGCCGCGGCCGGCATCACGGCCTGCGTGCCCGGATACTGGACATCTTATAATAGGATTGGACATGTTTCTTGCTCATCTATGTACGCATAGGCTAATTACTGAGTGCATGCCCCTACTATTGTTGGGTAGAGCTTGTATTATGTCGCATGTAAAAACTTTTTGCTGAATAAGATACGAAATTCTTATTTTTCTTGCCTATCGCTTCTTGATTTGTGCTTGCCGATGTGTTCTTGATTTGTGATTGGTCTCATACTCGACCTACGAAAAAGTTCGAACAACTTCTGATTGTACTCGTTTCTCTTTTCTTTGGTGGTATCTATGATTTATGAAAACAATGGCAACATTCAGAAACACGACTAATGTTGTGCTGCTCTTCGATTGGACGACTAATGGAATTCCCAGTGCTGATCCAACGGTGGACGCGGGCGTCCGTTGCTAACTTTAGCAGTGGGTGTAAGGAAAAAAAAGGCAAAATTGGCTAGAGACACCACAATTTTGTGACGTTTGCACTGAAAAATCATGGCTTTGTTGCAACACATTGCAATTTTGTGCCTCTTTGCTACATATATATATGCTCTTTATGCTCATAATTTGGTACATTGTATCCATTCCATGTTAGTTTGATACATATCATAATTTAAGTATGCATTTAAAACTCAAAACTATCACTATTATTTAGAATGCACTATAGGAATATAGCGTCCACTATCTGATATCTGCTACACCAAAGTCAATCCGCTACAAGTTTGCTATCCGCTATTTAGAACCTTGTTTGGATGGCGAGCAATGAGGAAAGGAGGACACAGAGAAGGAATGAGGATGGAGGAGAGAAGGGCAACGAGGTTATTTTAAACTATTTCTCTCTCCAAAACAACTAACAATTTTCTAGTGCCCTACAATAAAGAGTTAGAAAATTGTAGAGCCTTGAAGCAAAGACATGATTTTCAGTGTTCCAAATTACGGTGTATCCAATTTAGTCCAAAAAAAGTGTTTTTCATGGCCCTTTAATCGTACTTTGGTTAGCCTTACCTCTTGTTGGAGGATATCTAGCAAGTGCACAAGTACATAAATTAAAGAAGGGTGTTGATAAACACCACCCGTATGTTTTATTTTTAACTATCATCCAAATTTGGATAATTGTTAAAAAGAAAACATCCGGGTGATTCCTAGACATACTGTAAGTTCAAGCTTTATTAAGTTGGTTGTGGTGATAATGACAAATACAAATGTGAGACTAATATATTTATTGATTATGGTATTGCTTAATCTTATTTGAATGAAAAGATAAAAAACATAAGAGGTATTCAATATCACATTCTTATCTTATTGCATTTCTCGGATCCGAAATATAGAATGAACTTCACCAAATAAGTCAAACTTAAATATGTGCATATGCTTTCACAATATATTCTTGTATGCACACATTTAGGGGAGTTCACTCTATGTTTTGTAGTTTCATTAGTATTGACCCATGTTCCATTCTATATTAAGGATTTTTTACTTTAAAACATATCCCTTGAGTATATATAGCCTGTGTAGTTTATACACACACACACATACTCATAATCGGGTTGTCATCTAATTCCTCCATTATGTGTTGATGGTTGGATGATTAATGATAACTGGATAAGTAAGCTTTGCTTTAAAAGTTTATCTTAGAGTACATGATTGTTGTGTACATGTTGTATACTCGTAATTCAATTTTTATTTCATTATTTGTTGAGATTGTCATTAATTACCAAAAAAAGAAGATTGCAGAATCTAGTTCCTCCATTATGAGTTAATGGTGAAGTTTGGTAATTGATGATAATTGTTTTGTAAACTAACATTTTTCATAAGTTGGATGAATAGATTAGATTCCACAAATGAGGAAGACTTGAGATGATTTTATATGTTGAAGATCATCAAGTCAAGTGGTGGACGCATCATGAGTTGATACATATCCAAGAGGAGATGATCATGTGTTGATCATCAAGTCAAGTAAAAATCCATCATGTGTTGATAGAGTTGAAGTAAATGATGCATCATGAGTTGATGTATGTCAAGACTATAACTCAAGGCAAAGGTATGGCTAGTTAGGCCTAAGGATGTGTTTCTAGTCTTTTACCGATCTTAGCGTTTAGTTGGAAGACCGGATTGCTAGTATAGGTTACCGTACTATTAAGAGGGGTCATGTCTAGTAGTTTAAGTCTCATCATATGTTGATAGTTCAACCTCACTTGTTGTAGCTCTTCTTGGCATGAGGCTTGTATTTGCGAATGTGTTTTGCAAATAGTTAAAGCTCATGTGTTGAATCCTTATAACATGGGACTATACATTGCAAATGTGTTTTGCAAGTGTTTGAAGTCCATATTTCCATTCTTTATAATATGAGGTTTATATTTGCAAATGTGTTTCGCAAATAGTCGAAGCTCCTATATATGATCCTTGTGTCATGATACTAAAAGTGTGCAAATATGTTTTGCAACTGGTTATGAATCATGGATAATCTTTGTGTGTATGATACTATAGTTTGTAAATATGTTTTGCAAAATCTGTTGAAGTATATGCACTTAGGGAAATCGGAACTACTGCAATGTATTTTGTGGTACTACCATTGGTCGGAACTGCCAATGTTATAATCACAGAACTATTGCGTCTGTTGGTGGTCGGAAGACCTATGTGGTTGAGAACCATTGTGGTCGAAACCAATATGGTCAAAGACTTGTGTTGTCGAAGATCAATGTGGTCGGGAACCAACATGATCGAAGCTAATGTAGTCAAACCAACGAGATTCAAGATCGATGTGATCGATGACCTGTGTGGTCGAAGATCGATGTGGTCGAAGATCGAAGTGGTTGAAAGCAACATGGTCAGAACCGGCGTGGTCAAGATCTATGTGATCGAAACCAGTGTGGTCAGAACTAACGTGGTCAAAATCTGTGTGATCGAAACCAGCGTGGTCGAACTGACGTTGTTGAAATTGACGTGGTTAAGATCTATGTAATCGAAACCAGCGTGATCAAACCAGTGCGGTCAAAACTGACCTGTGTAGTCGAAATCGACGTGGTCAAACTAACGTGATTAAAACAACGTGATCGAAGATCGATGGAGTAGTCAGAGATCTGTGTGATCGAAGATTGACATGATCTAAAATCAGCATGGTTGACATGGTTGAGACCAATGTGGTTAGAGGCCAGTGTAGTCGGAGACCTGTATGGTCGATTCGGACACCATGATCAGAGACCAGCGTAGTCGGACGCTTGTGTGGTCGATCCGGACAACGTGGTTGGAGACCAGCGTGGTCGGAGATCAGCGTAGTCGGAGACCTGTGTGGTTGAACCGGACAACGTGGTCGAAGACCTGAGTGGTCGAACCATCTGATGTGGTCACAGACCAGTATAGTCAACGATCGGTACTTTCAACCAGCTCTGCCTGAGCAGTCTGATCGGCTCTGTGTGAGCGGTGTGATCAGCGAGTGGTACTACCGGCTTTGTGTGAGCGGTATTTTCGATTTGCGGAACATTTGGCTTGTGTAGCGGTACGTTTTTTTTCCAGAGAGACACCTGTGTAGAGTCTTCTCTTCCTCGAAGAAATCGGTAGTTCTGCACTAGTTCTACGGTACTTCCAATGATTGGTAGTACCAGACTTTGCACGAAGAAACTATCGGTTTTGCCTATAACGACTAGTTTTCTTACCATTGTTGAGGGGAGCGGAAGTACCGATCGTTTGCCTGCAGTACTTCTGAAAATCCTAATTTTATGTCCCAACAGCTAGTTTCGAGGTGTGGGGGTATATATACCCCTTTGTGGCCTGTTGGAGGATAACTTTTGTCACTCCATTTCACTCTTTTGAGCTAGTGTGAGGTCCGTCTCTTAATTGTGCATGTGTTGCACTTGGTAAGCAAGGAGGAAGGCTCTAGATTGCATGTGTTCATCTAGAGGTGGATTGTGTTTCCACTCGAGTTTGTGCATTCGTTGCACATGGTGAGAGTCAAGCAAGGGGCTTGATTTATTACTTTTGGAGTTTGCCGACTCCTAGACAGCGTTGGAGGCGCATGCGCAGTGATTTTCTCAAAGAAGGTTGTAAGAAGATCCGATAAAGTTGTGAAGGTTGAAGATCACCTATGTGTAGCGAGAAAGAGTTACCACTAGTGGATTGAGATGTTTCGGCTTAATTCATGGAACCGTCCAGTTCGTTTAGGCTAACCTCAACGTAGACTAGGGGCGACTAGCAAATCTCTGAACACCATAGTAAAAAGCAACCGTATCATTTATGATTTGTTTTCTTTTGCTCAATTTACATTTATAGAATTAAATTGATTATTTGTCATCCTAAAATTGCAAATCTTGACATAGGTTTAGCTTCTTGGTGCACTTCGGTGAACCCAGTTGTTTTAGGCATTATTTGTGCTAAATCTTTTTGAGTTAAGCTTCTATATTATTTGTTTGGTTTAGTCAAATAGAAATTGATAATTAATTAGTGAAAAAAATTTTAGACCGTTTATTGACTCTCCTCTAGTCGGTCCCTTCGATCTAACACTAACCCATTAAAGAAATGAAATACACATGTAAATTAAAATTAAAGCATAGGACCAAATACGAACTTGCATTTTATTCCATGAATAGGATGCAGATAATCATAGCAACGCAACGTACGCGTGCTCTTGGCAATTAAACGAGAGGAAACACGTTACAGAATTATTAAGAACAACATCAAGACAAAGGTGATAATAGCACTGGAGAATTAAGAGAAAGAAGATCAACAACACACAACTTTTGCGCAACGATATATGGATGGATGGACAGACAGACAGACGTACGGCATCGTCGACGTCGTCCCTCGTCCTAGCTGCAGCTACCGGCCGTGCTTGCGCGGACGCCGCGGAGGCTTCCTCACGCCTTTCGCGTACATGTGCGCCGGCGGGTGGCCGCTGACAGCCGTGGCCATGAACAAGAGCAGAGCAACTGCGAACAGCACCAGCCGCTTGCTCACCAAACCCATACCCATGTCAACTGTCGATCGTCGTCTTCTTCGCGTCCTCCTTGCCTCTCCTTATATACTAGTAGGGTGTCACTACTACAGAAATCGACATTACAGACGGTTCAGAAACGTCATCACAGACGGTTTTCTGAACCGTCTGAATTTATGGGTCAGTGATGATCGAAGGTTATCACAGACGGTTTTCGAACCGTCTGTGATTATTAGATATCACAGACGGTTTTTAATTAAAAACCGTCTGTGATTATCAGATATCACAGACGGTTTTTAATTAAAAACCGTCTGTGATATCTAATAATCACAGACCGTTTTTAATGAAAAACCGTCTGTGATACATATCACAGACGGTTTTTACTTAAAAACCGTCTGTGATATTCCTTCCTCCTAAACCAAAATCTATTTCTGTTTATTGGCTAGCCTCAGGAAATGCTAGCCATGCCCTCTGAAACAAGCAGATAATCACAGACAAAAAACATACAATTCACACATCTCATTTGCTTTCAGGTACATTTCGCAGACATAAAACATCCAATTGACATCGCACTTCATCTCACAGACATAAAGCATGCATCCATTTCGCAAATCAATTAATTGAATTGAACTGAAATATCCATTAACAAATGCACAGTTACAAAAGATCTACACTGCATTTACACTTAGTGATAAGACCAATAGGAAATCAGTGTGCGCAGTGGAACCGTCCTTCTGGCTGTATGACTTGAGTCAGCAAAAAGAACGCTAACTCTGATTGAACCTCTCGAAGCTCAGACTGTTTCAATGCAGTTGACGGGATTGATACAGCCTGTCGATAGGAATATCAATGTACATATATATGTAACGTGATAAGTATGAAGTAATTATGGGAAGAGTGACAAACCTTGCGATTGGTGACCCTCGAGGAATCGAGGAGTAGTTCCATATGTTGGCAAACGTAGTATCCACATGTGTTGCCCGGCTGCTGCTGGTGGCACTGCAAAAAATGGAATGTGTTAGTTCAAAAGGCATTAGTACCATCTGTTGCATAGGATTAATTAATGTGAAATAGCGAATACCTTAAAATCTCGAACATGTGTCAGCAGGCCGTTGGCCCCGCGCTTCGAGTCACCTCCCTTTTCAATGTACATCGCGAACGCCCTACGTAATTCGAAAAGGTTAACCTTAATCATTCGGAAGGAAAGAAAGAGTACAATGTAGATATGTATGGGGAATATGTGCTTACCTATCGATTACTTGGCCGACAATTGTGAAGTCCATTTTATTCTTACTTAGGGAATCAAGGTAATATACCTTGTTCCATTTTGGTACAATTACTATTAAAATCCAATGAAAGCTCTGATTGAAGGGCATAAGTACATAGTCCTTATTGCGACAACTCAGCAGGCCTGATGCAATGTACCTCTCGACGAGGGATGCCTCCACGTCGATGGTAGTCTTGGCGACCAATTGTGGGTCCAAGAAACCAGCTGATGAGTTCGATACTCTAGCTTTAATCAGCATGTGTCTATATATATACACACGAAAGCAAAAAATTAGATATGGCATTTATCGGTATGACATTAACGGAGACTGTGATTGTACACACTTACAGCGTCCAGCATCGAACGATTGAGACGTCAAGAGCGTTGAGCATGAACAGCTCGAATAAATCCTCAAAGGCGACCACGAATGTACACTCTTGAAGATTGTGGTGTAAATCTTCCTCGGAGAATTTGACAGTGATACTTGAAGTCCGTTCTCCCTCTGGCTTATTGGACTGCTGCATATACCACGTGTGCAATTGCATGCAACTATATGGTAGCTTTTGGAGGGCTTTTTGCTCGAGCAACGGCTCGCCAAGCACGAATTTGCGGGCCAAAGGGTGGTACGGAAGATCATCATTGGTCTTCTTTGCTTTGCCCTTGCTGGCCTTGCTGCCTCGGCTATGGGTCGACTTCACGGAAGTCGACTTTGAAGGTAGCAGCGGTGCAAGTTGCTCTGGCGAGAATAGGGCCCGTGGAGATAGCACCGTTGTAGTATCCGGTGGTGGAACCGACTGGTCTTGTACTGGAGATGGCACCAGTGCATGTTGCTCTGGTCCTGCCACCGGTGAAGAAGCCTCCAGGAAGATGTCGCTTTTGGGCCACTGGATGAATGTTCCAATGGCCTGTCCTAGAGTCACGATCTCGTCGTTGGGGGGCTTCGGTAGCGGGACCACCTCAAAATTGACATACACACCATCCACATTAACTTTTGCGAAGCCTGGCGCTAAAGCTTGGCCGTGCACCATGGCCCCGTTACCAGACGAATATGCCTGGCCCCAAGCAGCGTACAAGGGAATGGCGCCATATCTCACTTGGAGCTTGCAGTTCGTAGGCTCCTACATAACGATACAAAATTAGCTACTCGAATAGGCCTACCAATGGAGCAAGCATTCGAGAGGTAATAATTATTACCAGGATGTCGTCCACAGGAAATTTGGACTGGGTATGCGTCGGATTGGACGCGCAGCTACTCGGACGGTTGTGCGGGCTACCTAGCATAGCAGCGGCGGTGGCGGCCTGCTGACTTTCTGTCTGTTTCCGCACCTCTTCTCTGATTACTTCACCCATCTGAGCAAATAGCTCCTCTCGAAGAGATTCCTTGATCTCTTCTCGTAGCTGCTCCTCACGCTCGGCTTTGTTTCTCTTCCTACGCCGATACATTCCGGAGTCATCTTGGAAACCATGTTTCCAAGGAACGTAAAGCCCAAGGCCTCTCGTACGACCCGGGTGCTCCTTGTTTCCCAGGGCCACGGAGAGCATATCATTCTCCCTTGTTCCCTGGAATGATCCCAGGGTAGATTCAAAACTCAGCTCTTCCTGCAAGAGCACGACATGTCATTTCAATTCGTACGAAGTTGTGGAGTAATTACAAGCTACGTAGTTCGATCGATATCTTACCAGGCGCTGGGACACTTGCTGGTCTGCAGGGTTTCGAAAGGAGACGTCCCCCGATGTCGTTGTAGATGACCTTGCTCTAAGCCAATTTCGAGCGCGGTCATCCGGGATATTGGAAAACGGCGGGGCGATGTCCTCTGCAGCTGCCAGCTCATCCTCCAACCTCCACTGCGGGACTTTACCCGCATACCCAGCTGTGCCAAGTCTGTGGGGGTGCGTGTTTTTTGCCTGGAGGGCCTTGTGCGCCACACTTGTACTTTTGAATTCTTCGGTCGTTTTCATCGCCTTGAACTCTTCCCATTGTGATTCCAGGAATGGGTATTTAGTAAAAGGCGTTTCGTCCGTCTCCACGTATTTCCTGACAAGCGTGCTCTTGAAGTTCTTCCATGCTTTGCACGCCGCTTGGTAGGTTTGTCGTTCCACAGCGTGTAAGTGTTCTTCTGGGAACTCGAACGATGCCAAGATTTCGGTCCACAGGTCACGTTTCCGAGTGTCAGGCACGTTCTTCCACGAATTGTATGTGATCTCAATTCGTTGTCGTGCAACTATTCCGACCATGGTTCGGAATGCGTTTACCGCTTGCTTAGGAAGGATAGGGACCCCAGCTGCGTTTACCGCTGTGATGGTCTGTCGGCTCTGAGGCTTCTTTGATAGCCCTCTTCCTTGGCGTCTTGATGTTGGAGCGGACGCCTCCGGCGATGATGGTGAAGAATGCGCGGGTGACATGTTGCTCATTTTGTGGGTCTATTAAGATAAGATGAGAATGTTCAAAGTGAGGAAGCACGAAAAGTCAAACATGATGCTCAATGTTCGGAAGAGAGGAGAGGAGTAGAGGGAAGGGGGAGAAGGGAGGGGGTGATGTGGACACAGAGAGGGGTTATGTGCCTATACTATATACTACATACTATATGTGTATATACATACATATACATATACATACCTACATGTATACATATACATACCTACATATATACATATATAATGGTAGCAATATGAAGCAACAAGCAACAAGCATCAATAATAGAATCAATAACAGTCTCAACATGAATATGTGCTCTCAAATTGTAGGGTTGCACAAGATTAATCTTGGCCGTCCCGCTACTAAATCATATACTCTTCCTTGATTGGTTATGCCAAATAATGAATTCAGTATTTTGAGCTCTAGATACAAACTCTAAAATCTCAAGATCAAGATATATTTAGCATGCATATATTCAAACAACAGTATTCATACAGATCAAGACCACACAAGTTAACTTTGCCCAATAATTCAGTCTTTTAACTTGTCAAGATTAAATCCGAACAGATCAATTTAATAACATGCTATAACCTGAAAACTGCATGAACCGACAGCTATTAGAGCTCAAGCACTGAATGAACCAATCTCAGTATATGATTTTATCATCATCGAGCAACTGTAGTAAACAATTAATGTACCAAATAGCAAACTAATTAAGCTACTGCAGTAAACCCTAGTCCATCACAGAAAGTGCTCACAATGCAGTCGGTAATCGAGGGGAGGTGGCCGGCGAGGGGCTCGACGGAGGCGGCCGGCGAGGGGCTCGGGGAGGCGGTCGACGAGGGTTCGGGGAGGCGGAGGCGACGAGGGGGTCGACGGAGGCGGTCGACGAGGGGCTCGACGAAGGCGGCCGGCGAGGGGCTCGGGGAGGCCGAGGCGACGAGGGGCTCGACGAAGGCGGCCGGCGAGGGGCTCGGGGAGGCGGTCGACGAGGGTTCGGGGAGGCGGAGGCGACGAGGGGCTCGAGGAGGCGGAGGCGACGAGGGGCTCGACGGAGGCGGCCGGCGAGGGGCTCGAGGAGGCGGCCGACGAGGGTTCGGGGAGGCGGAGGCGACGACGGGCTCGGGATTTACTTGGATCTAGATCGAATAACTGCGCAGCGCACAGGGAAAACCCTAGCCAGAGGGTATATATAGGGAGGTTATCACAGACGGTTCTAACTCAAAAACCGTCTGTGATATTAATATCACAGACGGTTCCAAGTCTAAAACCGCCTGTGATAGTATAAATATCACAGACGGTTCTAAGTGTATAACCGTCTGTGATAGTCATATTATCACAGACGGTTTTAAACTTAGAACCGTCTGTTTTATTGATATCACAGACGGTTCTAAGTTTAAAACCGTCTGTGATAAGCCTTTGCGACTGTAGTTATTAAGACAACACCAATAACCACAGCTGCATTCATATCCACCACCAAACAGCTGCATTCATATACAACACCAACCAGCTGCATTCATATCAACCATCACATGTGCATCACACATATACATAAATGCCAATACTCATATACATTTTGTCACACATTTTCACATATACATCTCAAAATCGACTACATCACACATTTTCACATATACATCTCAAAATTGACTACATCATACAATTTCACATATACATCTCAAAATTGTCACACATTTTCACATATACATCTCAAAATTGACTACATCACACATTTTCACATATAGATCTCAAAATTGTCACACATTTTCACATATACATTCTTATTGTACTTGCTTATTTCCTTTAAAAATTAGCCCTTCATCATGATCAATGCGTACGTAACTAGTTTCGTCACGTTGTTCATCGTCGACCCTTATGCCATTTCCAAAAGGAGGTAACTCGTCAAATTGATTGTATTCCTCCTCGTCCACTACATTCTCCACTCCGACAATTCTCCTTTTTCCATGAAGAACTACATGGCGTTTCTTATTTGCCGGGTCGGTTACATAGAAAACTTGAACAACTTGATTGGCAAGTACGAATGGTTCGTCTTTGTACCCGACACGTTGGAGGTCCACGGTCGTGACACCGTACTTGTCAACCTTCACCTGTGGGAGATGCACCCAACGGCAGCGAAATAAGGGGATCTTGAAAACCACATAGTCGAGCTCCCAAATCTCTTCTATTAAACCATAGTACGAGTTTCTCGACCCATCGGTACTGAATGCATCTATGCGGACTCCGCTGTTCTGGTTAGTGCTCTTGACATCCTGAGACTGCGTATAGAATGTGTACCCATTTATGTCATATCCTTGCCATGTCACAACTGTAAATGTCGGCCCTTTTGCCAACCATCTCAGCGTCTCACTCGGCGAGCTCCTAGCAATTTGCTCCTTCAACCATTGGTTGAACCAACGGTTGTGTTGCCTCATGATCCAAACATCCGGCCGCTCTGGATTCTGTTGCCGAAGCACATCCTTGTGCTGGTCCACATAAGGCGCCACTTCAGTCATGTGTTGCAACACCGTGAAATGGGCTTGAGTATACGTGTCCATATCTGGAGTGATTGCTTTCCTTCCGATAGTTCCGAGACCCTTCAGCCTCCCTTCATGACGAGATTGAGGGACACCTATCGGTTGAATCTGAGCCATATAATCGACACAAAACTCAATCACCTCTTCGCTTGCATAACCTTCGACGATGCTGCCCTCCGGCCGAGAACGATTCCGTACGTAGGACTTGATAATTCCCATGAACCTCTCAAATGGGTACATGCTGCGTAGGAATACGGGCCCGCACATTTTTATCTCCCACACAACGTGAACAACGAGATGGACCATGATATCGAAAAACGAAGGAGGGAAATACATTTCAAGGTGACATAGAGTCATCACCACCTCGTCCTGCAGAGCATCTAGTCCTTCGGGATCGATGACCTTCTGAGCAATTGTGTTAAAGAAATAACATAGCCTCATGATTGTCTCTCGGACTTTGATCGGCAAAATATTTCTAATTGCAATAGAGAGCATCTGTGTCATCAGCACATGACAATCATGAGACTTCATGCCATTTAACTTCAAATCTTGCATCGAAACAAGTTTCTTCACGTTGCCGGAGTAACCAGACGGAACTTTCACACCATGCAAGCACTGGCACAGTTCTGTTTTCTCAGCCTTGGACAGAGTGTAACACGCAGGGGGAAGGTACGTTCGTCCATTATCAGTGCTTGTCGGTGCTAACTCAGGCCTGATGTCCATGTCAGCCAAGTCAAGCCGTGCGTTGACACCGTCCTTTGTTTTATCACGGATGTTCAGTAAGAGACCAATCAAGCTGTCGCACACATTCTTTTCTACGTGCATGACGTCGATGCAGTGCCGAACATCTAGGTACTCCCAATAAGGTAAGTCCCAAAATATTGATCTCTTCTTCCAGGTGTTCTTCTCATGAGCCCTCAATTTACGTCCCTTTCCGAGGACAACATCTAAATCCTTAACCATATCATAAACCTCGCGTCCCCTTAAATGCCTTGGAGCTGAACCATCTTCCTTCTCTCCGTCAAATTGTTTCTTCATCTTGCGGTATGGGTGAGCCCTCCGAAGGAACCGGCGGTGACGCATGTAGACGGTTTTGCGTGAGTGTCTCAGCCACACACTCTCGGTACCATCTAAACAGTGAGTACAAGCTTTGGCACCTTTTGTACTATGGCCCGATAGGTTACCAAGGGCAGGATAATCATTTATGGTGCAGAACAATAAGGAGCGCAGAGTGAAGTTCTCTCGTTTGTACGCATCCCATACCTGTACCCCTTCGTTCCACATTACTTTTAGATCTTCCACCAACGGTGCTAGGAACACATCGATATCATTCCCAGGTTGTTTTGGCCCTTGGATAAGTATCGACAGCAAAATATACTTTCGCTTCATACACAACCAAGGAGGAAGGTTATAGATGCAGAGAGTCACGGGCCATGTGCTATGTCGGCTGCTCATGCTACTGAAAGGATTCATTCCATCTGTACTCAGTCCAAACCTTATATTCCTTGGTTCTGCACCGAACTCTGCAAAACTCCTATCGATGTTTCTCCACTGCGCGGAATCAGCAAGGTGTCTTATCATTCCATCCTTCTTGCGCTCCTCCGAGTGCCAACGCAGCAGTTTTGCCTCCTTTGGATTTGCAAAAAACCTTTTCAAACGGGGAATTATAGGAAAATACCATGTCACCTTAGCAGGAGGTCCTTTCTTCGCCTCTGTTCCCTCGCCATCAACTGATTGATTGTTACGTTTGTATCGGGATGCGTTGCACACCGGACATACATGCATGTTTGCATACTCTTTACGGTAGAGGATACAATCGTTCGGGCATGCATGTATTCTTTCTACTTCCATTCCCAACGGACAAAGAACCTTCTTGGCTTTATACGTGGTTTTAGGCAACTCATTTCCATCCGGAAGCATGTCCGCTAAAAGACCTAGCAGCGCAGTGAAACTCTTGTCCGACCAACCGTTGCTTGCCTTCAATTTCAACAGTTCAAGCACGGCCAACAACCTCGTGTACTTGCATCCCGTGTACAAAGGTTTCTCTGAGTCCTCCATCAAGCCACGGAATTTAACATACTCTCTCTCATCATAGTTCTCTTCAACATCGCGAAGCATCTGATCCAGATTATCATCGTGCAACCTATCCGAATCCGACCCACAATCGACATCAGCCGGCGGCATGTCATTCAGTTCACAGGCGATGTCATCCGGGGGCATATCATTCACTTCACCGGCGATGTCATCCGGCGGCATATGATCATTCACTTCGCCATGACTGGTCCAACACGTATAATCCTTTTTGAAACCCCTCCGAATCAAGTGCGATTCAATTTGCCCTCGGTTCTTAAACATCTTCACATTCTCGCAGTCAGTGCATGGACAGCACATATATATCGCCCCCTTATTCAACATATCCTCCTCGGCAGCTCTTATAAAAGCAGAAACGCCATTAATGTACTCTTCACTCACACGGCTCGCGGCATACATCCAGCTTCGGTCCTACGTTACGTACATATATAACAACTTAGTATTAAAATCTAGATTAACTAATTATAACTACATATATACCGGCCACATTTATTATATTGAGACTTTATTTGCTAGATTCATATTAGAAACACAACAGCTATTATATAACCAACAATTTTGCAAATTAACCATCTTCAATAACCACTCATGGATTACTTAGAACTAAATTGTAATGCAATTAAAGAAAAAAATAAATTGCATTACTAACCATATCTAGAACAACCAGCAAAGTATGAATCTTCAAAGCTCAATCTCTGCCTCTTCCCACCAAATTAACAAGGCCTGAAATCGCCTAGCTTCCTCCCGAGTGAAAAAGTGCGCAGCAGTGGCTAGATCTGGATCGAAATGAAGACAGATGCGGTCTGAGCAGCGCAATAAATGCCTACTGACATTATCACAGATGGTTTTTAATAAAAAACCGTCTGTGAATTATCACAGACGGTTTTTAATTATTAACCGTCTGTGATAACAAGGTTATCACAGACGGTTTTTATTTAAAAACCGTCTGTGATAATCTGGGATTATCACAGACGGTTTTTAATACAGACCGTCTGTGATACAAACTTATCACAGACGGTTCATAGTTAATAACCGTCTGTGATAATCCATTTTCCCGCCACAAATACCCCAGACGTCCTCCAAATTACAACCGTCTGTAATAGTGCTCATTAGAGACGGTTTCACAAAACCGTCTGTGATGAGGCGTCTACTATTAGGCTTTCTGTAGTAGTGTGTGCTGTTTGTAACTACTAACAAGTAAGACTGAGAGACCCACAGAAGAACCTTCCTTCCTTGGTGATGAGGCACGTCGATCGAAAGTCAAAAGAAGAAGAGAATTAACTATAATGGATTATAATGGAGTGATAATCAATCAATCCAGGAATCGGGGCGAGCTAGCTTCTTGAATAATCCGATGTACGCAGCTAATTGACCTTCCTGTGTGCCGACAGGGAAGAGTACTCCCTGACAGACAAGATAGAATAAGATGCATGCGGTGTCACCTGAAAAGAAAATTGTATCGGGAGTATCTAAGTATCATTCTGAATGTTTTCTTTTTAACTATTATCTAAATTTGTGATCCTCGGATTAGAGATCAAAGGACCCATTGTTTTTGAAGGAGAAAGAGAGGAGATTTTTTTTCAAGGAAGAGGGGGTAGAATTCAAGAGGTAGGGGGATAATTCATGGTCATTGAATCTGTAATCTAACAGTTCTAAATTTAGATGATAGTTAAGAAAAAACGTCTCAATGATGTTTAACAAAACCCAATTGTATCCATCCATCGTGGCATCACCTATATAGCTCCATAGATATACAATGTATACAAGATGGAGACGAAGTATAGATTGCTTTGCTTGTCTATCTAACTAGCCGCCTAAGCACATGCATGCATGTTTACACGCTGGCATACCGTCTGTCTTTAGTATGCTACTTTGACCGCTACTCTCGGTTATAATACATTGTTATAACTCACAAAAGCATATGTCACGAAAGCATATTTTATAATGAATCATACGATAAATTATAATTATAATTATAATTATATATATTATTTTACATATCAGATGGTAAATAAAATTATCACGGTTACGATGCACTGTTCTTTAGCTGCACCCACCGATCTATTCGCACTTCCCATAGCGGTTGGATCGTATCGGTAAGATCGCTAGCAATAGCCGGTCTGACTGCATCTTTAATGCCGGTCATACTGCCCAACTTGATTCCGGTCTAACCACCAACACCGGTCCGGTCGGACGTCGGACTGCACGTGCTCCATTCCAAAACATGCTTTCTGAAAAAAAAACAGCCGCTAACTAGAATCCGGTCATATCACAACGGTGGTCTGACTACCAACCAGAGTCTGGTCACACCAGAATTGCGGCCAGTGCGCCAACTCCGGCCGGTTAGACTGCCCTTGACTGATAGCAACTCTGAAATATGAATGTTCTTAAACTTTTGCAAAATTCTAATTGAACTTAACCAAAGTGAAAAATGTTCATCATAACTATATTCTAGATGTTCACATGGCCTCTCACTATGATAACAAAAAACTCTATAAATTATGTTATTAATCTATTGTATAATAAAAGCTAATGAAAATTGTATTATAGCTTCTTAGAAATAAGACAAATATGCTAGAAATTCTAAAAAAAGAATAACATATATCCTTAATTTGGTGCACCTTTATTATGGTTAATAAGCACAGCTAATGGATCTTATCAATTTAGAGATGCTTTCATCAAAGAACATGTATTGGCCATAGAATTCTCTTTAGTCTACATGACATGTGGACCCATCTTATAGAATAAGGGAATTGGCTATAGGACACCATCCATTGTTCTCCTTTACCAACGGATATCTAAAATATATGGTTTAGCCAAAATACACTAACAAATGCATGCGGTGTCACCTGAAAAGAAAATTGTATCGGGAGTATCTAAGTATCATTCTAGATGTTTTCTTTTTAACTATTATCTAAATTTGTGATCCTCGGATTAGATATCAAAGGATCCATTGTTTTTGAAGGAGAGAGAGGAGATTTTTTTGAGGGGGAAGAATTCATGGCCATTGGATCTGTAATCTAACAGTTCTAAGTTTAGATGATAGTTAGGAAAAAACATTTGAATAATGTTTAACAAAACCCAATTGTATCCATCCATCGTGGCATCACCTATATAGCTCCATAGGTATACAATGTATACAAGATGGAGACGAAGTATAGATTGCTTTGCCTGTCTATCTAACTAGCCGCCTAAGAGCAAGTATAATAAGAGGCTGTTAGTAGGCTGCATGCTGAGGTGGAGGAGAGAGAGGAGGAGAGAGAAGAGAGGTGGGCTGTAAGTTTACAGTCAGCTGAAGCACAAGAATCAAGAAACTTTGTGAGAGAAAGGGGTGGGTCATACAGCCTTCAGCTGGCTGTAAACTACTATATGAATAGGCTGATAAGTGGGTTGTAAATGTCCATACAGCCAGCTGAAGGCTGTATTATTAGCCTTGCTCTAAATATTCCTGTTCTTCTTTTTCTTACTGTCTATGCATCTTCCACATCAGGAGAAAAAAAAGCCGCAAAATTTCCAGCCTTTTCTGTCAGAAAGCTCGACAGGAAATCCTGTCGGTTTCGGTGAAGCTTGTACTTTCCAACAAGTGCAACTCTTGCGAAAGAAACTGCAACCTTGCACCCGATCAGATCTGCAGTCTGGAGTGGTCCCGAGAACGATGGAGATGAACCTCAGAACCTGCCACCAGCAAGAACTCCCAACTCCTCCAACGCACATGCATGGCCAATTGACCATGGTTGTTCAGGAACCGTAGGTGACGCTGCATGCAGAAATACTCCATACAATATTTTGTCAATATTTTTTGGTTTATTTTTTTTTGAAAAGGTTGTATGTTGCATAAATCAAATGTTTCTTGCTAGGCGAAAGTTTTTATGTTGTGCAATTTATGTTTATGTAAATGTTGTGGCTACAGGCCAAACAGTAAAGAAGGAGACTAGTGGAAGAAGAGGAGAGCCAACACAGGGATCGTATGGAAGAGTTGGTGAGTAAGAATGAGAGGATGCCTCTCCTCCTGCCCCTCCTAAGGGGTTTATATACATGAGTGGGGTAGAATGAGAAATTCTCATTCTACCCCTTAGTACTTACAAAGGATGAAGGTATATTGGCATATTCCTCTACACTATCGGACCTATTTCATACATATTAAGCCAGTTGCAAGGCCCAGTCACGGGGGTTGGGCCACCCCCACAACAGTAAACATGTGATACGGACACGAAGGTTAGTTTTGCACCATGTTAAAAGGGTTGCAAAGTTCTTATTGCCTTCTTTTTTTGCCGCATGAAATCTTCATTGTATCTAGTTGAAACTTCCAATCATATTCATTGTATTTTTATCAGTATGGTGCCTGTGCATTATAACGGAAACCGAAATTTATAATAAATATCACGCATGTTCTGCTCATTCGTCCTAAACCACTCCCATAACTTTGCCAGAACTGAAAACTTTTTTCTTTTCCCCAAATCTTTTGGAAGGAGAATTTTGGATATGAGAATAATTGATTCAGGTAAGTCCATAAATACATATAGCATAGTAACATATCTCTTGAGATGTCTAGACATTTTCAAGAACCATGGCAACCTACCTAGCAAGGTCTGAAGACAAATGGAAAAGATGTTGCAGGTTTTTTTTCCTTTACTATTTTCAAGTTCCAACGTAGCTGACAAATAGAAAGCATAAAATGTTAACACAGAGCAATGGTCCTGAGTAAATTAGCACCAAGGCAACAAACAAAAGGATATTATTTCAGTAATGCAGCATTACTTACAATATTGTTTCAATGACCAATATATCTCTTGACAGAAGCATCCTCATACACAACATACGTGACATGGCAACTAATAAACCAATTGTCCAACAATTTTGCACATTTTCTAGTAGCAGCATCAGATATCTGCATACATTATGCCTTTTATGTAAATATAGGTCATAAAATTTAACAAGAGATGTCTTGCAAATATAATTCTAGAGAAAGGGCGAAAATTTAGCAATCCTTGTACCGAAGAAATTCAGAGAGCATGCATTGCATCATTCAAGCTGATTTGCATTTCTCTTAACATAAAGTCCTAACAAATTCTTTAATCCACATGGCGCTGTAATACGAGATTCCATCAAGAGAAACAACAAAAAGCTCTCTTTTGCTGTCTGAAAGCTTTGGTTTGGTGGATTCTGGTAAAATGTTAACCATCATGAGAGCACGTAGCAATACAGAAAACATAGAAAATAATAATGACAGTACTAAACATGCTTCAAATGCTAAAAATAATTCAAAATTTGAATTCTCGAGGCCCTTTGATGCTGGAATATGAATTTTCAGTGAAATTCAGAGAAAATTTTCGCATAATTTTTTGATTTTCCAAGAGCCTATTTGCAAAATCCAGGACCCATCTAAAAATTCTGAGGACCCTCCTGCAATTTTCAAAATTTGGGGGGCCTTTTTGCAAATTTACCGGTGCCACCCCTCCGTTTCGAGCTTCCGGCCCGTTTTCTTTCAGCCCACTCTGCCCATCTCCGGCCAAGTAAAAAGGCAAGGGGTAGGGGAAACCCTACTTCTATTCCCGTCTGTGATGGTGGCGGCCTTGGCTTCGGGTGCGAGCGGCGGCCGAGCGGAGCGACGGGGCCGGCTTTAGCTTTGGGCACGAGCGGCGGCCCGTGCGAAGGCACGCGACGGACAGCGGCTGAGCGAAGCGACTGGGCCAGCCTCGGCGTCGGGCACGGGCGGCGGCCCGTGTGGGGGCGCACGGCGAGCGGCGGTCTAGTAGACCGGCGGTGCGCAGCTAGGCTTGTGCTGCGGTTTCAGGCGGCACCGAGTGGCGGACGGCCTCGAGTGGCGGGCGGCTTCGGGTGGCACCGAGTGGTGGCTTCGAGCGGCCGATGGCCTAGTTGTAAGATCGAGGAGGCCGACTAGAGGGGGGGTGAATAGGAGGTTTTCAAATTTTCGTCTAATTTCAATTGACAATTTTAAACTTAAAGACTTGACTAGAGCAAGTGGACGATGGTATACCTAAACAACCTAGAAAGTCTCAAGATAACGCTAGCACAAGTAATTTACCAATAGCAAAAACAAGTAGTCTAGGTCAAAGGTTGCTACTCTAACTAAACAAGCAATCAATTAATATGAATTAAGAACGTTGCTTGAATGAGAGTAAATGCAAGAGAGCAAACCACAATTTGACACAATTACTTTTTACCGTGGTGATCGGAGACTTGCCGATCTCCCCTAGTCCACGTTGAGGTAAGCCCTACCGAATAGGACCGGCTCCACGAATTGAGCCTAATCACCTCGATCACTAGCGGTAGCCCTTTCCCTCTCCGGGTAGGCGAGCTCCGAGCCTTCACAATCTTCCGGGCCTTCTCACAATCTTCTTGAGAAGATCACCGGAACCTCCACCAAGCCGTCTAGGTGCCGGCAAGCACCAAGAGAAATGAACCACAGTGGCTGGATCACACACAAGTGCCAATTGGATCAATCTAGAATGCAATGCACTTGAATTTGGGCTCAACTACCTCTATTGAATGCACAAGAGTGAAAGAGAGGTGTGAGAAGTTGCTCTAGGCTCAAAGATGTTCAATATGGGTTCAACAACATCTACAAGTTCTGGTGGGGGTGTATTTATACCCCCACCAACCTCAAATAGCCGTTGCAATAAACAAATCTGAATTTTCAGGAAAACCGGAACTATCGCCGTTATATGGGCGGTACTTCCGGATTTCCGCCGTCGCAACAGAACGGCTATTTCAGGCGATCAGAAGTAACCGTTGAACAGTGAGTGCGGTACTACCGCCATTAAAATCGCGGTACTTCCGGAAATCCGGAAGTTCCGCTCCTTGCCCCGGTACTTCCGATTTCAGCGCGGTTAACTCCAACTCAGGGCGCTCTCTGGAAATGAAGTTCCGTTCTTAAGTCCGGAACTACCGGCCTGCGGTAGTTCCGCAGTTCAAACCGCGGTACTTCCGTTTTCCGAGAGGCTAAGTTTAACTCCGGGCGCTCTCTGGAATTGAAGTTCCGCTCGGGACCCCGGAACTTCCGCACATGCGGTAGTTCCGCTGTTGAACTTGCGGTACTTCCGATTTCCGAGAGACTAACTCAACATCCAGGCGCTCTCTGGAATAAACGATCCGCTCAGAGGCCCGGTACTTCCGGCCATACGGTAGTTCCGCCCGTAGAACGCCGGTACTACCGGATTTTCTGACAAAGCACAGTTTTGATTGAATTTTAATTTTTAAGTGCATGCATGATCCTAAATTGATCCAAAGGGCACATTAGCATATGATTTAGCAAATCACCATGATCCCTCTTAATAGTACGGCGTCTATCCTATAATCCGGTCTTCCAACCTATCTCCAAGACCGGTAAAAATAAAATAGATCCCTAAACTATTTACCTTGTCGCCCTTGAGATCTTTGAATCTTCAACATCTTTTTATGTACCTTCTTCTTTCCCCTTGAGACTAATTCTTGCAAACACTCAATACACAAATTAGTCCCATGATCACATAATGTCATTAATTACCAAAACTAATATTTTTAGGGGCCTAGATGCTTTCAATCTCCCCCTTTTTGGTAATTGATGACAACATGAGCAAGTTTAGAGAAGAATTTAAGATTTAGATATACTCCTTGTTTGCAAGTTGTATATTAAGATTTTGAAATTTTGACAATTTAGAACATGGGGAATTTTCGCAATTTAAAGACTTAATAAGAAAGAGCTCCCCCTAAACATGTGCATCAAGTTTTATGAAGATTTGCATGAATTCTATTGAGCAAGCATGATCACAATCATAATATTAAAGCACACTATCAAAATTCAAAGATACGCATAGACAAGTAAATATCATTGCAATTAGGGCATAAGATCCAAACATAGTTCATTACAATGCATAGGAAATTAAAATACTAAACATCCATCACATGGTTCATTACACCATATTTTATTACATAGCCAAATAGATAGATAAACGACTTAAACTTCTTCTCCTTGCTTCATTTTTCTCCCCCTTTGGCATCGAAGCACCAAAAAGAAGAACTAATCCTGAGCTGCACGCGGAGAAGGAGAACTGCGGCGACGAGTGCGGCGAGAGGAGTGAGTCGGAGCAACAACGTGCTCAAGGGATGTAACACGATCACCGAGAGAAGAGACAGAGGTGATCAAGGTGGCAACCTGTCCCGAAGTCTCAATCTGGCGCTCCTCAAGCCTGAGAATGGCGGAGTAGATCTGGGACAGTGTCACATTACCTTCGCCCTGGGGAGGAGGAGGATCAGTGGCTGCCTGAGGCTGATGCTGACCACGAGGACGAGTAGGAGCAGGAATAGGGGCCTCTGCACGAGGCTTGTACGGCTTGTGCACAGTGCAAAGAGCTCCTCTGTACCCGGTCTTGCGAATGATCAGGGCCATAATGAAAGGTGCAAAGTTAATTCTCTTCTGCCTGTCATTCTTATTTGCATCAATGCCCCGGACAATGAGATCCACCACGTCAAACTTCTCACCACGCATGATGTAGTCAATCACATTCCAAGTGTGCCCACGGATAGCGTCATAATTTCCACTCTTTGGAAGAATGGTGTGGTTGATGATCCTGTTGACAAGACTAGGAATGGGCAGCAGTCCAATTATCGTCCCTGGCACTCGATCGGCAGCCTGGTCATATTAATCAGTATACGCAGCAATGGGAAGTGCCGGTCTACTGAACACCTTCTCATAAGAGCTGGATTCGGTACCAAGTGCTAGCTCGAACTCATGCTTGGTGCACTCAATAACCTGCGTTCCTGTTATCCAACAGAGATGCTCAAAATTGGGAGAGATATGCAAAGTGGCGTAGAACTGCCGTATCATCTCCTCCATGTAGTTGCACTGGAACGCAACAAGATGATGGATTCTGGCTTGCTGAAAAAGCCGATATGCACCATCAAACTTGTTAATCTATGACAAGTGATCCCAGTCGACGTATTTGTGCTGAGCAAACTTGCGCGAAGACCCATACATTTCTCTATAGACTTGCTCCTGAAATTTTGTATGGAACTTCGGGTCCTGAGAGTTGCGAGGAAGGGTATACTGATTGCGGCGACGCAAGATGGCATAGTTATCACCGGTGATGTTTGAAAGGTCTATTTCTTCATCTGCAGCTACCGCAGGCATCTCCTCATCCGAAGCCTCATACTCCTCACTCTCATGAGAGGCCTCAGACCCGCTCTCATGGGAGCCCTCTAACTCACTCGCGGAGTCGGAGGCGGGGCCCTTGCTCCGATCCTCATGCTCCGGCTCAGGAAGGGCAGGAGTCGAGGAGGAGGATTGGCCTGCAGTTCCTCCATAAGTCTTGTGGGAGACATTTTTCATCCTCGGCATCTTCAATGACAGAAAAAGATAATCAAGGGTGAGAAGGATAAGCGAGAATTAGGTTTAAAATTGAAAGTAATAAGATTCTGCTGTTCCAGGAAAAACGGAAGTACCGGCGTCAGAACTGCGGAACTTCCGGGAAAAACGGTAGTTCTGGCTTTGAAAATGCGGAACTTCCGGTACCCCGGTAGTTCCGGCCACTCGACCAGCAGTTCCGATTTTTCTGGGCATTTCTAGGGCATGATAAAATTTGAATCTTTTAGCGTATTTCTTGGATTGAATCCAATGCATGTATGTAAAGATATCATAGTACCCCAAATATATTACTCTGCCCAAAGAAATTTTAGCAGAAACCACTACATTTCAAATTTAACCTAAATTAAACCCTAGGTTCCTTAGAACGAGATAACGAAGTGGAGAATCTCGATTTACCTTGATGGATTGGAGGAGAGGAATCCTAGGAGTGCAAGAAATCACCCCAAAACAAAAGACTCTCCTTGGATTTGAAGATCGGGAGAGGGGGAGGAATTTTGGGAGAGAGAGTGGAGAGGACGAAGAGGAAGGAGGAGCCGTCGGTTTGAGAGGGGAAAGAAAAAGAAAGAGAGAAAAACAATAAAGAGGGAGGAGTAACGGCAGGAAGGTTGGCGGTTTTGGAAACCGCATTAAATCCCGCAGAAAATGGAAGTTCCGCGCTTAACACGCCGGTAGTTCCGTTTTCACAGAAATTCCGGAAGTTCCGCGGTTTACACTGCGGTAGTTCCGATTTTTCTAAGAGGAGCGGAAGTACCGCACAATGAACTGCGGTAGTTCCGAAATTTCTGGAACTTTTCAGGATTTGAACTTTAGAACTTGAAAATTTGCAAATGATCCCTAGTTTTGCACTCAATTAAAGTCATTTAGGATCATTATGCATCAATTGAGCTATTGCTATACTTTGAAACTAGTTTTTATGAAAATAATCAAATTTTTGACCAAAGACACATTAAATTCATTGAAATTCCACACAAGTGCATCAAATGAGCAGAAAAGAATGAAATTTGATTTCAAGCTACATTTGAGTATTCTATGACATTTAATTCATTCCTCAATTTGCAAGAGCGGCTTTCATCTAATGGTTTGGTGAAAATATCCGCTAGTTGATCTTCGGTTCGGACGTGGCTAATTTCAATGTCTCCCTTGCTCACATGATCTCTCAAGAAATGGTGGCGTATATCTATATGCTTGGTTTTTGAGTGTTGAACGAGATTGTTGGATATTTTGATTGCACTATCATTATCACACAAAAGAGGCATTTTATCAAAATTAATCCCATAATCCAATAACGTTTGCCTCATCCAAAGTAATTGAGCACAACAACTACCCGCAGAAATATATTTGGCTTCGGCGGTTGAAAGGGCTACGGAATTTTGTTTCTTAGATGACCAACATACTAGAGACCTTCCTAGCAATTGGCAACTACCCGAGGTGCTTTTTCTATCCACTTTGCAACCCGCATAATCGGAATCCGAATATCCAATTAACTCAAATTTTGCACCTTTGGGAAACCAAAGCCCTATATTTGAGGAATGCTTTAAATATCTTAGAATCCTCTTTACGGCCACTAAATGACACTCTTTTGGAGAAGCTTGAAAACGTGCACACATGCAAACACTAAACATAATATCGGGCCTAGATGCGGTAAGATAGAGTAAACTACCAATCATGGATCTATAAAGCTTTAAATCTACCGACTTACCTCCTTCGTTGAGGTCTAGATGCCCGTTTGTTGCCATGGGTGTCTTGATAGGTTTTGCTTCTTCCATTCCAAATTTCTTGAGTAGATCTTTGACATACTTCGTTTGACTTATAAATGTCTCATCTTTAAGTTGCTTGATTTGAAGTCCAAGGAAGTAGCTTAGCTCACCAATCATCGACATCTCAAATTCCCTAGACATCATCTCACCAAATTCTTTGCAAAAGTCTTGATTAGTAGAACCAAATATAATATCATCAACATAGATTTGACATACAAAGAAATCATCTTCAATAATTTTTGTAAATAGAGTTGTATCTACTTTACCAATTTTAAAGCCTTTTGACACAAGAAAGTTGCGAAGGCGTTCATACCAAGCTCTAGGAGCTTGTTTTAAACCATAAAGCGCCTTGGAAAGCTTATAAACATGATTAGAGTTTTTAGCATCTTCAAAACCCGGGGGTTGTTCTACATATACTAATTCGGAAATTGTTCCATTTAGAAATGCACTTTTGACATCCATTTGAAACAATTTAATATCAAAGCATGATGCAAAAGCAAGCAAGATTCTAATTGATTCAAGTCTAGCAACGGGGGCAAATGTCTCATCATAATCTAAGCCCTCGACTTGAGTATAACCTTGAGCTACTAACCTTGCTTTATTTCTTACCACAATTCTGTTCTCATCTTGTTTGTTCCGGAAGACCCATTTTGTGCCAATAACATTGTGCTCCTTGGGTCTCTCCACCAAAGTCCAAACGTCATTTTGAGCAAAATTATTCAACTCTTCATGCATAGTGTTGTGGTTACAGACCAAACAGAGAGAGAGATGGTAGTGGAGAGGTGGGAGTGTTCTGTCTCACCCTCCCCCTCATCTTGATATATATATATTCACATGGGGTATACTTTTACAGTTATGCCCTTACATCCATACATCCCCATTAGGGGCACTTATGTCATTACACATGTTACTCTGGTTCTTATAACCTCCTAACAGGCCTGCTGGGCTTAGGTGGGGGCCACCCCTACGACAGGTGGACGGAGCGCTTGAAGTAGTCCCGGAGCTTCTCCGAGGGTCTTTGCTTCACAGCGAAGAGTTGGTCCGCATCGACTCGCTCGACATAGTTTCCTTGGAAGTTGCTGTGAAGGCGGTCGCGAAGCTGCTCCCACGCGTAGATGGAGCCCGGCTCTATGGTAAAAAACCAAGAGAGCGCCACTCCGTGCAGCGCGAGGGGGAGTCCCTTCGCCTTCGTGGTGTCGTCTCCGCCCGCGGCCTCGATCGCGGTTTCGTACACGCGCACGAACTCGCGAGGGTCCGTGTCGCCTTTGTACGGGTCGGTGACGCTAGGGAACTTGAAGTCTTCGGGCCACGCCGCCTGCTGCAGCCCCGCCGAAAGCGGGGACTCCGGATCTACGCGCCTCAGCGGGACGCGGCTAGACGTGGGGGCTTCGCGGCTGTCCGCCCTCTCTGGCGTGGGCTCGGGCGCGATTTCCGGCGCGGCCTGCTAGCTCCGAGCCTCTTGTATATCTCGGACGGCTCCGCGAAGGTCCCCTAGTTCCCGCTGGAACGCGTTGAGAGCTGCTAGCAGGGCGCTTTCCCCCGCAGGCGCTGTCGGGGCCGCCGGAACGCCCAGCGGACGGGTCGGTGCAGGGACCATCGCCTCACGATCTCCGGATCCGCCGGATGGTTCGTTGCGGCTACCCCCGGTCGCCTGATCCGCGCTGCCGGCGAGGGTGGCGGGGGCTGTCGTTGCAGCGCCGGCGACGGGGTTGGATGCCGTTGTAGCGGCGCTGGCGGGGTTGGTCGTTGTAGCGCGAGCGTCGGTACCCGCGACCACGGCGCCTACGCCGCCGCCAACTCCTTCGGCGGCCGATGCCGAGGCCCTGGTATTCACGCGCCGCTCTGACCCAGCCGTCTTCTTTCCCTTCGCCGCCGCTGGTGAAACTTTTTTCGGTGCCATCCTTTTTCTTCGGTCTTCAGGCTTGTCCTCGTCCTCCCCACGGACGGCGCCAACTGTTGTGGCTACGGGGCAAACAGAGAAGGAGATGGTAGTGGAGAGTGATGAAGATGAGTGTAATGGCCTGCCCCCTCCCCATGGCCGGTATTCTATATATATATACATGGGGAGTGCTTTTGCGCTCCGTCCCCTACCCTTCGAACGGGTGGCAGCGAAGGCTGGCACCAAAGTCGAAGCCGAGGCGCGCGCGCTCCGTCCCCTACCCTTCGAACGGGTGGCAGCGGAGGCTGGCGCCTAGCTCGAAGTAGACGCGCGCGCTCCGTCCCCTACCCTTCGAACGGGTGGCCGCGGAGGCTGGCGCCTAAGTCGAAGCCGAGGCGCGCGCGCTCCATCCCCTACCCTTCGAACGGGTGGCAGCGGAGGCTGGCGCCTAAGTTGAAGCTGAGGCGCGCGCGCTCCGTCCCCTACCCTTCGAACGAGTGGCAGCGGAGGCTGGCGCCTAGCTCGAAGTAGACGCGCGCGCTCCGTCCCCTACCCTTCGAACGGGTGGCCGCGGAGGCTGGCGCCTAAGTCGAAGCCGAGGCGCGCGCGCTCCGTCCCCTACCCTTCGAACGGGTGGCAGCGGAGGCTGGCGCCTAAGTCGAAGCCGAGGCGCGCGCGCTCCGTCCCCTACCCTTCGAACGGGTGGCAGCGGAGGCTGGCGCCTAGCTCAAAGTAGACGCGCGCGCTCCATCCCCTACCCTTCGAACGGGTGGCAGCGGAGGCTGGCGCCTAAGTCGAAGCCGAGGCGCGCGCGCTCCGTCCCCGACCCTTCGAACGGGTGGCAGCGGAGGCTGGCGCCTAGCTCGAAGTAGACGCGCGCGCTCCGTCCCCTACCCTTCGAACGGGTGGCCGCGGAGGCTGGCGCCTAAGTCAAAGCCGAGGTGCGCGCGCTCCGTCCCCTACCCTTCGAACGGGTGGCAATGGAGGCTGGCGCCTAGCTCGAAGTAGACGCGCGCGCTCCGTCCCCGCGCTGAGATTGGAGCTTGGCGCCGGTATGGTTGCACTCCGGGGCTGTTGTGACCCTGCAGTCTGGTAGTGCGCTTTTAATGGCGGCTGGAATCACGCCAACGCCTGGCCTGGCAGAAGTCAAGCTGTCGCGTCGTGCAGTCTGCCATTCTGCAGGTGGGACACGTGGCGACTCATGACTGGTGCGTCGTGGGATGTGAGCGGTTGCGTGATCGCGGCCGTTCGCCTCGTCCCCCGGGAAGTTGGACGCGTGTTGAAGGCGTGGAGGCGTTGTGCGCTGCTTGGCCACCTACCCGGCACGACCCTCTAGGCCCTGGCGGTTCTTCTTTCCAAATCTTGGGCAGCCGAATCGCTGCGAATTTGATCTGTCTGTGCGTTGAGCCATATGATAGGCGAGCGGCCTTTATAAGGTGCTAGTGTTGAGGTGGAGGCACCCTTTCTTGCTTGGCTTTTTGATCTGCCGCTTTGCTTCCGCCCGTGCTAATTGTCACGCCAGTTTCTCCTTTCCCTGCTTCTTCTTCCCTTGTCGCGAAGAGCGATGGCTAGCCATGACGACGCCACCTACCATCCCTGCAGTGGTTCCTTGCCTAGCCAGGGCGAGGTGTCCCATCCTTCCAAGGAGTACAAACTGGTGCCGCGGGGGAGCTCGCGCGCCAACAAGTGGTGGAACGCCATGGAGCACTCGGGAGGCTGCTGTTCCCGTGTGCTGGGGAAGAGCCGCATGACTGAAGGGATGCTGCAGCGACTCGTGGATGAGGGGAAGATCGTGGATCGCAATGGGGCTCGCCTACCCCGTCGGGACGAGACGGAGCCGAAGCCCGGGGCAATGGAGGCGATTGTTTTTGTCGCGTTCTTCGACGCCGGCCTTCGAATGCCCTCCACGTTGTTCGTGGGCGAAGTCCTGCGGGCCTACAAGTTGGAGCTAGCCCAGCTGACGCCCCACGCGATACTCCGCCTAGCTGTCTTCACGTGGGCGATGCGGACAGAGGGGTGGCGTCCCAGCGTGAGCTTATTCGCCACACTGCACGACGCACACTGTCGAACCAGAAAGGTTGACGGGGCGGTGTCCAACTTCGGCGGTGTGGACTTCGTGCTCCGGGCGTCATGCGCGACGTTGTTCCCCGTGCCAGCCTCGTCGGGGCAATGGGCGTCCGGCTGGACTCGGCGGTGGTTCTATTACACCGTGACTGACAAGAGCGGAATGCAGTGCCGAGGTGGGCCGATCTCGTTTAACAGTACGCCGAGTCTGAAGGCGGAGATTGACGACACGCGAAAGCTACAGAGTCTTGTCGGTGTCGCCCGTCGAATGAGCGTGCGCGACCTAGCCGAGGAGTTCACAATGTACGGGGCGGCGCCACTATCCTCCCGGGGGAAGTATGTTGGACAGAACGGCCCCCGCGAGGACGGGTTCGATCCATCCGTATCTCGCCTGCTTCCGCCCTCCGCTCCTTGTAAGTCGCCCAGCACGCTTTACGCGCGCCATTGTATCTGTTTGGTTTCCGCCTGACTGACGTGATCTCCTGCGTAGTGGCTCGGCTAGAAGATGCGGAGCGCGCGGTTGCGGCGCTCCTCGGCCCGTACACGCTTAAGGAGCACCAGGCTCGCGAGGACGCAGTCAAGGCGGCTAAGCAGGGGCGGGTAAACCGCACCTGCGAGGCTCTGGGCATTGCTGTGCCCGAGCGCGCGCTGTCAGGGGAGCTTGCCGCCGGGACTCCGAGCGCTCAGGACGGTGATAGCCCTACGGGGGGGCTATTTCAAGCCACCTCGCCCATACCGCCGCTACTGAAGTGTCGCAACGATCCGCGTGTCGGATGCAACCGCAGCGGTGTAAACGCCCGCCCCGCACGATTCCCCGTAACTGAAAGCGAAGTGTCGCGAAGGTCCGTGTACGAGGCGCGACCGCAGTCGTACAAGCGCCCGTCCAGCGCAATGCCCCATACCCAAAGCTGGAAGGCCACGACCACAGGCGCCAAGGACCGTCCAAGCACGGCGTTACCTAGCCGCTGTTAAAGGCGCACTAATGGGCCAGGGGATCACAACAGCTTCGACGCCGCGCCATTCACTGCCCGCCCCGTGTCCCCCTTGCCTAGGGAAGAGGCGAGCGGCCGCAAGCACGCAACCGTCCACATCCCGCCGCCCACCAGTCATAGGCCGCCGCGTGCCCCGGGCGCGCCGGGTCGCACGGTACGGGAACCTAACCCTGGCAGACCAGGGGCCGGCGTGATTCCAGGAACCTTTACAGCGCAAGACCGCATCGCAAGATCCCAAGTCACCGCCCGCGTGGCGGTGTTCGCGGGGCGAAGGCGCCAGCTACGCTGCCACCCGTTCGATGGGTAGGGGACGGAGCGCGCGCGTCTATTTCGACTAGGCGCCAGCCTCCGTTGCCACCCATTCGAAGGGTAGGGGACGGAGCGCGCGCGTCTACTTCGACTAGGCGCCAGCTTCGCTGCCACCCGTTCGATGGGTAGGGGACGGAGCGCGCGCGTCTACTTCGACTAGGCGCCAGCCTCCACTGCCACCCGTTCGAAGGGTAGGGAACGGAGCGCGCGCGCGTCTACTTCGACTAGGCGCCAGCCTCCGTTGCCACCCGTTCGAAGGGTAGGGGACGGAGCGCGCGCGCGTCTACTTCCGACTAGGCGCCAGCCTCCGCCGCCACCCGTTCGAGGGGTAGGGGACGGAGCGCGCGCGTCTACTTCGACTAAGCGCCAGCTTCGCCGCCACTCGTTCGAAGGGTAGGGGACGGAGCGCGCGTGCGTCTACTTCGACTAGGCGCCAGCTTCGCTGCCACCCGTTCGATGGGTAGGGGATGGAGCGCGCGCGCCTACTTCGATTAAGCGCCAGCCTCCGCTGCCACCCGTTCGATGGGTAGGGAACGGAGCGCGTGCGTGTCTACTTCGACTAGGCGCCAGCCTCCGCTGCCACCCGTTCGATGGGCAGGGAACGGAGCGCGTGCGCGTCTACTTCGACTAGGCGCCAGCCTCCGTTGCCACCCGTTCGAAGGGTAGGGGACGGAGCGCGCGCGCGTCTACTTCCAGCTAGGCGCCAGCCTCCGCCGCCAACCATTCGAAGGGTAGGGGACGGAGCGCGCGCGCGTCTATTTCGACCAAGCGCCAGCCTCCGCTGCCACCCGTTCGAAGGGTAGGGGACGGAGCGAGCTTGAAGAACGCAGAACAGCACATACGACCACAACAACTCGAACACGCAAAGGTCAATTTGCGGCAAGAGCAGACATGCTCTCGTAAACAGATATGCGTCGCCACACCAGCATATGCTCGTTCGCACGATCAGAGCGTATGGATGACTTCATATCTGTCTACGAGAGCAAGTCAGGCCTTGCCATTTCCGCATCAAGCTGTGAAGCATTCCCACAAATAGGACATATTTTGTTCACCAGTGCTCGCGGGCATTGACGCCGGTCCACGCAGTCATCAAATGCAGATGAACAAAATTTTCCCTACATGTGAGAAGTTAACCATGAACAGGTACGGGATGTGCAGCAAGGGATGTCTAGGGAGCGGCCCCCGACGCCAACATATTTATACTCGGCCTCACCAGGCGAAGAGTCGCCAGCGTGGAGGCATGCCAACCGACGGAAGCACAAACGGGGGGGGGGGTCGGGCGGTTCAGCTACCAGGGGCGCGTAAGTGCAACCGTCCGCACCCCACCGCGTGCACACCAGAAACCGTCGCACGCTCCACTTGCGAGAAGGCGCACTGCACGATGCGACAGCCTGCCCCCTGGCAAGCCAACCGTCATTAAAAAGCACACCACTAGGCGGCAAGGTCGCAACGACTGCGGAGCGCGCGCGCCTCAGAAGTCCAAATGCCGGGAGTCCGCCGTCACATTGATGGTCATGACGTCTCAAGGCCCGCACCGCGCCAAGCACACTTCACCACGTGGACGGCCAGAAGAGCGAGCGTCTGCTTTGGCTGGGGCCACTTCCGCCGCCGCCCAATTCGAAGGGTGAGGGCCGGAGCGCACGCATCTGCTTCGGCCACAGCGCAGCCCCGGGTCAAGTTTGGAGAAGTTCACAGGCCGCGGGGACGGAGGGGGCCAAAGGACTCGGCGACATGGCTTCGGCCCTGTGAAGTCCTTCACCATGAGAGGCTCCTGTCGTAGGGGTGGCCCCCACCTAAACCCAGCAGGCCTGGTAGGAAGTTATAAGGCCCAGAATAGGCCACGTGTAATGACACAAATACCCTTGAAGGGGATAATCAGCTGTAAGGGCATAATTGTAAAAGCACTCCCCATGTATATATATATAGAATACCGGCCATGGGGAGGGGGCAGGCCATTACACTCATCTTCATCACTCTCCACTACCATCTCCTTCTCTGTTTGGCCCGTAGCCACAACACATAGCATTTATCCAATCCGGGTCATCTAAAGCTTCTTCTACACGCTTAGGTTCAAGTGAAGATACAAAAGAATAGTGTTCACAAAATGAAACTACTCTAGAGCGAGTTTGAACACCCTTACTCACGTCACCCAATATTTGATCTATTGGATGATCCTTGGCTATTGCATTGTGAATCTTGAAGGTGTTTAGAGGTTGATCCTTTTGTTCATCTTCTATAACTTGAGCGTCGTTTGTTGTAGATGAAGAGGAAGGCTCCACTTGTTTTGATGAGCTTGGTGACATTTGATCTTCCTTTGGCCTAATGTCTCCAATTTGCATGTTCTCCATTGCTTTTCGAAGGCCTTCTCCTACATCATCCAAGTTCTCATGCTCTTCTTGAGAGCCGTTAGTTTCATCAAATTGGACATCACAAGATTCTTCTACTAACCCCGAATTTTTATTAAAGACCCTATAAGCTTTGCTATTTGAAGAATATCCTAAAAGAAAGCCTTCATTACACCGACTTTGGAATTTAGAGAGCCGAACACCTTTTCTTAGTATATAGCATTTGCAACCAAATACCCTAAAGTAAGAGATGTTCGGTTTTCTTCCAACGAGAAGCTCATAGGAAGTCTTTTTCAAAAGTCGATGCAAATAGAGGCGATTTATGGCATGACATGCGGTGTTAATAGCTTCCGCCCAAAACTTATCGGAAGTATTATATTTATCAAGCATTGTCCTAGCCATTTCTATTAATGTACGATTTTTCCTCTCTACAACTCCATTTTGCTCCGGAGTGTAGGTTGTGGAAAGCTCGTGCTTTATTCCAAGTTCATCACAAAAATCTTCAACTTTTGTATTCTTGAACTCGGAACCATTGTCACTCCTAATTTTCTTTATTTTAAAATCAAATTCATTTTGGGCCCTTTTTGAAAAACTTTTGAAAATCCCGGAGGTTTCACTTTTGTCATTTAGGAAGAAGACTCATGTATATCTAGAGTAATCATCCACAATGACTAAACAATAGCTATTACCTCCAATGCTCTTATAGGTTGTTGGCCCAAACAAATCCATATGTAAGAGCTCTAATGGCCTAGAAGTTGACATGATACTTTTGGAAGGGTGAGAATTAGCGACTTGTTTTCCGGCTTGACAAGCACTACAAAGTCGATTTTTCTCAAACTTCACATCCTTCAAGCCAACCACTAAGTTATGCTTAAAAAGCTTTTTGAGTTGAACCATTCCCACATGACCTAGCCTTCTATGCCACAACCAACCCAAAGAAGTTTTTGCAATTAAACAAGTTTTTAAAACAAGATTCATTTGAAGTAAAATCTACTAAATAGAGATTTCCAAATCTAAAACCTTTAAAGACAAGTTCATTATTATTTTCTTTTGAGATTACAACATTTTGTTTTGAGAATAAGCATGTTAAACCAAGATCACATAATTGGGCAACGGAAAGTAAATTGAAATTTAATGTTTCAACAAGTGACACATTAGATATTGAAAGGTCATTTGAGATAGCAATTTTTACCCAAACTCAATACCTTTCCTTTACTATTATCTCCAAATGTGATCTTGTCATTGCTTCCACTCTCAAAGTTAGTGAACATTTTCCGGTCTCCGATCATGTGTTGAGTGCAACCGCTATCCAACACCCAATGCCTTCCACCAGTTTTATAGTTCACCTACAAGAGAAATCAAGTTCTTTTAGGTACCCAAGTTTGTTTGGGTCCTTGGAGGTTAGTGACCAAAGTTTTGGGTACCCAAATGGATTTCTTTTTAGCACCCAAAATCGAGGTGCCAATGAAGTGAGCAATTACATTTTCATTCTTAGATTTCTTAAGCATATAGCAAGAATCATATAGACCAATGGAATGCATGTTATTCTTAAAGCAATTATTTTGAGTATGTCCAACACATCGGCATTTTGTGCAAAACTTACCATTCTCATTTACAAACCTTGGAGGCTTGTATACCGGCTTCTTACCCTTTTTGGGAACATATCCAAGTCCCTCCTTGTTAAAGGAGCATCTTTGATCACTTAGCAATTTATCAAGAGTTTCTTTTCCCTTGTAAGCTCTTTCTAAGCTTTTGTTCAATTTTAGCACTTGTTACTTTAAATTCTTGTTTTCATTAGTAAGCACATCATCATGAACAAGATTTAAAGCATTTCTAGAATCAATAATAGATGAACAAGGCATAGCTAGTAGATCATCACAACATGTAGATATGCTAGACTTTGAAATTTCTATACTAGGCAATTCATTCAAGATATCACAAGTAACTCCAATGCTAGTACTAGATTTATGATTTTCTTGGAGAAGTAAATCATGAGCTTCCTTTAGCTCCTCATAAGAGTCTTTAAGAGAAATATGTTCTCTCTTCAAGACCTTAAACTTTGATTTTTCTTTTCCAAGAAACTCATTCAATTCAACTAACATATCCATTAAATCATCATATGAAGGCTCATCGTTATCAAACAATTTTACCTTTTCTCCCTTAGCCATAAGGCATGTAGGAGTGGAGAATAGTGATGGAGCCTCCTTGATGGCGATGCCCACAAGCCCCTTCTTCTTGGGAGATTCGTCCTCGCTTGAGTCGGAGTCGGAATACTCCTCCTCGGAGTTCCACTCACCAATATGGGCTTCGTTCTTGCCATCCTTGTGAAGCTTCTTGAAGAGCTTCTTCTTGCCGTTGTAATTCTTCTTCTTTGATGACTTCTCCTTGTCATCTTTCTTTGTAGGGTATTGAGAGGCGATATGCCCCTTTTCATCACACTCATAGCACCGAATGTTGCTATACCTCTTGTTGGAGGAGGAATGTCCCTTCTTGGTCTTCTCATAGCTTGTTCCTCGGTTTGGTCGTCTCCTCATGAACTTCTTCATTCTTCTCACTAGAAGTGCCAATTCTTCTTCGGAGTCCTCCTCCTCATCATCTTCGGATTCTTCACTTATCACTGCTTTAGCCTTGAAGGCGGTGATCTTCTTGCTCTTGGAAGTGGATTGCTCCAATAGCTCTTCTTTGTCCTTCTTGTAAAGCTCGTTGGTGATGATGTTTCCCAACAATTGAGTTGGTGTCATTCTTGCCAACTCCGGTGAGTTGAGGAAGAGTGTCACCAACACTTCATATTTCTCCGGCAAGGCCCTAAGCATCTTTCGAACAATATCAATATCGGAAAGGTTAGTTCCAAGACCCTTGAGCTCATTCACAATGTTGTTGAGTCTTGAGTACATCTCATTGATGTCTTCATGAGGCAACATTGTGAATGTTTCATATTTGATCCTAAGCCGATGCAATTTGGCCTCCTTGACCGTGGATGTCCCTTCGTGTATTTCCGAGAGGGTAGTCCAAATAGCGTGAGCCGTTTCAAGATTGCTCACTCTATTGAACTCATCCGCGTTCAAGGCTCCAAATAAAGCATTCATAGCTTGGGCGTCTAAATGAGAGTTACGCACATCTTGTTCCGTTGGGTGATCCGGATCAAGAGCCATAACATAACCCTCATTTACAACTTTCCAAATTTGAGGACTCAAGGCCTTCAAATAAATAGACATTCTAATTTTCCAATAAGCATAGTTTGAGCCATCAAAGAAATGTACCTTTCCTATTGTTATACCCTCACTAGCCATCCTTTTCTCTCTAGACGGTTAAGTCTAAAAATGAGAGACCAAGCTCTGATACCACTTGTAAGATCGAGGAGGCCGACTAGAGGGGGGGTGAATAGGAGGTTTTAAAATTTTCGTCTAATTTCAATTGACAATTTTAAACTTAAAGACTTGACTAGAGCAAGTGGACGATGGTATACCTAAACAACCTAGAAAGGCTCAAGATAACGCTAGCACAAGTAATTTACCAATAGCAAAAACAAGTAGTCTAGGTCAAAGGTTGCTACTCTAACTAAACAAGCAATCAATTAATATGAATTAAGAACGTTGCTTGAATGAGAGTAAATGCAAGAGAGCAAACCACAATTTGACACAATTACTTTTTACCGTGGTGATCGGAGACTTGCCGGTCTCCCCTAGTCCACGTTGAGGTAAGCCCTACCGAATAGGACCGGCTCCACGAATTGAGCCTAATCACCTCGATCACTATCAGTAGCCCTTTCCCTCTCCGGGTAGGCGAGCTCCGAGCCTTCACAATCTTCCGGGCCTTCTCACAATCTTCTTGAGAAGATCACCGGAACCTCCGCCAAGCCGTCTAGGTGCCGGCAAGCACCAAGAGAAATGAACCACAGCGGCTTGATCACACACAAGTGCCAATTGGATCAATCTAGAATGCAATGCACTTGAATTTGGGCTCAACATCTCTATTGAATGCACAAGAGTGAAAGAGAGGTGTGAGAAGTTGCTCTAGGCTCAAAGATGTTCAATATGGGTTCAACAACATCTACAAGTTCTGGTGGGGTGTATTTATACCCCCACCAACCTCAAATAGCCGTTGCAATAAACAAATCTGAATTTTCAGGAAAACCGGAACTACCGCCGTTATATGGGCGGTACTTCCGGATTTCCGCCGTCGCAACAGAACGGCTATTTCAGGCCGTCAGAAGTAACCGTTGAACAATGAGTGCGGTACTACCGCCATTAAAATCGCGGTACTTCCGGAAATCCGGAAGTTCCGCTCCTTGCCCCGGTACTTCCGATTTCAGCGCGGTTAACTCCAACTCAGGGCGCTCTCTGGAAATGAAGTTCCGTTCTTAAGTCCGGAACTACCGGCCTGCGGTAGTTCCGCAGTTCAAACCGCGGTACTTCTGTTTTCCGAGAGGCTAAGTTTAACTCCAGGCGCTCTCTGGAATTGAAGTTCCGCTCGGGACCCCGGAACTTCCGCACATGCGGTAGTTCCGCTGTTGAACTTGCGGTACTTCCGATTTCCGAGAGACTAACTCAACATCCAGGCGCTCTCTGGAATAAACGATCCACTCAGAGGCCCGGTACTTCCGGCCATGCGGTAGTTCCGCCCGTAGAACGCCGGTACTACCGGATTTTCTGACAAAGCACAGTTTTGATTGAATTTTAATTTCTAAGTGCATGCATGATCATAAATTGATCCAAAGGGCACATTAGCATATGATTTAGCAAATCACCATGATCCCTCTTAATAGTACGGCGTCTATCCTATAATCCGGTCTTCCAACCTATCTCCAAGACCGGTAAAAATAAAATAGATCCCTAAACTATTTACCTTGTCGCGCTTGAGATCTTTGAATCTTCAACATCTTTTTATGTACCTTCTTCTTTGCCCTTGAGACTAATTCTTGCAAACACTCAATACACAAATTAGTCCCATGATCACATAATGTCATTAATTACCAAAACTAATATTTTTAGGGGGCCTAGATGCTTTCACTAGCTTGTGTGGCTCCGGCCGGCTGGCGGCAGCTTCACACACGGCGGCCGTACGGGGCGGTCCGTGCAAGATTTTTTTCTGTTTTTCAATCTACATTGCAATCTTCATCTACTCTTTCATGTAATCTACCGATCAACATTGTGCCGGCGACTTCAAGTCTGCTCGCGGTATATTAGAGCGGATTTGCACCGTAGAAAATAATCTAGAAAGTGAAATCTGTGGAATTTAGAGCGATCTAGATATAGATAATCCAATCTACTAATGCTTCGATGATTACATTTGGATTCACCGGAGCGATTCGTGCTGATAACATATGGAGGAACCATCGTTAGTGACCAGTTCGATAGATTCATTTGCTATGCAAAAGACAGATCATTCACAGAAGACATAAATAGTAGATTGAAACACAAAGATAGGGAGGAGAACTCCTGTTCTTTCTTTATTATTTTTCTATTTCTCTTGCGTATACAAAATAGCCAATAATACTTCCTATTTATAGCTAATGGTGATGTACCCACTATGGACCAAAGCTTTAAATCTAGGCCTAGATTTTCTAACAGTGTTGCACTTTGTATGGGGGAAAAAATCAACAAACATCAAAGCCTCGAGACCTCCACGGCAAGGACACCATTGGGGCACGCTGCATGTTGGAGGCTGCTTAAGGCTGGAGCCTGGATAAACTAACTGGCATGCTTTTTTTTTTAACTTTTTATGGCTTTTGATTTTGTTTTTTTTTCTGAAAACTGAAATAAATGAAATGGTTTCTTCAATTGGTTTTTTGAAGCCGCTTCTCCAAACAGCTTCACGATCATATACGTCATCCACGTTCGTGTCTCCACCATCCGTCATCATCTCGAAAAACATAGAAAAAAACTATCAGTTATAATCAAGGGCTAGGTTCGGTTGGGCTGTGGCTTTGGCTTTTCACTTTTTGCTACAGTAACTAAAATTCAAACGGTACGCTTTTTTCAGTCGGGGTCTACTAGTCGATTGTAGTACGCACTGTATCGACTTCAGCTATATCGGTCAAAATTAGATGCGACTATCTCCCTCCTCATGATCTTTTTTGTGAATAGCTAGAATTTAAATTTTAAATTAAAAGATAAAAATCATAGCTAAAATAAATCCACCACAAAATCATCGGCCCAGGGAAAAAAAGACCATAATTGCCGAGGAGACGGAAGATGCCAATCTTTGGGAACAGAGGCCTCAGAGTGAATTTTAATTGCAAAGGTGAAGGGCTGGTCAGGCAGGCTGCACAGCCCAGTCGACGAATGAATTGAAGCGTGAACCTTCCTTTCCCATTCGTCCATTCGGTTAATGGCTCGCGGCACCGCCATTGCGGCAGCTCTAATCCGCATCGACCTCGGCTTAACCCCGCGCTTAGCCTCCACGCAAGCCCGCCGCCTATAACTCCCCACCCATCCCTCCCGTCTCCGCCGACTCACCATTCATCCACCAATTCCTTGCCATCTCTCGAGTTCTTCTTGATCGCCACACGCGTGGTGCGGGAGTGGGAGGCGATCGAGATGGCAATGTCGGTCTTCTCCGCGAGCTCCGCCTCCTGCACCTCGCCACCGCCGTCGTTCTTCATGCTCTTCGGCGTCTGCGTCGAAGTTGGCCGTGAGTGCCCTCCTCCGTCTCCGGGTTACCCGCCGCTGGTGGCGCACCAGCCGCGCGCTGCGTCGCCGGACTACACGCCCTCGACGCCTCTGTCGTGGCGCCGCGCCGCGTCCCCGGACTACTCGCCCCTGACGCCGCTGCGGCGCCCTCCGTCGCCGGACTACACGCCGAGCACTCCCTGGCGGTGCCATGCGTCGTCTCTGGACTACACGCCCTCGACGCCTGTGTCGTGGTGCCGCGCCACGTCCCCGGACTACTCGCCCCTGACGCCGCCGCGGCGCCCTCCGTCGCCAGACTACACGCCGAGCACGCCCTGGCGGTGCCATGCGTCGTCTCTGGACTACACGCCGAGCACGCCCTCGAGGTTCCCTGCGGCGTCTCTGGACTACACGCTGAGCACGCCTCAGCGGCGCCCTTCGTCGCCAGAGTACACGCCGTCGTCTCCGCTGCGCCGCCCTGCTTCTCCGCGGTACACGCCCCTGAGTCCTCCCCAGCGCAAGGCGTCTCCAGACTACTCTCCCGGGACGCCGCCTCGGCCGCCTCTTGCGTCGGACGCCGAGTCCCGCACGTCTTCACCGCCCCGGCGCCACCACCCGTACCGGAGGAGCAGCTGCCTCAGGATGTGAGCCCCTACCAGCCGCGGCCGGCATCACGGCCTGCGTGCCCGGATACTGGACATCTTATAATAGGATTGGACATGTTTCTTGCTCATCTATGTACGCATAGGCTAATTACTGAGTGCATGCCCCTACTATTGTTGGGTAGAGCTTGTATTATGTCGCATGTAAAAACTTTTTGCTGAATAAGATACGAAATTCTTATTTTTCTTGCCTATCGCTTCTTGATTTGTGCTTGCCGATGTGTTCTTGATTTGTGATTGGTCTCATACTCGACCTACGAAAAAGTTCGAACAACTTCTGATTGTACTCGTTTCTCTTTTCTTTGGTGGTATCTATGATTTATGAAAACAATGGCAACATTCAGAAACACGAATAGATATACATGGCCTGTCCAGCCGCAAAATTATAGTAACTTTTGCGTTGAAGGCTCGATCGATGTGTTACCACCAAGCCCTTAAGTGGATGAATGTGCTGAACTTGTTTATCTTCTGTGGCAACATGATTGCCAACACCCACTTAATTGAGTTCGAGCCTCATTTCTACCTTAAGGTGAAAAGTGGGGGGAATAAGTCTTATCCCCTCCTCTTAGTTGCCAAATACTACGGAAGCGGGAAATAAATTGTCAAGTATCTCCATAAATATATAGGATCTGCACATTGATAGCCAGTGCGACTGTGCTGCTAATCGTTTGAGATCTCGAATGCCTTCTCAAACAGCACAAAAAATTGTCTTCAGATGATTCAAGCAGGGAATAGTTCAAGGAACTGTGAAGCATCGGTGGGCATGTAACGAGTACATAATGAACAGCTCCATAAATAAAAGAGTTCATAATGAACTTATGAACGGAACTAGCTACCAGACAGAGATTGACTGGGTAGCTTGAACATTTGCTACCCTGTAAATATTCACCCTCAACCTGTAGAACGACACGCGGCTAACAATATTGTTTTAACACATTTCTGGAAGAACAGGGCAAGGGTATGGTTAGGGGCTTAAAGCATCTCCATCCCTTAACACTTGTGCTAAGTGGATCTTTCTTTCTCCTTTCAACACCTAATTCTTTTATTTACTCCGACCCTTAGCATCTACTCTAAGCCCGGTGAACTCGGAACCCTACCGGCCCGGTGAACTAGTTGCATAAATGTCAGGGCTACTATCCCAGTGGTATAGGATCTGTAAGCCCCAAGAGCGTTGGTGATTTTAGGTGTTATTTCAAAGGATTAATTTGGTGTTCTTTCTCTTGGTGAGTTCTTCCGGGACGGGTGTTGTGATTTTAAAACTCTTTTATAATGAATATGTAGAGCTCTTGCCATTAGTTTCAAAAATAAATAATCCAAATACGGGTGTTGTGCTGCTCTTCGATTGGACAACTAATGGAATTCCCAGTGCTGATCCAACGGTGGAAGCGGGCGTCCGTTGCTAACTTTAGCAGTGGGTGTAAGGAAAAAAAAGGCAAAATTGGCTAGAGACACCACAATTTTGTGACGTTTGCACTGAAAAATCATGGCTTTGTTGCAACACATTGCAATTTTGTGCCTCTTTGCTACATATATATATGCTCTTTATGCTCATAATTTGGTACATTGTATCCATTCCATGTTAGTTTGATACATATCATAATTTAAGTATGCATTTAAAACTCAAAACTATCACTATTATTTAGAATACACTATAGGAATATAGCGTCCACTATCTGATATCTGCTACACCAAAGTCAATCCGCTACAAGTTTGCTATCCGCTATTTAGAACCTTGTTTGGATGGCGAGCAATGAGGAAAGGAGGACACAGAGAAGGAATGAGGATAGAGGAGAGAAGGGCAACGAGGTTATTTTAAACTATTTCTCTCTCCAAAACAACTAACAATTTTCTAGTGCCCTACAATAAAGAGTTAGAAAATTGTAGTGCCTTGAAGCAAAGACATGATTTTCAGTGTTCCAAATTACGGTGTATCCAATTTAGTCCAAAAAAAGTGTTTTTCATGGCCCTTTAATCGTACTTTGGTTAGCCTTACCTCTTGTTGGAGGATATCTAGCAAGTGCACAAGTACATAAATTAAAGAAGGGTGTTGATAAACACCACCCGTATGTTTTATTTTTAACTATCATCCAGATTTGTGATGGCCACGAATTCTCCCCCTCCAAAAAAGGCATGTGCCAAATTTGGATAATTGTTAAAAAGAAAACATCCGGGTGATTCCTAGACATACCGTAAGTTCAAGCTTTATTAAGTTGGTTTTGGTGATAATGACAAATACAAATGTGAGACTAATATATTTATTGATTATGATATTGCTTAATCTTATTTGAATGAAAAGATAAAAAACATAAGAGGTATGCATTCAATATCACATTCTTATCTTACTGCATTTCTCGGATCCGAAATATAGAATGAACTTCACCAAATAAGTCAAACTTAAATATGTGCATATGCTTTCACAATATATTCTTGTATGCACACATTTAGGTGAGTTCACTCTATGTTTTGTAGTTTCATTAGTATTGGCCCATGTTCCATTTCTATATTAAGGATTTTTTACTTTAAAACATATCCCTTAAGTATATATAGCCTGTGTAGTTATACACACACACACACATACTCATAATCGGGTTGTCATCTAATTCCTCCATTATGTGTTGATGGTTGGATGATTAATGATAACTGGATAAGTAAGCTTTGCTTTAAAAGTTTATCTTAGAGTACATGATTGTTGTGTACATGTTGTATACTCGTAATTCAATTTTTATTTCATTATTTGTTGAGATTGTCATGAATTACAAAAAAAAGAAGATTACATAATCTAGTTCCTCCATTATGAGTTAATGGTGAAGTTTGGTAATTGATGATAATTGTTTTGTAAACTAACATTTTTCATAAGTTGGATGAATAGATTAGATTCCACAAATGAGGAAGACTTGAGATGATTTTATATGTTGAAGATCATCAAGTCAAGTGGTGGACGCATCATGAGTTGATACATATCCAAGAGGAGATGAGCATGTGTTGATCATCAAGTCAAGTAAAAATCCATCATGTGTTGATAGAGTTGAAGTAATAGATGCATCATGAGTTGATGTATGTCAAGACTATAAGGCAAAGGTATGGCTAGTTAGGCCTAAGGATGAGTTTCTAGTCTTTTACCGATCTTAGCGTTTAGTTGGAAGATCGGATTGCTAGTATAGGTTGCCGTACTATTAAGAGGGGTCATGTCTAGTAGTTTAAGTCTCATCATGTGTTGATAGTTCAACCTCACTTGTTGTAGCTCTTCTTGGCATGAGGCTTGTATTTGCGAATGTGTTTTGCAAATAGTTAAAGCTCATGTGTTGAATCCTTATAACATGAGACTATACATTGCAAATGTGTTTTGCAAGTGTTTGAAGTCCATATTTCCATTCTTTATAATATGAGGCTTATATTTGCAAATGTGTTTCGCAAATAGTCGAAGCTCCTATATATGATCCTTGTGTCATGATACTAAAAGTGTGCAAATTTATTTTGCAACTGGTTATGAATCATGGATAATCTTTTTGTGTATGATACTATAGTTTGCAAATATGTTTTGCAAAATCTGTTGAAGTATATGCACTTAGGGAAATCGGAACTACTGCAATGTATTTTGTGGTACTACCATTGGTCGGAACTGGCGATGTTATAATCATAGAACTATTGCGTCTGTTGGTGGTCGGAAGACCTATGCGGTTGAGAACCATTGTGGTCGAAACCAATATGGTCAAAGACTTGTGTTGTCGAAGATCAATGTGGTCGGGAACCAACATGATCGAAGCTAACGTAGTCAAACCAACGAGATTCAAGATCGATGTGATCGATGACCTGTGTGGTCGAAGATCGATGTGGTCGAAGATCGAAGTGGTTGAAAGCAACATGGTCAGAACCGGCGTGGTCAAGATCTATGTGATCGAAACCAGTGTGGTCAAAACTAACGTGGTCAAAAACTGTGTGATCGAAACCAACGTGGTCGAACCGGTGTTGTTGAAACTGACGTGGTTAAGATATATGTAATCGAAACCAGCGTGATCAAACCAGTGCGGTCAAAACTGACCTGAGTAGTCGAAATCGACGTGGTCAAACTAACGTGATTAAAACAATGTGATCGAAGATCGATGGAGTAGTCAGAGATCTGTGTGATCGAAGATTGACATGATCTAAAATCAGCATGGTTGACATGGTTGAGACCAATGTGGTTAGAGGCCAGTGTAGTCGGAGACCTGTATGGTTGATTCGGACACCATGATCAGAGACCAGCGTAGTCGGACGCTTGTGTGGTCGATCCGGACAACGTGGTTGGAGACCAGCGTGGTCGGAGATCAGCGTAGTCGGAGACCTGTGTGGTTGAACCGGACAACGTGGTCGAAGATCTGAGTGGTCGAACCATCTGATGTGGTCACAGACCAGTATAGTCAACGATCGGTACTTTCAACCAGCTCTACCCGAGCAGTCTGATCGGCTCTGTGTGAGCGGTGCGATCAGCGAGTGGTACTACCGGCTTTGTGTGAGCGGTATTTTCGATTTGCGGAACATTTGGCTTGTGTAGCGGTACGTTTTTTTCCAGAGAGACACCTGTGTAGAGTTTTCTCGTCCTCGAAGAAATCAGTAGTTCTGCACTAGTTCTACGGTACTTCCAATGATTGGTAGTACCAGACTTTGCACGAAGAAACTATCGGTTTTGCCTATAACGACTAGTTTTCTTACCATTGTTGAGGGGAGCGGAAGTACCGATCGTTTGCCTGCAGTACTTCCGAAAATCCTAATTTTATGTCCCAACAGCTAGTTTCGAGGTGTGGGGTATATATACCCCTTTGTGGCCTGTTGGAGGATAACTTTTGGCACTCTATTTCACTCTTTTGAGCTAGTGTGAGGTCCGTCTGTTAATTGTGCATGTGTTGCACTTGGTAAGCAAGGAGGAAGGCTCTAGATTGCATGCGTTGCATCTAGAGGTGGATTGTGTTTCCACTCGAGTTTGTGCATTCGTTGCACATGGTGAGAGTCAAGCAAGGGGCTTTATTTATTACTTTTGGAGTTTGCCGACTCCTAGACAGCGTTGGAGGCGCATGCGCAGTGATTTTCTCAAAGAAGGTTGTGAGAAGATCCGATAAAGTTGTGAAGGTTGAAGCTCACCTATGTGTAGCGAGAAAGAGTTACCACTAGTGGATTGAGATGTTTCGGTTTAATTCATGTAACCGTCCAGTTCGTTTAGGCTAACCTCAACGTAGATTAGGGGAGACTAGCAAGTCTCTGAACACCATAGTAAAAAGCAACCGTATCATTTATGGTTTGTTTTCTTGTGCTCAATTTACATTTATAGAATTAAATTAATTATTTGTCATCCTAAAATTGCAAATCTTGACATAGGTTTAGCTTCTTGGTGCACTTAGGTGAACCCAGTTGTTTTAGGCGTTATTTGTGCTAAATCTTTTTGAGTTAAGTTTCCATATTATTTGTTTGGTTTAGTCAAATAGAAATTGATAATTAATTGGTGAAGATTTTTTTTAGACCGTTTATTGACTCTCCTCTAGTCGGTCCCCTCGATTTAACACTAACCCATTAAAGAAATGAAATACACATGTAAATTAAAATTAAAGCATAGGACCAAATACGAACTTGCATTTTATTCCATGAATAGGATGCAGATAATCATAGCAACGCAACGTACGCGTGCTCTTGGCAATTAAACGAGAGGAAACACGTTACAGAATTATTAAGAACAACATCAAGACAAAGGTGATAATAGCACTGGAGAATTAAGAGAAAGAAGATCAACAACACACAACTTTTGCGCAACGATATATGGATGGATGGACAGACAGACAGACAGACGTACGGCATCGTCGACGTCGTCCCTCGTCCTAGCTGCAGCTACCGGCCGTGCTTGCGCGGACGCCGCGGAGGCTTCCTCACGCCTTTCGCGTACATGTGCGCCGGCGGGTGGCCGCTGACAGCCGTGGCCATGAACAAGAGCAGAGCAACTGCGAACAGCACCAGCCGCTTGCTCACCAAACCCATACCCATATCAACTGTCGATCGTCGTCTTCTTCGCGTCCTCCTTGCCTCTCCTTATATACTAGTAGGGTGTGCTGTTTGTAACTACTAACAAGTAAGACTGAGAGACCCACAGAAGAACCTTCCTTCCTTGGTGATGAGGCACGTCGATCGAAAGTCAACAGAAGAAGAGAATTAACTATAATGGATTATAATGGAGTGATAATCAATCAATCCAGGAATCGGGGCGAGCTAGCTTCTTGAATAATCCGATGTACGCAGCTAATTGACCTTCCTGTGTGCCGACACGGAAGAGTACTCCCTGACAGACAAGATAGAATAAGATGCATGCGGTGTCACCTGAAAAGAAAATTGTATCGGGAGTTTCTAAGTATCATTCTAGATGTTTTCTTTTTAACTATTATCTAAATTTGTGATCCTCGGATTAGATATCAAAGGACCCATTGTTTTTGAAGGAGAGAGAGGAGATTTTTTTTCAAGGAAGAGGGGGTAGAATTCAAGAGGTAGGGGGAAGAATTCATGGCCATTGGATCTGTAATCTAACAGTTCTAAATTTAGATGATAGTTAGGAAAAACGACTGAATGATGTTTAACAAAACCCAATTGTATCCATCCATCGTGGCATCACCTATATAGCTCCATAGATATACAATGTATACAAGATGGAGACGAAGTATAGATTGCTTTGCCTGTCTATCTAACTAGCCGCCTAAGAGCAAGTATAATAAGAGGCTGTTAGTAGGCTGTATGCTGAGGTGGAGGAGAGAGAGGAGGAGAGAGTAGAGAGGTGGGCTGTAAGTTTACAGCCAGCTGAAGCACAAGAACCAAGAAACTTTGTGAGAGAAATGGGTGGGTCATACAGCCTTCAGCTGGCTGTAAACTACTATATGAATGTGCTGATAAGTGGGCTGTAAGGGCCTGTTTGGGACTGCTCTGCTCCAGTTTTTTCAGCTCTGCTCCACCAACTCTACCATGGAGCAGCTCCACTGTGGAGTTCCTGGAGCAGGTGGTCCTATTTGGCACGCAGCCTAGCTCCAGCTTCAGGAATATGAGGTTTCCCTGAGAAAGGTCTAATGTTCCCCTGAATGATGTTTGATGTATGTTTTGATGTCTGCGGAGCATATGTAACTGAATTTTTTTGTTGCCAATTAAAATATGATGTAAAATATTATAATCGCAATTAATTTATTCGAGAAAACCAAAAAACAAATATTTTGGTCAAATGATACCTCTATGCCACTCCGGCATATGATACCTCTCACCCTTATAACAACATTTTGGTCAAATCACCAAGAAAGACAACCATGTCCATATCTGACAACTCAGGCATTCTTGATCCCTGTTATAGGGGAAATTTAACTTTTTGCCACCCTTAAGAATGCCACCTATTCAAATGCCATCCTCTTCGTTGCAATCAACAATTTGCCACTCTTAAGATGTGGTTGACTAATTTTTTGCCACTTTCGAGCCCACGAGGCGCCAAATCATGCCATGTCAGCGCCTCCCCGCCACGCTGGCCCGCGCCTGCGTTGCGCCTCCGCCTCCGTCGGCGCCCCGCCGCCCGCGCCTCCCCGCTCGCCGACGCCCGCGCCTGCGCCTGCGCCTCCGCCTCCGTCGGCGCGCGACCGCCCGCGCCTCCCCGCTCGCCGGCGCCCGCGCCTCTGCCTCCGTCCCCGGCGCGCAGGCGCGGGCGAGCGGGGAGGCGCGGGCGGCGGCGCGGGGACGGAGGCGGAGGCGCGGGCGCCGGCGAGCGGGGAGGCGCGGGCGAGCGGGCGGCAGCGCGCCGACGGAGGCGGAGGCGCAGGTGCAGGCGCGGGCCAGCGTGGCGGGGAGGCGCTGACATGGCATGATTTGGCGCCTCGTGGGCTCGAAAGTGGCAAAAAATTAGTCAACCACATCTTAAGAGTGGCAAATTGTTGATTGCAACGAAGAGGATGGCATTTGAATAGGTGGCATTCTTAAGGGTGGTAAAAAGTTAAATTTCCCCTGTTATAGCAACATTTTGGTATGTTTACAACCTCGGAGTATGGATCTAGCAATAATTCTATACACTTAAAAACTGAAGATGAACCAACAGCATACATTTGCTCCACGAAGAAGATGAGCGGCAGAACCAGAAACTGTAACATCAAAACAAGTTGAGTAATAGTGTATATGATTAAGAAGTTTTGCATTTCCATGAGATGGTTGCTGATTGTGATTAGCAAGTTTGCAGGACATTTGCATACTTGAATGCCCATTACGAAATTCAGAAAGGTTAATGGGAGAAGATTGAGCGAGGCAGAGCGCCGGCGGCGTCCTGCGCGACTCCCGGAACGGGGCGCTCGCCTCGTCCCTCCACCACTGCCGAGACGCGGGCGATCGGAAGGCATCCACGAGGTCCCACACCCTGATGCCAGCCTCGCCCGCAGCCCAGAGGTGAGTGGCGGCCCCGGCCCCGGGAGCAGCGCAGCAGGCGAGCGCGCGGAGGGCGGTGCCAGCCTGTGACTCCCTCGGCTGCCGCGGGCGCAGCTCGAGCGGTAGCGGGCAGTCAGCGCGCACCGCGGCGCGCCGGGGCGGGCGGTGGACGCGGGACGCGGAGGCGGAGGCGGCGAACTCCGGGAGGGAGTTGGAATGGTGGGTCCCCGGGGGCGGGGGCCAGACTTCGGCGGTTGCGGAGCGGGAGGCAGTTGCGGAGAAGGCCGGGAGGGAGTGGCTGGAGTGGAGGGGCTGCATTGGAGGGGCGCGGTGTAGGGCGTCAGAGAAGGAGGCCGATGCGGAGGCAGAGGGGGTGGAGACGGGAGGGAGGGATGCAGAGCGGAAGTCGGCCGCGGCCGCGCGGGGGGAGGTGGAGGGGATGGGGGCGGGGGCTGGGGGAGGGGAAGGGGAGGAGATGGAGGCGGAGAGGAAGAAGTCGTTGGGGAGATCGTCCCACGAGGAGGAGACAGCGGCGGGGGTCGCGGTCTCGCCGGGATCCGCCATTGGGGAGATCGGAGGAGCGGAGGTGACAGGCATCAATCAGCAAGAACATGGGAGAAACAGGCGGACGAGGAAGACGCGCCGGTGTGGAAGAAAGAAAGAAAAAAGAACGAAGGGGTATGTTTGTGTAATTAATGGCATAGGTGGGTAATTTTTCCTCAACTCCATGAGGAGATATGAATCTCTAGTTTCTGGAGTACCCCTTGAGGAACTCCACAAAAAACGTGGAGTTGGCCCTCAACTCCACCTTTTTCTTGGAGCAGAGTTCTTGGAGCTGGATCTGTTTGGCTAGACAAACTGGGAGTAGAGCTGGAAAATCTGGATCAGAGCAGTCCCAAACAGGCCCTAAGTGTCCATACAGCCAGCTGAAGGCTGTATTATTAGCCTTGCTCTAAATATTCCTGTTCTTCTTTTTCTTGCTGTCTATGCATCTTCCACATCAGGAGAAAAAAAAGCCGCAAAATTTCCAGCCTTTTCTGTCAGAAAGCTCGACAGGAAATCCTGTCGGTTTCGGTGAAGCTTGTACTTTCCAACAAGTGCAACTCTTGCGAAAGAAACTGCAACCTTGCACCCGATCAGATCTGCAGTCTGGAGTGGTCCCGAGAACGATGGAGATGAACCTCAGAACCTGCCACCAGCAAGAACTCCCAACTCCTCCAACGCACATGCATGGCCAATTGACCATGGTTGTTCAGGAACCGTAGGTGACGCTGCATGCAGAAATACTCCATACAATATTTTGTCAATATTTTTTGGTTTATTTTTTTTGAAAAGGTTGTATGTTGCATAAATCAAATGTTTCTTGCTAGGCGAAAGTTTTTATGTTGTGCAATTTATGTTTATGTAAATGTTGTGGCTACAGGCCAAACAGTAAAGAAGGGGACTAGTGGAAGAAGAAGAGAGCCAACACAGGGATCGTATGGAAGAGTTGGTGAGTAAGAATGAGAGGATGCCTCTCCTCCTGCCCCTCCTAAGGGGTTTATATACATGAGTGGGGTAGAATGAGAAATTCTCATTCTACCCCTTAGTACTTACAAAGGATGAAGGTATATTGGCATATTCCTCTACACTATCGGACCTATTTCATACATATTAGGCCAGTTGCAAGGCCCAGTCACGGGGGTTGGGCCACCCCCACAACAGTAAACATGTGATACGGACACGAAGGTTAGTTTTGCACCATGTTAAAAGGGTTGCAAAGTTCTTATTGCCTTCTTTTTTTGCCGCATGAAATCTTCATTATATCTAGTTGAAACTTCTAATCATATTCATTGTATTTTTATTAGTATGGTGCCTGTGCATTATAACGGAAACCGAAATTTATAATAAATATCACGCATGTTCTGCTCATTCGTCCTAAACCACTCCCATAACTTTGCCAGAACTGAAAACTTTTTTCTTTTCCCCAAATCTTTTGGAAGGAGAATTTTGGATATGAGAATAATTGATTCAGTTAAGTCCATAAATACATATAGCATAGTAACATATCTCTTGAGATGTCTAGACATTTTCAGGAACCATGGCAACCTACCTAGCAAGGTCTAAAGACAAATGGAAAAGATGTTGCAGGTTTTTTTTCCTTTACTGTTTTCAAGTTCCAACGTAGCTGACAAATAGAAAGCATAAAATGTTAACACAGAGCAATGGTGCTGAGTAAATTAGCACCAAGGCAACAAACAAAAGGATATTATTTCAGTAATGCAGCATTACTTACAATATTGTTTCAATAACCAATATATCTCTTGACAGAAGCATCCTCATACACAACATACGTGACATGGCAACCAATAAACCAATTGTCCAACAATTTTGCACATTTTCTAGTAGCAGCATCAGATATCTGCATACATTATTCCTTTTATGTAAATATAGGTCATAATATTTAACAAGAGATGTCTTGCAAATATAATTATAGAGAAAGGGCGAAAATTTAGCAATCCTTGCACCGAAGAAATTCAGAGAGCATGCATTGCATCATTCAAGCTGATTTGCATTTCTCTTAACATAAAGTCCTAACAAATTCTTTAATCCACATGGCGCTGTAATACGAGATTCCATCAAGAGAAACAACAAAAAGCTCTATTTTGCTGTCTGAAAGCTATGGTTTGGTGGATTCTGGTAAAATGTCAACCATCATGAGAGCACGTAGCAATACAGAAAACATAGAAAATAATAATGACAGTACTAAACATGCTTCAAATGCTAAAAATAATTCAAAATTTGAATTCTCGAGGCCCTTTGATGCTGGAATATGAATTTTCAGTGAATTCTACAATTTTCGAGAGCCTATACACAAATTTTCAATTCAGAGAAAATTTTTGCATAATTTTTTGATTTTCCAAGAGCCTATTTGCAAAATCCAGGACCCATCTGAAAATTCTGAGGACCCTCCTGCAATTTTCAAAATTTGGGGGGCCTTTTTGCAAATTTACCGGCGCCACCCCTCCGGTTCGAGCTTTCGGCCCGTTTTCCTTCAGCCCACTCTGCCCATCTCCGGCCAAGTCAAAAGGCAAGGGGTAGGGGAAACCCTACTTCTATTCCCGTCAGTGATGGTGGCGGCTCCAGGCACGGGTGGCGGCCTTGGCTTCGGGTGCGAGCGGTGGCCGAGCGGAGCGACGGGGCCGGCTTTAGCTTTGGGCATGGGCGGCGGCCCGTGCGAGGGCACGCGACGGACAGCGGCTGAGCGAAGCGACTGGGCCAGCCTCGGCGTCGGGCACGGGCAGCGGCCCGTGTGGGGGCGCACGGCGAGCGGCGGTCTAGCAGACCAGCGGTGCGCAACTAGGCTTGTGCAGCGGTTTCAGGCGGCACCGAGTGGCGGACGGCCTCGAGTGGCGGGCGGCTTCGGGTGGCACCGAGTGGTGGCTTCGAGCGGCCGATGGCCTAGCTCGTGTGGCTCCGGCCGGCTGGCGGCAGCTTCACGCACGGCGGCCTTACGGGGCCGTCCGTGCAAGATTGTTTTTCTTTTTTTCAATCTACATTGCAATCTACATCTACTCTTTCATGTAATCTACCGATCGACATTGTGCCGGCGACTTCAAGTCTGCTCGCGGTATATTAGAGCGGATTTGCACCGTAGAAAATAATCTAGAAAGTGAAATCTGTGGAATTTAGAGCGATCTAGATATAGACAATCCAATCTACTAATGCTTCGATGATTACATTTGGATTCACCGGAGCGATTCGTGCTGATAACATATGGAGGAACCATCGTTAGTGACCAGTTCGATAGATTCCTTTGCTATGCAAAAGACAGATCATTCACAGAAGACATAAATAGTAGATTGAAACACAGAGATAGGGAGGAGAACTCCTGTTCTTTCTTTATTATTTTTCTATTTCTCTTGCGTATACAAAATAGCCAATAATACTTCCTATTTATAGCTAATGGTGATGTACCCACTATGGACCAAAGCTTTAAATCTAGGCCTAGATTTTCTAACAGTGTTGCACTTTGTACGGGCAAAAAAAGCAACAAACATCAAAGCCTCGAGACCTCCACGACAAGGACACCATTGGGGCACGCTGCATGTTGGAAGCTGCTTAAGGCTGGAGCCTGGATAAACTAACTGGCATGCTTTTTTTTAACTTTTTATGGCTTTTGATTTTGTTTTTTCTGAAAACTGAAATAAATGAAATGGTTTCTTCAATTGGTTTTTTTGAAGCCGCTTCTCCAAATAGCTTCACGACCATGTGCATCATCCACGTTCATGTCTCCACCATTCGTCATCATCTCGAAAAATATAGACAAAAACTATCAGTTATAATCAAGGGCTAGGTTCGGTTGGGTTGTGGCTTTGGCTTTTCTTTTTTTTTTTTTTTGCTACAGTAACTAAAATTCAAGCGGTACGGTTTTTCAGTTGGGGTCTACTAGTCGATTGTAGTACACACTGTATCGACTTCAGTTATATCGGTCAAAATTACATACGACTATCTTACTCCTCATGATCTCTCTTGTGAATAGCCAGAATTTAAAATTTTAAATTAAAAGGTAAAATCCATAGCTAAATCAAAACCACCCGAAAATCATCGGCCCAGAAAAAAAAAGACCACAATTGCCGAGGAGACGAAAGATGCCAATCTTTGGGAACAGAGGCCTCAGAGTGAATTTTAATTGCAAAGGTGATGGGCTGGTCAGGCAGGCCGGACAGCCCAGCCGATGAATGAATTGAAGCGTGAACCTTCCTTTTCCCATTCGTCCATTCGGTTAGCGGCCGCTCTAATCCGCATCGACCTCGGCTTAACCCCGCGCTTAGCCTCCACGCAAGCCCGCCGCCTATAACTCCCCACCCATCCCTCCCGTCTCCGCCGACTCACCATTCATCCACCAATTCCTCGCCATCTCTCGAGTTCTTCTTGATCGCCACACGCGTGGCGTGGGAGTGCGAGGCGATCGAGATGGCAATGTCGGTCTTCTCCGCGAGCTCCGCCTCCTGCACCTCGCCACCGCCGTCGTTCTTCATGCTCTTCGGCGTCTGCGTCGAAGTCGGCCGTGAGTGCCCTCCTCCGTCTCCGGGTTACCTGCCGCTGGTGGTGCACCCGTCGCGCGCTGCGTCGCCGGACTACACGCCCTGGACGCCTCTGTCGTGGCGCCGCGCCGCGTCCCCGGACTACTCGCCCCTGACGCCGCCACGGCGCCCTCCGTCGCCAGACTACACGCCGAGCACGCCCTCGTCGAGGTTCCCTGCGGCGTCTCTGGACTACAAGCCCGCGACGCCTCTGTCGTGGCGCCGCGCCGCGTCCCCGGACTACTCGCCCATGACGCCGCCGCGGCGCCATCCGTCGCCAGACTACACGCCGAGCACGCCCTCGCTGTGCCATGCATCGTCTCTGGACTACACGCCGAACACGGCCTCGAGGTTCCCTGCGGCGTCTCTGGACTACACGCCCTCGACGCCTCTGTCGTGGCGCCGCGCCGCGTCCCCGGACTACTCGCCCCTGACGCCGCCGCGGCGCCCTCCGTCGCCAGACTACACGCCGAGCACGCCCTCGAGGTTCCCTGCGGCGTCTCTGGACTACACGCTGAGCACGCCTCAGCGGCGCCCTTCGTCGCCAGAGTACACGCCGTCGTCTCCGCTGCGCCGCCCTGCTTCTCCGCGGTACACGCCCCTGAGTCCTCCCTAGCGCAAGGCATCTCCAGACTACACTCCCGGGACGCCGCCTCGGCCGCCTCTTGTGTCGGACGCCGAGTCCCGCACGTCTTCACCGCCCCGGCGCCACCACCCGTACCGGAGGAGCAGCTGCCTCAGGGTGTGAGCCCCTACCAGCCGCGGCCGGCATCACGGCCTGCGTGCCTGGATACTGGACATCTTATAATAGGATTGGACATGTTTCTTGCTCATCTATGTACGCATAGGCTAATTATTGAGTGCATGCCCCTCCTATTGTTGGGTAGAGCTTGTATTATGTCGCATGTAAAAACTTTTTGCTGAATAAGATACGAAATTCTTATTTTTCTTGCCTATCGCTTCTTGATTTCTGCTTGCCGATGTGTTGTTGATTTGTGATTGGTTCTTTTATTTGCTGAATAAGATACCTAATTCTTTTATTTACTCCGACCCTTAGCATCTACTCTAGGCCCGGTGACCTCGGAACCTACCGGCCCGGTGAACTAGTTGCATAAATATCAGGGCTACTATCCCAGTGGTATAGGATCTGTAAGAGCAACTCCAGCAGTAGCCCTCAAAACAGGGCCCCTACTTTTTATTTAAGGGCTCTCCCTACTTTTGAAAGCTCTGTTTTTTGGGCTACACTCCAGTAGGAGCCCTCAAAACAGGACCCTCAAATTCATTCTTAGAAGGGATGACACATAGGCCCTACCCTCATCCTCATCCTACTTTTGAGGGCCGAGGGGCAAAAAAAACTCACTCCAGTAGGGCCCCTACTTGAGCCCTCAAAAGTAGGGGCTCCCTCCAGACCCCCCAGGAATGAGGGCTCGAGGGGGAGATTTGAGGCCCCCTACTTTTGAGGGCTCAAGTAGGGGCCCTGCTGGAGTAAGTATTTTGCCCCTCGGCCCTCAAAAGTGGGATGAGGGCTCAAGTAGGGGCCCTGCTGGAGTTGCTCTAAGCCCTAAGAGGGTTGGTGATTTTAGGTGTTATTTTAAAGGATTAATTTGGTGTTCTTTCTCTTGGTGAGTTCTTCCGGGATGGCTGTTGTGATTTTAAAACTCTTTTATAATGAATAGGTAGAGCTCCTGCCATTAGTTTCAAAAATAAATAATCAAAATATTAAGAACTACAATTGGCTATTGTTGTCGTTTTAAGATCCATACCTAAATGTCACGGGTTCAAATCTTAGAAACCACATGGTTATCTGGCTCATGATCCACAAGTCACGTCATACTAAGAAGATGCTTTGTTTCATCTGCCGTAAGAGAGGAGAAGAATGTCGAAGGAATCCTAGTGGACACAGGGAGGGACGTGCTCTTCGATTGGACGACTAATGGAATTCCCAGTGCTGATCCAACGGTGGACGCGGGCGTCCGTTGCTAACTTTAGCAGTGGGTGTCAGGAAAAAAAGGGGCAAAATTGGCTAGAGACACCACAATTTTGTGAAGTGTGCACTGAAAAATCATGGCTTTGTTGCAACACATTGCAATTTTGTGCCTCTTTGCTATAGAACAGTGAGGCCATTATAGTAATAGGGAAGTGGTATACAACACTCGAATGTTTTTTTGAAGCAAAATCAGTTGAACTTCTAACCTTTGGATCCACTTCAAGATTCACGCACCACCTACCGTCTTCTCTAACTCCGATCGGCGGGTTCTTTGCCTTCAACTGCGGTGGTTTGCTGGACTAGGATTAGAGTTCACTGGGTTAGGGTTTTGGTTCACTAAAGCCCTGAATTAGAGGGAGATTGGAGTGGCACAGGCACAACGGTGGGCGGTGAGGCAGCGATGGCGCTATCGATAGCGGGCATGGGGGAGGGTGGTGAATGGATTTGGCAACAGGGCTGACAATCAATTAGGAGGTAGCAGCAGTGGATCTTACGACTACCGCCATTGGTGACAGGAAGAAGGGCGGGGTGGGGGCGTTGGAGGCAAGTGACGAGGAAGGAAAAGACCATAGAAGAGGAGGAAAAGGTGGCAGGAGAGCAAGAGGAGGGAGGTGGTTGCCGGTGGGCCTTACCGGCACCGAGGGTGCGCCGGCGAGGAGGCGGTGGTGGCGTGGGCGAGGTGGGGGAGGTGGCAGCGACTCGGGTGGTGTGGAAGTGGAGGCATCATGTTAGGGTTGGGGATGGACTGCTTGTATAGGATTTAGGGGTGAATCTGAAACATTGGATCCTTATTCGACGGTTGAGAAAACTGACTGTTTTAGAAGAAAAAACTATCGAATGTTTAATAGACAGATCTATAATAATATTATCTTGATGAATAGGGGAGAGAATGCGTACACAATGTCCAATTTGCCCCCTCCATCCTTCTCTATCCTTCTCCCTCCATTCCTCCTCGCTCTTCCTCTCTCCCTTCCATCACATCACAGTTGTTCATCTGCTGTACCAACATCAACTTGTTCATGATGACGAGGATGTGGTCGGCAACCTCCTCGTGGCCATCGATGGAGAGCCACATGGCTATGCTATCCCTGCCAAGCTCGGTCCGCAGCTGTCGCTGAGGTAGGCCTAGGCGGTGAGGAAGAGCTCGCTACGCTTGAACCACTCGGCATCGTGCTCGTGATGTAGGGCCCTAGGGGTTGAGGTAGGCGGCCATTGTCTGCACCCATGTGGCGAGGCTTTTCTAGAGGCTGGCGGGGAGGTGCTTCTGCGCCATGAACCAGACAAACATGAGGCTCGCCAGGCCTGACCCGAACTCGATGCAGTTCTCCACCATCTCCATGGCCTGTTGCCAGCTAGCTCACACTCAATCTCACTGGATGTGCCTTGGCTTCACCCTCCCTCCCACGGCCCCCACTAGCATGGCGGCCCGGATCTAGGACGATGACTTGGGAATGGGGACTATGGGGAGGCCATTGAAGACCTACTTGACAGGAGCTTCCCATTGGCTGGCACTTTGTTAGTTGGGTTCCTAGGGACCAAGGAGGAATAGAGGGTAGATGTAATTAATCAACTAATGCAACATAGGTGTAGATTAGGGCAGCAAGCATAGCAACAACAAAAAAAAAACCAGAAAAAACAACATGGAGAAGGTGAGGCGTGGGGAGGCCCGATTTTGGGATTTGGGTGTAGTGTACTAAGGCCATGTTCATATTAGTTTCTATTTAGAAAAAAATCAAAGTTAATACAAACATCCAACTTTTTGAAGCGCCTTCTCTACATTTCTCACTACTGTCTAGCTCTGGGGATAAGACAGGGGGCCACGGGTGTATCACCCACCCCACTCCTTACTCTCATCACACGCATGCATCCCTCCCTCACTTTTTATACTGCTCTACCCCTCCTTCTGATAATATCTTCTTTTAATTACTACTATTTATTTCCAGCCAAAGCGATAAGCTATAGCCAAAAGCCATCAGCAAAAACTAATACGAATGCCCCCTAAATAGCGGATGTAGCGGCCGCAATAGCGGTAGCAGGTTCTATGCGCTACCATGATGTCGTAGCAGTGAAAAATACCATATTGGAATATAACGGAGATAGCGGGCACTACTGCGTTGGTAGCGGATGATATAGTGGTTGTAGCAGTCGATATAGCGGTTTTACCATTGTTTCAAGTCATATATGCAAATTGTTTCAATATATATATATATATATATATATATATATATATATATATATATATATATATATATATATATATATATATATATATATATGCTCATAATTTGGTACATTGTACCTATTCCATGTTAGTTTGATACATATTATAGCATCCACTATTCGATATCTGCTACACCGAAGCCAATCTGCTACAAGTTTGCTATCCGCTATTTAGAACCTTGTTTGGATGGCGAGCAATGAGGGAAGGACACAAAGAAGGGCAACGAGGTTATTTTAAACTATTTCTCTCTCCAAAACAACTAATATTATTATTATAATTCCGTCAGTACCCTACAGTAAAGAGTCAAAAAATTGTAGTGTCTTGAAGCAAAGACATGATTTTTCAGTGTTCCACAGCAAATGCCGCAAAATTATGGTGCATCCAATTTTGTCCAAAAAAAGTGTTTTTCATGGCCCTTTAATCGTACTTTGGTTAGCCTTACCTCTTGTCGGAGGATATCTAGCAAGTGCACAAGTACATAAATTAAAGAAGGGTGTTGATAAACACCACTCGTATGTTTTCTTTCTAACTATCATCCAGATTTGTGATGGCCACGAATTCTTCCCCTAAAAAAAGGCATGTGCCAAATTTTGATAATTGTTAAAAAGAAAACATCCGGGTGATGCCTAGACACACTGTAAGTTCAAGTTTCATTAAGTTGGTTTTGTTGATAATGACAAATACAATTGTGAGACTAATATATTTATCGATTATGATATTGCTTAGTCTTATTTGGATGAAAAGGTGAAAAACATAAGAGGTATGCATTCAATATCACATTCTTATCTTAATGCATTTCTCGGATCCGAAATATAGAATGGACTTCACCAAATAAGTCAAACTTGAATATGTGCGTATGCTTTAACAATACATTCTTGTATGCACACATTTAGGGGAGTTCACTTTATGTTTTGTAGTTTCATTAGTATTGACCCATGTTCCATTTATATATATTAAGGATCTTTATTTTAAAACATATCCCTTGAGTATATATACTTTGTGTAGTTTATATATATACTCATAATCGGGTTGTCATCTGGTTCCTCCATTATGTGTTGATGGTTGGATGATTAATGATAACTGGATAAGTAAGCTTTGCTTTAAAATTTTATCTTAGAGTATACAATTACTGTGTACATGTTGTATACTCGTAATTCAATTTTTATCTCATTATTTGTTGAGATTGTTATGAATTACCAAAAAAAGAAGATTGTAGAATCTAGTTCCTCCATTATGAGTTAATGGTTAAGTTTGATAATTAATGATAATTGTTTTGTAAACTAACATTTTTTATGAGTTGGATGAATAGATTAGGTTCCACAAATGAGGAAGACTTGAGATGATTTTATGTGTTGAAAATCATCAAGTCAAGTGGTGGACGCATCATGAGTTGATGCATATTCAAGAGGAGAAGATCATGTGTTGATCATCAAGTCAAGTAAAAATCCATCATGTGTTAATGGAGTTGAAGTAAATGATGCATCATGAGTTGGTGCATGTCAAGACTATGACTCAAGGCAAAAGTATGGCTAGCTAGGGCTAAGGATGTGTTTCTAGTCCTTTACCGATATTAACTTTTGGTTGAAAGACCAGATTGCTAGTATAGGTTGTCGTACTATTAAGAGGGGTCATGTCTAGTAGCTTGAGTCTCATCATACGTTGATAGTTCAATCTCACTTGTTCTAGCTCTTCTTGGCATGAGGCTTGTATTTGCGAATGTGTTTTGCAAATAGTTAAAGCTCATGTGTTGAATCCTTATGCATGGTACTATACATTGCAAATGTGTTTTGCAAGTGTTTGAAGTCTATGTTTCCAATCTTTATAGTATGAGGCCTAATTTGTAAATGTGTTTTGCAAATGATTGAAGCTCATATATATGATTCTTGTGTCATGATTCTAAAAGTGTGCAAATATATTTTGTAGCTGGTTATGAATCATGGATAATCTTTGTATATGATACTGTAGTTTGCAAATATGTTTTGCAAAATCTGTTGGAGTATATGCACTTCTTAGGGAAATCATAACTACCATAGTGTATTTTGTAGTACTACCATTGGTCGGAACTACCGGTGTTATAATCACAGAACTATTGCGTTTGTTGGTGGTCTGAAGACCTATGTGGTTGAGAACCATTGTGGTCGAAACCAATATGGTCGAAGACTTGTGTGGTCGAAGAACACTGTGGTCGGGAACCAGCATGATCGAAGCCGACGTAGTCAAACCAACGAGATTGAAGATCGATGTTATCGATGACCTGTGTGGTCGAAGATCGATGTGGTCGAAGATCAAAGTGGTTGAAAGTAACGTGGTCAGAACCAATGTGGTCAAGATCTATGTGATCAAAACCAGTGTGGTCGGAACCAACGTGGCCAAGATCTATGTGATCGAAACCAGCATGGTCGAATCGACGTTGTTGCAATCGACATGGTTAAGATTTGTGTAATCAAAACCAGCGTGGTTGAACCAATGCGGTCAAAACTGACGTGGTCGAGACCCGTGTGGTCAAACTAATGTGATTAAAACAACGTGGTCGAAGATCGATGGAGTAGTCAGAGATCTGTGTGATTGAAGATTGACATGATCTAAACTCGGTATGGTTGACGTGGTCGAGACCAATGTGGTTAGAGGCCAGCGTAGTCGGAGACCTGTATGGTTGATTCGGACACCATGGTCAGAGACCAGCGTAGTCGGACGCTTGTGTGGTCGATTTGGACAGCGTGGTTGGAGATCAGCGTAGTCGGAGACCTTTGTGGTTGAACTGGACAATGTGGTTAAAGACCTGAGTGGTCGAACCATTTGATGTGGTCACGGACCAGTGTAGCCAATGATCGGTACTTTCGACCAGCTCTGCGTAAGCAGCCCTATCAGCTCTGTGTGAGTAGTCCGATCAGTGAGTGGTACTACCGGCTTTATGTGAGCGGTACTTTCGATTTGCAAAATGTTTGGCTTGTGTAGCGGTATATTTTTTCAGAGAGACACCTGTGTGGAGTCTTCTCGTCCTCGAGGAAATTGGTAGTTCTGCATGAGTTCTACGGTACTTCCAATGATCGGTAGTACCGGACTTTGCACGACGAAACTATCGGCTTTGCCTACAACAACTAGTTTTCTGATCGTTGCTGAGGGGAGCGGAAGTACCGATCGTTTGCCTACGGTACTTCCGAAAATCCTGATTTTGTCCCAACAGCTAGTTTCGAGATGTGGGGTATATATACCCCCTTGTGGCCTACTGGAGGATAACTTTTGGCACTCCATTTCACTCTTTTGAGCTAGTGTAAGGTCCGTCTCTTAATTGTACATGTATTGCACTTGGTGAGCAAGGAGGAAGGCTCTAGATTGCATGTGTTGCATCTAGAGGTAGATTGTGTTTCGATTCGAGCTTATACATTCGTTGCACATGGTGAGAGTTAAGTAAGGGGTTTGACTTATTACTCTTGGAGTTTGCTGACTCCTAGACGGCGTTGGAGGTGTCGTGCGCGGTGATCTTCTCAAAGAAGGTTGTGAGAATACCCGATAAAGTTGTGATGGTTGGAGCTCACTTACGTGTAGCGGGAAAGAGTTATCACTAGTGGATTAAGGTGTTTCGGCTTAATTCATGGAGCCGATCCAATTCATTTGGCTAACCTCAACGTAGACTAGGGGAGACTGGCAAATCTCCGAATACTATAGTAAAAAGCAATTGTATCATTTGTGGTTTATTTTCTTGTGCTCAATTTACATTCAAGCAATTTACATTTATAGAATTAAATTGATTGTTTGTCATCCGAAGATTGCAAATCTTGACATAGGTTTAGCTTCTTGGTGCACTTAGGTGAACCCAATTGTTTTAGGCGTTATTTGTGCTAAAGCTTTTTGAGTTAAGCTTTCACATTATTTGTTTAGTTTAGTCAAATAGAAATTGATAATTAATTGAAGAAGATTTTTTTATATTGCCTATTCACTCTCCTCTAGTCGGTCTCCTTGATATAAAACACACCCATTAAAGAAATCAAATACACATGTAAATTAAAATTAAAGCATAGGACCAAATACGAACTTGTATTTTATTCCCTGAATAGGATGCAGATAATCATAGCAACGCAACGTACGCGTGCTCTTGGCAATTAAACGAAAGGAAACACGTTACAGAATTATTAAGAACAACATCAAGACAAGGGTGATAATAGCACTGGAGAATTAAGAGAAAGAAGATCAACACACACAACTTTTGCGCAACGATATATAGATGATATGGATGGATAGACAGACAGGCGTACGGCATCGTCGACGTCGTCCCTCGTCCTAGCTGCAGCTACCGGCCGTGCTTGCGCGGACGCCGCGGAGGCTTCCTCACGCCTTTGGCGTACATGTGCGCCGGCGGGTGGCCGCTGACAGCCGTGGCCATGAACAAGAGCAGTGCAACTGCGAACAGCACCAGCCGCTTGCTCACCAAATCCATACCCATGTCAACTGTCGATCGTCGTCTTCTTCGCGCCTCTTCTTCGCGCCCTCCTTGCCTCTCCTTATATACTAGTAGGGTGTGCTGTTTGTAACTACTAACAAGTAAGACTGAGAGACCCACAGAAGAACCTTCCTTCCTTGGTGATGAGGCACGTCGATCGAAAGTCAAAAGAAGAAGAGAATTAACTATAATGGATTATAATGGAGTGATAATCAATCAATCCAGGAATCGGGCCGAGCTAGCTTCTTGAATAATCCGATGTACGCAGCTAATTGACCTTCCTGTGTGCCGACAGGGAAGAGTACTCCCTGACAGACAAGATAGAATAAGATGCATGCGGTGTCGAATGGGGCTTCCCTGTCCCCTTTTCCCTATCCCCCTCCCTATCCCCTCAATCCAAACCACTCATATCTCATCCAATGGCTAGTTATTTTTTTGTATTTTCACTATTTGCCTATCCATCATAAATAATACAAAAATATAAAAAAAAACAAAATTTATTTTTTTATTATAATTTTTTTACAGAAATTATAATTTTATTTTTTTTTTCTTAAAAAATTATAATAAAAAATAAATTTTATTTTTTCATGTATTTTTGTATTATTTATGATGGATGGGCAAATGATGAAAATATAAAAAAATCCTAACCATTGGATGAGATGTGAGTGGTTTGGATTGAGGGGATAGGGAGGGGGATAGGGAAAAGGGGACAGGGAAGCCCCATTCTGCGGTGTCACCTGAAAAGAAAATTGTATCGGGAGTTTCTAAGTATTATTCTAGATGTTTTCTTTTTAACTATTATCTAAATTTGTGATCCTCGGATTAGATATCAAAGGACCCATTGTTTTTGAAGGAGATGGAGGAGATTTTTTTCAAGGAAGAGGGGGTAGAATTCAAGAGGTAGGGGGAAGAATTCATGGCCATTGGATCTGTAATTTAACAGTTCTAAATTTAGATACTACTACAGAAAGCCTCATAGGAGACGCCTCATCACAGACGGTTTTGTGAAACCGTCTCTGATGAACACTATTACAGACGGTTGTAATTAGGAGGCCGTCTGTGGTATTTGTGGCGGGAAAATGGATTATCACAGGCGGTTATTACCTAAGTATCACAGACGGTCTGTATTAAAAACCGTCTGTGATAAGCTAGTTATCACAGACGGTTTATTATTAAAAACCGTCTGTGATAATTCACAGACGGTTTTTAGTTAAAAACCGTCTGTGATAATGGCTAAGGCATTTATTGCGCTGCTCAGACCGCATCTGTCTTCATTTCGATCCACAATCTAGCTGGTTGCTTTACTCTTTCGCTCTGGAGGCAAGCTTGGCGATTTCAGGCCACTTAATTTGGTGGGAGGAGGCAGATATTGAGCTTTGAAGCTACTTATATTTTCCCGGTTGCTCTAGATATGGTTAGTAATGAATTTCATTTTTTCTTTGCATGCATTACAAATTTGCTCTAGATTTGGTTAGTAATGAATTTCATGCTCTAGATATAAGTAATTGGTGAGTGTTATTAATTGAAGATAGTTTGCAATAATAGTTGTTGTGTTTATAATATGAATTGAGCTAGCAAATTAATAAGCCTCAATATAATACATGTGGCCGATATATATGTAGTAATAATTAGTTAATTTAATTTGTAATACTAAGTTGTTATATATGTACGTAACGTAGGACCGAAGCTGGATGTATGCCGCTAGCCGTGTGAGTGAATAGTACATTAATGGCGTGTCTGATTTTACAAGAGCTGCCGAGGAGGATATGTTGAATAAGGGGGTGGAATATATGTACTGTCCATGCACTGACTGCGAGAATTTAAAGATGTTTAAGAACCGAGGGCAAATTGAAGCGCACTTGATTCGGAGGGGTTTCAAAAAGGGTTATACGTGTTGGACCAGTCATGGCGAAGTCAACGATCATATGCCGCCGGATGATATTGCCGGTGAAGTTAATGAAATGCCGCCGGATGACATCGCCGGTGAAGTGAATGAAATGCCGCCGGACGACATCGCCGGTGAAGTGAATGATATGCTGCCGGATGATATCGATTGTTGTGCGAATTCAGATAGGTTGCATGACGACAATCTGGATCAGATGCTTCGCGATGTAGAAGAGAACTATGATGAGAGAGAGTATGTTAAATTCCGGGGCTTGATGGAGGACTCGGAGAAACCTTTGTTCACGTGCTGCAGGTCAAAGTACACGCGGTTGTCGGCCGTGCTTGAACTGTTGAAATTGAAGGCAAGCAACGGTTGGTCCGACAAGAGTTTCACAGCACTGCTAGGTCTTTTAGCCGACATGCTTCCGGAGGGAAATGAGTTGCCTAAAACCACGTATAAAGCCAAGAAGGTTCTTTGTCCATTGGGAATGGAAATAGAAAGAATGCATGCATGTCCGAACGACTGTATCCTCTACCGTAAAGAGTATGCAGACATGCATGTATGTCCGGTGTGCAACGCATTCCGATACAAACGTAACAATCAATCAGATGACAGCGAGGGAACAGAGGCGAAGAAAGGACCGCCTGCTAAGGTGGCATGGTATTTTCCTATAATTCCCCGTTTGAAAAGGTTTTTTGCAAATCCAAAGGAGGCAAAACTACTGCGTTGGCACTCGGAGGAGCGGAAGAAGGATGGAATGCTAAGACACCTTGCGGATTCTGCCCAGTGGAGAAACATCGATAGGAGTTTTGCAGACTTCGGTGCAGAACCAAGGAATATTAGGTTTGGACTGAGTACAGATGGAATGAATCCTTTCAGTAGCATGAGCAGCAGACATAGCACATGACCCGTGACTCTCTGCATGTATAACCTTCCTCCTTGGTTGTGTATGAAGCGAAAGTATATCTTGTTGTCGATACTTATCCAAGGGCCGAAGCAACCTGGGAATGATATCGATGTGTACCTAGCACCATTGGTGGAAGATCTAAAAGTACTGTGGAACGAAGGGGTTAAACCATTGATCCTATCCTACTTAAATGAGTTGCATAATGTAATGCTCTCATTGATCCTATCCAACTGCTCTGAGTTGCATGCAATCCATACAAAAGACCTGCTCCGTGTGCAGTACGTAATCAGAAAGAGCAGACAAGCGTGGCAAGAAGCACAGAAGCGGCTGAAATTATGTTATAGCCGATTAAAATTATACTGTAGTTGATAATAGCTTATTTAACGTAATTAAACTGAAAAAAATTTAAATGAAAAAATAGGTTAGCTCATCTCAGACAATAGTTCAGGAAAAAAGAACATGCAAAGAAGCTTAAAAAAGCTGATAAACTAAAAAAAGATAAAATTTAAAAATAATGAAGAGTAAGCTAAAAACTAAAAGCTCAAGTCGAAATATGCAATGCATTATATACATATGATTAGAACCTGAAAGTTGGAACAGGCTACGGAGAGAAAGCACTGCTGATTATAAGAGAGAAAACTAGTAGTCCTGCAACAGAGCCCAAAAGGACAGCATCACGAGGAGAGGAACGGCCAACGGCACCGTCCTGGCCTGAAGCAGGGTGCCCTTCCCCACGTCCTGCAAAAGCGTCATCAAAGAAGCAAAAGAAGTCAGAGCAAGGTACAAGAAAGCTTGGATAGATGCAAAGAAAATGGGAAAGCAAGCTTGCAAAGGAGCAAGAAAAGCTCTGAGAAAAAAAGCTTGAAACTAAAGAAATCAGGAGCTTCAGAGATCACTGTCTCCAAGAAAAACCAAAGAAAACATGACGTGGTAAATAGTTATGCGAGTTAGCATTTACCTGCCGTTCTTCCTGTCCGGGGGTGGGCATGGGCAGGACGGTGGCCGAGTCCGTGACGCCGGCGGGGAGCGGCACCGCCGGGCTGCTGCTGATGAAGGCGGTGCTCGCTCCGGCCGACGCGGTCGGTGTCGGCGCTTTGGCGCCGGCATTGCCCCTCGACGGCGCGCCCGCCCTCCACCGCTCTGACGGCAGCCTCGGCATGTCGTCATCCGAGCCGGGCACCGGCGTGGGCGTCGGCGCGGGCGCGGGAGCGGCGGCGAGCGGCGCCTGCCGCGGGGAGTAGGCCGGCACTATGACTGTCATGGGGACCTTCTCATCCTTGTAGCTGTGGCCGCGCAACTAACCAAAAGCGCAGTGCAGCAAGAACACAAAGTTGATGGAAACCACCGCTAAACTCGCCAAGTGCAATAACGCGATGCGAACTCACCTGAGAAATGTACGTGCTGCGTACACTGAAGAACGCCTGCGACTGCCGCACGAAGAGGGAGCAGAGCAACAGAGCAAACGCAAGAGGCGCGCGCTGCATCTTGCACAGCGGCGGTGAGCCTCCCATCGCGTCACTCCTTCCGCTCTCTTTCTCGCCACAGGGTGTTTTGCCGTGCTGTGATGTTCGCTGCTGCGTCTGGGCCTCGATCTGGTTTCGTTTCAAGCCGTGAGCCCGTGACTTTGTAGGGTGCGTGCCCTTGGGTTGGGTGCACCGGTCAGTGCAGTGCAGGCAGGGTATAAAGCGAATAAGGGCCTGTTCTTCACATTTAGCTTCTCTGATCGATCAATATTTATTAGATTAATAAATTATAGTTAAAAGTTATAAATTCTATTTTTTAATTTATAATTTATAATTTATATCTTTTCTTAAATAAATAAATATGATAGTTTTTTCGTCATCATTTCGAAGTGACTTATTGTAATAGTTTTTCTGAAATAATTTATCGATATTCGGTTCATTATCATAAACATTCACGCTAAAACTAAGACCTATAAACCGTAGTGGAAAAGTACACATCCATAAGCCTTGGGGAAAAAAAAGACTATTAGAGGCTATGTGAGATAGCTAATGCTATGCAATGCAAACAAAAGCCTGCGACAAAGCGGCCACCTTTCGCGACTTTCTTGGGTTGGACTCGGGCGTAGGAGTAGTAAGCTGTAGTACGGTGCTGCAATTAGCAGGTGATTAGCAGATTGCTCGCACTGGCCTTTGTCTGGATTGGGGGCTAATCTTTGCGACTTCTGTCTGTGGCGAGCTGGAGCTGGAGCTGGAGCTGGACTAATGGCCTCTGGGCGTGTTTCGATAGTGGTTTGGATCCTGGCAGGGGCGGATCCAGCGGTGGGGGGGAGGGCTCGAGCCCCCCCTACCGCTACCGGACCCTTGGAGCCCCCCCCCCTCCCCTAAATTTTTAGCCATGGATGTATAATGTAGAAGGGGCTGAGGTCGAGCTAAAGGTACTTCAGCCCCTCCAAAAAAGTTTCCTGGATCCGCCACTGGATCCTGGTGCCCGGCGCGGAACCTGAGGTGCTTTTTTTGTGCCGATAATTGTAGCATCAATTGGTGGGACGCGCTCTCCTATACTGCTGCTGCTGCCGGTGAGGGTCAAAGCTTGGAGGCTCGAGCAGCGGCAGCGTTGCACGAAGACTGAAACATGCATTCAAATCTTACTCTGGCAGCCTTGCTCAACTTAAGTTTTTTCTGTGATTTATGATTTTTCATTTTATTTAAATAAGGGTAGCTTTTTTGATCTATTAGTAGCTTTTTTATATAATTAAATTTAAAAAATTAAATAAAAGGTTAGTGTAACGCCCTAGGGTCCAAACCGGCTCAGACCGAATCACATTCTGGATAGGCCACGCACACGTAGCAACCCGCTTGCACTTTCGTCCTCGCTTAGCGCAAAACGGTTAACCGAGGGTGCTACCATTAGAACTCCTAGGCTTATATGTAAGTGCTTCTCAAGGTAAACTAGTAAGGTGGAACTAACCCAGAAATTCATGTGCACACACAAATGGGACAACATAGGCCGGGGTGTCACATACACCCCCCTCAAAGGACCCGACGTCCTCGTCGGACCAACATACCCACACCGGGGCAAAGATAAGGATATCCCCTCTTGGCACATGTCCGTGCGTTCAGTGTCAGCACATATGCCATGCTGCGTGTCCACTCCGGGCCCACACGCGCCATATGCCCGCGCCCCTGACCCGCACGCGCCCATGTAACCGCGAGAGTCGGCTCTGATACCATTTGTAACGCCCTAGGGTCCAAACCGGCTCAGACCTAACCACATTCTGGATAGGCCACGCACACGTAGCAACCCGCTTGCACTTTCGTCCTCGCTTCGTGCATAACGGTTAACTGGGGGGGTGCTACCATTGGAACTCCTAGGCTTATATGTAAGTGCTTCTTAAGGTAAGCTAGCAAGGTGAGACTAACCTAGAAATTCATGTGCACACAAACATGGGCCAACATGGGCCGGGGTGTCACAGTTAGTCACATCAAAGACAATATAAAGAAATACAAAAAAGATAAAAAAACCTTAAAAAGCTAAAAGGTCATAAAAAGACGAAATTAAGGAATAGTGAACTAGAAACCAAAAGCCAGAAGTTGAAACTAAAACACACGAAACAGCTTTGGAACGACTTCTCATCCTAACTACACGTTACTGGGGCATTTTAGGCCCGTTAATTTGAAACATGGGGATCTTACGAGGATCCTAGGATGTTTAAGTAGTGCTACAACAGGCTTATAAGCTCAGATTTTTTGTCTTTTTACTGTAGCTACTAAAAATGTACTGTAATTGATATTAGCTTTTTGCATAATTAAATTAAAAAAAATTATATCATCATAGACAATACAAAGGCCTGAGAGGAAAAACAAAAAAGTCTCAAAAAGATAAAATTAAGAAATCACAAGGTAAAACCTTTTAAAGTAGAGCCTTAGACCCGGTTTAGAATGTGATAATTTTCCAAAGTTCTAAGAAAAGTGAATGTTTCTTGTAAAAATCCTGCAAATTTCTTTCGAAATTTAAGATGCACCTCTTTCTTCTTCGGCTTGTGGCACTTGCTGCCGAAATGCCCACGTATGCTACAGTTGTAGCACCTCACCTTCTTGAACTTGCGTTCACTGGTGTTAGAGTCGCTGTCATCGCTGCTATCATCATGGTCGTCAATATGACCATCGCCACCTGTGACGCGGCGATCGCTACGGTCACGATTCTTCTTTGCACCACCGTCTGACCCTTCTCCATTCTTCTACTTATTGAGGGTCTTCTACTGTGTGTGTGAGCAACAAATGCTCACTCTCCTTTGCCTCACCACTGAAACTGATTCGGACGCGTTCATCGTAGGCTTTGTACCGCCCGATGAGGTCTTTGACTGTGAAGGTCTTCAAGTCCACACACTGCTTGATGGAGGTGACGAGCTACATATAGCGCGCTGGGGCAACCCGAATAAACTTGCGAACAATGACAATTTCATCTACCATGGTGTCGCCCAACGCACGGATGCCGGTGACAACAGATGTCATCCAATCAGCAAAGTCTTCAACGGTCTCCCTTTCCTCCATCTTCAATCCATCGAAGTCCTGCTTGAGGGTCTGCAGCTTGGCTTCGCGCATGCGCTCATGCCCCATGTGCGTCGTCTTGATTGCCTCCCATGCTGATTTTGCCGTGTCTTTCTCGACGAGGGAAGACATGACTCAGCCGTTACTTGGACGCCCAGCGATAACGTACGACTGCTACACCTCGATCACGGGTACTCGACCATGATGCCTTGACCACGTCACTTCGACCATGGCTTCTCGATCACAGCACTGCAACCACGGCAATTCGACCACAACGTCTTGACCACGGCTATGTGACCATGGTACTTCGACCATAGTGTGGCACCTCGGCCCATGTAGAATTAGGCCCATGATGACATATATGTGTGCATGCACATGAGGGTATGGTTAGTCCCACCTTTCTAGTTTAGCTTGAGAAGCACTAACATATAAACCTAAGCATTTCAATGGTAGCAACATCCGGTTAACCGTTTTGCGTGAAGCGAGAATAAAAGTGCAAGCGGGTTGCTACGTGTGCATGGCCTATCTAAGAATGGGATTAGGCCTAAACTGTTTTGGACCCTAGGGCATTACAAATGGTATCAGAGCCGATCCTCACGGTTACATGAGCGCGAGCGGGTTAGGGGCGCGGGCATATGGCGCATGGCGTGTGTGAGCCTGGAGTGGACACACGGTATGGCATATGTGCTGGCACTGAACGCATGGACATGTGCCAAGATGGGAGATTATGATCATTTGCCCCAATGTGGGTATGTTGGGCTGACGAGGACGTCGGGTCCTTTGAGGGGGGTGCATGTGACACCTCAGCCCATGTAGAATTAGGGCCATGATGACCTATATATGTGTGTGCACATGAGGATATAGGTTAGTCCCACCTTACTTAGGAATGGCAACGGGTTGGATATCTCCGGGTTCTGCTCTTTCCCCCCCGAATCCAAAACCCGAAAGTACTATCCAAACCCGAACCCAAAATAACTTTCGGGGCGAATAGGAGCCCCGAACCCGAAACCCGCGGATACCTGATATCCAATGGATATCCAAAAAAACAGGACAAAATTCAACTTATCAAGCATTCAAGCAGGTAATTAAGCAATTAGTACATCACAATACCAAACTGTAACACAAGTATTCTTATTACAGCCTTACAGGACATAGCACATACTACTCATCAAAGTTTGAAGTTCACATCACAACTTAAAGTCTTAGATAAAGTACATCAAGGCATACATCACAACTTAAAGTCTTAGATAAAGTACATCAAGGCATACATCACAACTTAAAGTCTTAGATAAAGTACATCAAGGCATACATAAGTGACAACATCAAGCATACACAATGTCTCCATTTGCTCATCTCATGCATCTCTGTCTCCATTTGCAAGCACTTATGCATCAGTGACAACGGAGTCATCATCCTAGAAATGAAAAGCATAAGAATTAAAGTGCAAGTCAAAAATTGATTAATGGACATACAAAACTGAAATGTGTACCATAGCTTCTTCTTCAGCCTGCATCCAACCTTCATAAGCAAAGAAGTTGGAATTGATGTCTCCTATTATTATAGAGTAATAATCAGTTAGTTTGGAAAAGTGATTAGAACTTAAGTGCATAAACAAAATACAAGATTAGAGCAGTAAATTACCTAACATGTCTGCACGAGACCAAGCTTGCATGCACATAAGGGCTTCAGCCATTTTTGGTGCAAGTCGGCTACGGTGTGGACTAAGAATTCGCCCACTAGTACTGAAGGCTGATTCAGATGCAACAGTTGTTATAGGGATAGCCAAAATATCATGAGCAATCTTTTGTAGAGTTGGATACTTAATCCCTCCAAACTTCCACCAATTAATGATGTCAAGCTCTTGTGTTCTAGGCAAGGGAGGCTCATCTAAGTACAAGTCTAATTCTGTATGCACATTAGAAGTACAAAGAGCTGGCTGTGATGACATATACTGATCAAAGATGTCAAAAACTTCATCTTGACACTGGTTTTGGGCTGCAGAGTTAGAAACTTGTGATGTACCAACCCCCTCAGGAGCATCTTGATATTCCACCAACAACTCATACATTAATTTCCTAATTTTTGTAACTTCAGAATGTGCATGCTCTACTCCATAAAGGGACCCAAAAAGAGCCTGAAGCATGTGAAGTTTGTACCTTGGATCTAGGGCAGTTGCTGCAGCCATGAGACCATGGACATCGTTCCAATATTTCTCAAACTTTTGCATCATTGCTTCAGACATCTCTTCTATAATTTGAATATTGCTAGATTGTCATTTCCTAATTGCTAAGCGTATGCCACAGATTTTGGGAAAGAACAGGTTGGCTGTAACATATCTAGTGCCCGAAAATAACTCTGTTAAATCATAGAACATCTTTAGCCTATCACAAACCTCCTTAGCAAAAACTCAATCCTCTGTTTCAGGACAAGTAAATCCTGTTTCACGTAGTGCTAGACGATCAAAAACATCTTTGTATTGTATTGCAATGCTTAGCATTATGTATGTTGAATTCCATCTAGTTTTGCAATCAAGAGACAGCCTTCTAGTACACTCAACATTCATAAGACGACACATCTTATCGAACCTCTCATGTCTTTTGGGTGTGGCCGACCAAAATGCCACACTATCTCGAATCCTTTCAATACGCTTTTCTAGAATATCTAGACCATCTTTCACAATTAGATTCAATACATGTGCACAACATCGCATATGTAAGTAGGAACCTTGAGACATAAGAGAATTTTTGTCCAACTTATCTTTCAAAAGACCGACAAGACTGTCATTGGTGGAGCAATTGTCCAAAGTCAATGTGGATATCTTCCTCTCAAGGAGCCAATCAACAAGACATTCATATAGAGCATCACATACAACTGCACCTGTGTGTGGAGTTGGCACATAAATGAACCTGAAATGGCAAGAGAGCCAATCAGCCATGTAGAGCTAATCACATGGACAATAATCAAATAAAAAATGGTATTACCTCAAAAGGATGCTCTTTAGGTTCCAAGAAGCATCAATAAAATGTCCAGTCACTGCCATATACCCTCTCTTTTGATAGCCAGCAGTCCACATGTCCGTAGTGATTGCAACTCGGTTTGAGAATTTTGCAAAGTATTTTACCATCATGTTCTTTTGTACTTCATACATGTCCAAGATATCCTTTCTAATAGTATTTCTTGACACCACCTTATACATTGGCTGTAATGCAGAACAAAATCTTCGAAAACCAATATGGTCTACCATGGTTAAAGGGTACTCATGAACACAAATCATTAAAGCAAGTTCTTTCCTAGCAACTTCCTGGTCAAAAACATAATTCTCAAAATTAACCTTCCCATCCTCACTACTTGTCAATCTCAACTTGGACTGTTTTGGACCAATTGGTGCATGTCGAGCTGCACAAGTTTTCAAGTGAGAAGATAAGTGCGAAGTTCCATGTTTTGACTCCCCCACAAGTTTGTATTTGCACCACATACACTCTGCTTTCCAATCACCCCCTATTTTTATCAGTTTAAATTCATTCCAAACAGCAGATCTAAGTTTTCTCTTAGAACCAGCATGTGCAGGCTCAGCATCTACCTCTTCCTCTACTGCTATTGGTTCAGACTCGGTACCTTGTGATGATAGTTGTTCAGCTGTGTTTGGAGCCAAAATGGAATTTGGTCCTGCCTGTGATGAACTGTTGCCCGGAGTAGACATCCCACTGGAGCTACGATTGTTTTGCCTGTGTAAACAAATCAACAGTAAAAAAATCACCAAATGAATATCCAAAATCATGACCAAATGCAAGACAAAAATCACCTTCGTGAACCACTGCGTGTCATCTTCGATCTGCGAGTTGGGAGGCCGGAGAAGGGGGTGGCCGGCAGTGGGGAAGGCCGGCAGGGGGTGGCCGGTAGTGGGGAAGGCCGGCAGGGGGTGGCCGCGTGGGGATGGACGGCAGGGGACGGCCGGCAGTGGAGCCCGAGTGCCCGACGCCGCGTGGGGATGGCCGGCAGGGCGTGCGCGTGGCCCAGGCGGAAGGGGACGGCGTGGGCGGCGGCGGCGCAAGGGGGACGGCGTGGGCGGCGGCGGCCCAGGGGGACGGCATGGGCGGCGGCGGCTGCACGGACGCTGTGGCTGGGGCCTGGGTGGGCGCAGCGCAAGGGGACTGGACGACTGGTTGTGGCGGCTGGGGTGGGTGGGATTGGGTGGGTTAGGGTTTCACTCACCCTCATTTTTACTTATATACTAGGTGGAAGGGCCCACATGTCATACACACTTCGGGTATCCATGGATATCCATGGGTAGGGTTTGCCCTCCAAATCCAACCCGAACTCTTATCGGGTACCCGCCCCGAACTATCCATGGATAGAAAATGCCATCCAAACCCACTATTTTCGGGTTGGATACCCGCGGATACCCGGCTCCACGGATAATTTTGCCATCCCTAACCTTACTAGTTTAGCTTGAGAAACACTAACATATAAGTTTAGGGCTTCCAATGGTAGCAACCTCTGATTAACTATTCTGCGTGAAGCGAGGATGAAAGTGCAAGCGGGTTGCTACATGTCGTGGCTTATCCAAGAATGGGGTTAGGCCTAAGTCGGTTTGGACCCTATGGCGTTACACACAGCGTCTCGACCACGACTATACAATACTCGAACACACGAGTACTCGACATACGACTACACAGTACTCGAACACACGAGTACTCGACATACGACCACACAGTATTCAAACACACGAATACTCGACACCGACCACTATCAACAACAAAATTAATTCCATCAGAGTGTGGTATCGGAGATGCACGGGCGGGCCGCCTGGCTAGTCGCCACATGCTACCTACTCCCTATATTCTTTTTTACCTATGTTTTTTATGGTCTTCGAGATACGACTTTGGTTGTTATTTTTTATAACTTTACACTAAGATATACTAATAAAGTTGTAATATTATGAAAGTATTTTTAACGATATATCTATTACTATAATTTTTGTATAGTTAATTTAGATAGTTTTAAATCTATTAATAATTAAAATTTAGAAAATTTGCTGGTATGAATTCTAGCGTAAGTTAAAAAAACGAGGTTGGTACGAGGCAGGGTCCAGCAGGGTGGCACCAATGTGCACGGCGTCCGCGGGTACACACGGTCAAGCTGTTCCGTGTCTGGATCTTCTACAGGTTCCTCTTCCCCAGGCTCGCCGACACGATGTGGGACAATTGTGGCCACGTGTAGGGTCAGCTTGTAACTAAACATTTGATGTTTGCAAAGTGCAAAGTTTACTATTCAGATGTGCATGTGCTAAAATAGATTACTTTGAACTGATGTATATGAGATATACATGTGATGTCATGCAGTGATCTACAGCTACAAGCTCTCTGTTGGGGATGCCTTGTTTGTTTGTGTTATCAGCCACAGATACTCCTCCCCCTGTGCAAGCAAGAGCAGTGCATTTCCAATGTGGCAAAGTGCCACCCGAAATTCCACATTTTTAAAAAAGAAAAAAGAAATGGAATCTTAATAGGTTGCAACAAGCAAACTAGCAGCCCATAGTTTTTTTTTTTCGTTTTTGAAGGGAGCAGCCCGCAGCCCATAGATTGCAAGTTCTCAAATTCACTACTTCCTTTTCCCAATTGTTTGCAGCAAGCTGTTACCTTCACTTTATACAGTTTTTGTACTTAGTCTGAAACTTTTACTCTTGACAACATTCATTTGATCTGTTAAAATGTTATGAACATCTAATCCGTCACCTTATTCCTTCGCATAAAAATGCATGTTCTGAAAAGTGATGACATGTCCATATTGTACCCAATTTTTTGGTTTTTTAGGCCTTCTCCATGGACTGTTCTGAAGATGTAACGATGGTTATTACTTATTAGAACCTCGAGAACGTACACAGATCAAAGAAAAGGCCGTGTGTTGGTACAGGCCATAACTAACCATCAGAAAGGGAGCTGTTTCTGGCAACTTGCGCACCTGAAGTACCTAAATTGCTGTTAATTTTTCCTCTGGATCACGACAGCAACCACCAAGAAAGCTTGCACACAATCTAAAGGCTCCAGTACGTCGGCTGGGAGGAAAGGACAGAGCAGAAGATATTCATTGTTCGATCGATATGCCGATGTGGAGTGCAAGAGTTGGCCTGAAAGAATACGGCGAGAAGCGGCCTAAGCCTGAGGATCAGGAGATATGGTCCCTGATATCCTGGAGTGTGAGACAGCAGCAAGACTAAGCTGCACAAGTTTGGACAAGCTTTTTGGGGGCAGTACCAAGACAAAGCACAAGATTTTATCAGTTAGGGTGCTTGTATATAAAGTCCGAGGTGAGGTCCATTGTAAGCCAAGGCAGGTAGTAGTGCAGGGTGCAACTGGTGCATTCGGATAAGAGGCTAACAGTGCTTGTCTCAAAGGGTCAGGAGCTTGAAGGGGGAAGATAACATTGGGGGGCCTGAAGAATCAATGTGTCCATCCAAAGGTGAACATCAAAAAATTTCAAATGTGTCTGTTTTCAGAATTTCTTCAACCATGTGTCATTTGTCAGTTGCCTTCAACACAAAGGTAGCTTTCAAGGTTTGTCTTTGCAAAACATTTCAATGACCTGAAGACGCTTGCAAAGCTCCATATTATTTGGACTTTGCATGTTGAACATTTGTGTTCTTTGCAGCAGGTATGGAAATGCCGGTTGGCGGGCAAGAAGGCCTGAACATAGAGGAAGAGTACGTCAACACGCTGCGCACGCAATCCAACGCGCGCTTCCTATCGAAGAAGCGGCAATCTAACGAAGTAATGGAGTCACTTCTTCAGCCTCAGAAAGATTTCATTCCTCCGGTGCTTCAGAATATGATGCACCAAAGAGCATCTACCGAGATTGAGCTTGCAATGGCTGGTTACTTCGATGCCAGCGCCGAGGCCTCGGAGATCTGTAGGCAGCTACTGAGGAACATCAAGAACACCCAAAGCAACTACCAATCAATGGACAGCTTCCTTGCAAGCATTTCAGACAGTGCTGCCACTAGTACTACTCCCCTTGCACTCAAACCGTTCCCTGTTAGAAGCAACCCTTTCAGCACCACAACAAGAAGCAACTTCAGGCAGATCCACGACAAGTACTCCTCCATACTACAAACTATCAAATCAAGCCACAAGAAAGTGTCAAGGAAGCTCAAGATAGTGAAAACCATCAAGAAGCTCTCAAAAACTTGCCTTATCATGACCTGCGGCGCGATTGCGGCGGTCGGCATCGGCATCGCAGCACACCTGCTGTTCTTTAGCCTTCTGGTCGGACCAGCAGTCATGGGGCTCTGCCCTATCGCACTCAAGAGGAGGATAACAAGGCTGAAGCGTTCCAAGACAAAATCGTTGCTGCAGTTGCAGGAGCAGCTCGATACCACCGCGAAGGGGACGTACGTTCTTGGCAGGGACTTCGACACGGTGAGCCACCTCGTGGCGCGGCTCTCGGACGGCATCGAGCGGGAGAATGCGATGGCGATGTGTTGCATGGAGATGGTGGACGACAGGTTTCCAGTGCAGGAGATGGTGAAGGAGCTGAGGAGGAGTTGCTCTAGCTCTAGGAAGCTGGCTGAGGAGCTGGAAGAGCATGTGTGCCTGTGCCTTGCCACAATCCATAGGGCTAGAGTTTTGGTGATCAAAGAGATCTCCAAGCAAGCATGAATAGAATTATCAGTTTAGTTATAGTGCGAACATTCATGTTTAGGAGTACTTGACAAATGTTTGAGTTATACATTTTCTTTCTTTAGATTTATTGAACTGGTCTGTGGGAGTTTGTGCAAATTATTTAAGATTCAGAGCATATATATCTGATCTCACTGGCAATGAGGAGGCATATGAAATATTGTTTTTAACACAATTCTACATTATTGACTAACAAGTAAAGAGGTTTTCATGACATACACACTGTTTTTCCCCAATCCATTGTGGTTGTCCATCTTACAAACAAAGTACTAGCACAAAATTCATATTATCTATTTATTACTAAAAGTCGATAACAGATTTTTTAGAGTTGCTAAGAAAAAATAAATGCTAGAAATTCTCACAAAAAAAGCAAAACATCTAGAACTTAATTTGATGGACCCAAGTTATGACGGCTCGGGTTAAAAGAAACATTACCACAGAAAGGGTCATTACAAACGGTTTAAAACCATCATCACAGACGGTTTCTGACCCGTCTGAATTTATATGTTTGTGATAACAGGTGGTTATCACAGATGGCTCTCGAACCATCTGTAAAGTTACAACACAGATAGTTTTAGTTAAGAACTATTATCACATACGGTTCTAGTTAAGAACCGTCTGTGATAGTCTATTATCACGAGCAGTTCTTGTTAAGAACCGTCTATAATTATGTTCTCGTGTCCTCATAAATAGGCCCCCTTTTAGTTTATCAGTATTCTTTAATTACGCTATAAAGCAGTGTAATAAGAGAATACAGATGAACCAAACCAGGTTTATTTATGAAAATAAGATCATTGTGCAATAAACTTTGGCGCCATGTCTTCATCCTGCAATAAAACATGAATTTCAATAAGAGCCAAAATCCTAGGCATCCATCAATCATCACAAGAACTAAGTTATCAACAATTAATTTTCATGCGCACGAGCATCAAGATTTACATGGCCGAAACTCTAGCCATCCAAAACTTTCGGATGGGGGATATATCACCAGTGATAAAAGGAGAGGTGACGGCAGCATTACTGTTGTATCACGACGGTGACACTGCAGAAAACACTCTTACGTCACTTAGGACAAAAGTATCTTGTACAGTGAATCGTGGCATCACAACCGGAGGCGAAGAAGCTCATGGCGGTAGTCGTCGTCGTCGAGGGGATGAGGTGCTTTGGTTTGGGGAGGAAGCAGGAATAGGGAGTGGATGAACTAGAAGCAGTAGGAAAGAGGCGGGGTTATAAGGGGCAAGAGGTGGGTGGAAACCGGTGCCTGCCGTTCTATGCGAAGAGAATAGATGAGTCGGATTGAAATCTTGTGAGAGATGCCATGAATCGGTGATAAGGCATTATCACAAATGGTTCGGATTAAAAACCGTCTGTGATGTATCTGACATCGTAACCGTCTGTGATAATATCATAGACGGTTCGAAATAAAAACTGTTTGTGATAAGTACATACATTATTGACAGTTCTTTCCATCACGATGAATTTAGATGGTCTATTTCGTAAAACCGTCTATGATAACTTTATCATTAATGGTTTGTATTGAATCGTCTGTGATGTGATGATGCATCTAAGATGATCCTTTTTATAGTAGTAAAAGAGTCTATATCAAATATAATTTAAACTCAATCACGACCACCACCCACCAATGCCGCACAAACCCCATCAATCCATATTCTCAGCGTTCTGTTTTTGCCAATGTACTAATGCGGTGGCTTGCACTGAATTGCAGATGAGAAGCTGCCGGTGATGACTTGGAGGCAGCGGCACGGGATAGCGGTCGGCACGGCGCGGGGGCTCCGGTACCTCCCACAAGGGCTGCGCGCGGCGGATAATCCACCGGGACATCAAGGCGTTCAACATCCTCCTCACCGCAGACTACGAGCCCCAGGTAAATCATCTCTTCACCCACTCTCCTCTTCCCCCTGCTCTTCCTCTGTTCGTGTCAATTACTCACATGACTTCTGCACGTTCGGGTGAGTTTTGCAGGTCACACTTCTCTTGATTGTACCATCAGAGACGATGCTGACATGGACGTCGGCATTACTCGCGCGTGACAGTTGCCTGGCTCCTGAGTACTTCATGGACGGCATCGTGGACGAGAAGACGGATGTGTTCGCGTTCGGCGTCTTCCTCCTGGAGCTCATATCCGGGAGGAAGCCGGCGGACGGCTCCCACAAGAGCCTCCTCGCCTGGGTAAGCACTGATGAACAGTAATCGCCGGCGCCTCGGCCGCCACCGTTTTTCAATGTTAGCGCGGCGTGGCTAAGTTTTGCTTCGGAACATGTGTCTGTGACGACGCAGGCCAAGCCTTACCTGAACGACGGCGCGGTGCAAGGGCTCGTGTACCCGCGCCTCGGCGACGGCTACGAAGCCGGGCAGCTGAGGCGGCTCGTGTTCGTCGCGTCGCTCTGCGTCAGGCCCGCGGCAGCGTGGCGGCCTACCATGACACAGATACGTAAGTAGGGAAAAGAAAATCTTTCTCCGCACTATGCTGTCCTAATTGGACTAAACTAGGGACACTTCAGAATTCAGAAATTAGAAACAAGCAAATTTTGCCGCGCATATAATTGCAGAGCTCGACTTAATCAAGTTACAACAAGAAATTAAATGGGCATAAAATATGCATCACTGTGAAGGCTTTTGCTGACATCAGTGCAAAAATAACACAGTGGCTTTCGATAGTTGGTGACCTAATTGTTCTAGGATGGCTTTGGCATGTTAGGGTAGGTCTGACAGTGTAGCATTGCAACATAACCATACATGGGCCACCAACTGCTGCCGCTCGTAGGCCGCCGCCGTGCGGGAAGACATCAAGTATAATACCGACCATGCCTACCTGCACGTATGTATGTAGAGATCAAGTTAATAGTTCATACATACGCTATGTCTCACTTGATAATTATACGTTATTCATCGTCAAGTCCGCGTGTAGCAATGACACCGACCACGTCTAGCTCCACCGGACACCATATCCGGTGCCAGCGCCGCTGCACTGTGTACGGAGTTGAGAGACCAAATCATACCAAAAGTAATATGGGAAAGGAAATGTCTTCTATTGTGTTGGAAGATGCAGAGTTTTGGGATCAATGCCAACATATAATAATGGTTACTGAATCATTGGTGCATGTCCTCCGGTTGGTTGATAGTGGTGAAAAACTTTCCATAGGATAATTGCATGAGGCAATGGACAAAGCAAATAAATGTATTAAGAAAAGATTGAGAAACAAATTATCTTTGTATGGACAATATATTAAAGTAATTGACGCTTAAATATGCTCTAAAAATGATGCACGTGCAGATATACAGGCCACCATGCTAGTTCCACTAATAATATGAATATCTTAAAAAAAAGAAGGCAAAATTGTCTATAAGACAATAAACTTTTGTGGCATTTACATTGAAATTTATGCCTCTATTGAACACACTGAACTTTTGTGGCTCTTTTCTCGTCATGGAGCTCGCGCCGGTGAGGCAATGCAGCCGGAAGTTGGGAAGAAAAAGAGAAGGGAGTTAGGGTCATTTTGAATTATTTCTTCCTCCAAAATTAAGAGACATATTATTATAATGGGTTCAGTGTTTTACGGCAAAGAGTTTCAATATCTTTTACCAAAGGCACAAATTTTCAATGCTCTTGGAGCAAATGCTACAAAAATTCAGTATCATATAACCAATTTTGCCAAAAGAGAGAATTAAGAGGATCCCGTAAACAAACGGAGTGCGCAATATGCATATGCTTACTCTGATGAAAGTACGCTAATAAGTTATATATCATGAAAGTATTTTTCAAGGCAATCTAATGATAATACCTCCGAGTGGCCTTTATACACCTTAATTTGCGTATATTAGTGGTTTAAATTTTAAAATTTTGATTTTATGGCATCTCCAATATTACACATCAGCCGTGTTTAAATTCCCACCACGTCAGAATTTGGTTGAGGAAAGATAGTAACGCCATGCCTCGTACAATACACAGTGTCTTGGAACGAAACTTAGGGCAAAGACATAGCTTGACATACATCGAAGAGGGAACGGTTCCACCAACGATCAGATAGTCTCTCAATAAAAAAGAAGTTGAGAAGATCCAGTAAACAAACGAATCGTGCAGCATGCAGACATTCCAGAGTAGACTTCATCAGTACTTGCTGATACACAACACACGTACGATCCAGAAATCCAAGGAAACCACCGGTACAAATTACACACGTATGCAAGAAGAACGAGAAGCACGGACAGAAGCATCAGTTACGCCGCGTGCAACGCACAATAATATGCGTACGACGTTCAGTGCTGGCCATGCTTCTTGGCGTCCTTCTTCTCGTGGTGCTCGTGGAAGGCGAACCCCGCGGAGCCCACGGCGGCGACGGCGGCCACCTCCTCCTTGATCCTGTGCCCGTGCGCGTTCTCAGGGTCCTTTTTGGCCTTGTGCTTCTCATGCTGCACAAACAGATCGATACATAGAAATCGAGAGCTGAATCACCTACTTATGTAGATTGTCTGGTTGTGCAGAAACGCACGCACGCACGATTAGTTACCAAAGCGTATGCACCGGCGGCAATGGTGCCGAGCTCGCCGAGCTGCTCCATGTGCTTGTGGTGCTTCTCCTCCTTCTCGTAGTCGACCTCGCCGGAGTTCTCCTCCTCCTTGTGGCGGTGGAACAGGTGGTGGTGCTTCTCCTCGGCCATGGCCACTAGCTTGATCTAAGCAAGTTTTTCTGCAAATGTATCAGGAAGGAGACTTCTTGGATAGGGAGGCCTAGCCAGTGGCAGGTATTTATAGGGAGGGAATGGATCGATGCTAGCAGCAAATTGCAATGAGACTCAACTGCCCCTGCAATTATCTACGACTCATAATGGCACAGCAAATTTGCATCCATGGTTGGAAGGAAAAGATATCATCAGATTTGCCGAGTAAATGAGCGCAGTGTGTTGTCCTAGTTAATTGCTTACTGTTAGAAAAGCATTTTCTAACAAAAAAGAAACATGTTAATTTTTAAAAGTATATAAGCGTCGTTACACGTACAGATGAGATGAAAAATTGAGCAAGATTAATTGTTAAGCTTAGCAACTGGTACATGATGGGCTTGGAATTCACGTGGCAGAGGTTATGTCAATCCATGGCGGTTGGGACTTGGGAGGAGGTCAGTCACGGATGCAGAAAACCAGAGAGTGCAAACTACGTGCTGACCGACCATAGCGCGTTCCTCTTAATTTGTGATCAATCAAGATCGAATCGACAACGACGCACGATGAAATGCGAATCTTTGCTAATTGTTCTCCTTGAATTAAGCTGGCAGTCTGGACTGGAAGGTGCAGCTAAAGTCAAGGGGCGTTCTTCAGTTTAATTGGTCAGTTTGGTAGCGTCTAGTATCAATGGTTACGACTTCCAGGAGAACGCGAAATTGCGGTAGCTAAGCAAAGTCTTGTTCAATTATCTTTTTTTAATAATGAAGTCTTGATCAATTATCATCCTTGGTTATGCATGTGATTTGTTGTCAATCTCCTCGATTGTACCAGATTTTGCCGGTCTAGACACTCCTCCACCGGTTGCCTCAGCCCGGATGGGGACATTGTCAAATGCCAAGCGGATTTGCTTCAGGAGTCAGGATATTTCCCAAGTTCTCTTAGGAGTTAAGGATGCAGTTGTTGAAGAAACCAACGCTTGGATACTACTTGTTGTAAAACGCACGGCGAGATATATAAAGCAAGAAAGAATAACTAAGATTATGAGACAAAAATTTAACGTGAAAATTATTTGCGAGAAAAATCATGAACGTACAATTGATAAAATCCCTATATATGGAGGAGAATTTACGGAACGTTCTTAGCGTATTACATATATATATAGATAATTTGTGATATGCGTGCTATCTATTATGAGGTTTACAAGGGGTATAAATAGCCTTAGGTACAAGAGTCTCAGATGAGGAAAGAACGAAGTCTTAGTCGACAATAGAAATAGAGACCTACTTGAAAAATAGAACAGTAACCTACTCGAAGATAGGAACAACACTCTGCTCGGAGATGAAATAGAGTCTCAGAAGATAACAGTAAAGAGTTGTAGTCGGAAACATCTCGAGTAGCCACGTCTGAGTTCGGTCGGTGCAAACAACTTTAGACACCACGATGATGAACATAAAGATAATCCCAATCATAAACTCCGACCAATTCGTATTATCGATCTTATTGGTTAGAATATGTCTTTAACCAAAATTTGATCGAATTTTTTAAGTAATCGGACTCGATGAAATTCAAATCACAATAATGCTTGTACTTGTGGCCGAAGTGCCCTACCAAGCAAGCAAGAAGATGAGGTTTCGGAAAAGGAAAAAAAAACAAGACGAGACTCAAGTTGCCAACTGATTTGGGGGTAGGCACAGTAGTCTTCACGTTCTTACGAAGCCATTGGTCCGTTCCAGTTTGCCGGATCCTCCAGGTTTTGCCGATTGGACATGCTACTGTTATTGTTGGGGGAATAATTTACCCCTCTACACCCACTATGTAGGAAGCACCCACACACAAGTGCAAGAAATACAGTAATACTCACAAAGGATTATTACACCCCCTATTTGTCTTCATAGGGTAGCTATCCTTGAAGGGGCATTTGGTTATTTGTACAGGCCCAAGAGCCTATAAATATCATGTGTATCTCTCTTTTGGAGGAGCTCTCATGAGCAATAAAAAAATGTATTCAAACTGATAAATCATCGAGGGCTCCCTCTCTGGAGGTAACCCCTTGTTGGCTCACCGACAGGAGTAGGGCGGTCCTCTCAGACCCCCGAACCTGTATAAATACATGTATCAGTTTTACTCTCGCGGACGATGGCCCGTAAGACGGTCGATGTCCACCCCCTCATTTGTGTTTAGTTTTCACACCTACAACATTGGCGTCATCCGTTGGACCGTAGCTAATTGATGAAAGACCATGGCTCCTACTAATAAATACTCTAAGTCCACGAAGCCTCCTCTAGCTCTGGAATGCAATGAGCTCATGGATGACAAGACCACTGTCTAGAGGAGCCCTGGGCACGCACCATAGTCAGGGATCAGGGCCCTCCACCCCCGGATAGACAACGTCCTATGTGCCCTGGGGCTCCCGAGCGCATCCGCCCTTACGCTACCCGCTGTAGTGTCAAGCCAAGGGCAAGAAGCTCAAAGCGCCTTCACCAACGGAGGGCTAGGGGTGCTGGGGCCAACCGTTGCCCCCAGGACCCTTGACATCACTAACTACAAACCGATGAGGGCCAGCTATGAGAACTGCCCACTAATACGTTACTGTTAGGGGATAATCTCGATCTACAAATCTCATTGCCCTCGCTTGGGCTCTCGAGACACTTTTCCCATATGGGATTTAACCACCGCAGTGCATAGGGTATACGACCTCTGTGGTCACCCTAGCAAAAGTCCAAGGTGGCTTAGGCGTCCATCGCCTCCACCATGTCGGCTTGTGCCCTACTGGACCCAGAGCATGAGTAATAGCTTGGGCCCAATGCCCAAGTTGATGGATGTACTGAGGACTTATCCCCCTTAGACTCCTGGCCATGTGTCGAACAACCTCCGGGTCACCACACGCCTTGCTCCATTGCTTGGCAAGGGTTAAGCATCCTCATGCATTCCCGATCATTAGGAAAAATCCTCCACCTACAGGGTAAAAGGGCTCTACTGCCCTCATAATTCAGTGCCCCACGACTCAGCCTCGTCAGGACCCCCAAGTCTATTGGGGGGCTACCACCCCAAGTGACTATTCAGTGCCCTATGACTTAGCCTCGTGTGCACCCCATTGGTGTGCCCATGACTTAGTGTCATGGGCACATCTCTAAGGCGCCCGTGAGTAAACCTCATGGGTGCCTCTAAGCCAATTGAGGGGCTACCATCCCAAGTGGTCATTGGGTGCCCCACGACTTAGTCTTGTGGGTATTCCACTGGTGTGCCTATGACTTAGTATCATGGACACGACTCCAAGGTACCCGTGAGTAAGCCTCATGGGTGCCCCTAAGCCCACTGGGAGGCTGCCCCTAGTGGCCATTCGGTGCCCACGACTTAGCCTCGTGGGCACTTCGTTGGTATGCTTATGACTTAGTGTCATGGGCACACCTCTAAAGTGCCCATAAGTGAGCCTCATGGGCGTCTCCAAGCCCACTAGGGGCTACCACCTCAAGTGGCCATTTGGTATCCCACGACTTTGTCTTGTAGGCACCCTTATGGTGTGCCTACAGCTCAGCCTCATCAGCACACCTCTAAGGTGCCTCATAACTTAGTCTCATGAGAACTCCTCTGGTATATCTGTCACGCAGTCTCAATGGTACCTCCAAGTACACGTACAACTCTTCTAGGCAGCTCGGATCATCAGCCATCGACCTAGCTCGAATTTCAATCAAGGGCTATCATGCCCGCATAAGGCTATCACATCAAATATCTCAGTATCTAAAGTAATGGGACCCTACCTATCCCACAGCAATGACTTCGATCATCTATCATGTCAAACCAATGCTATCGTGATACAAGAAACGAGTATTGATCATTTCCCCCTCTAACTTCTGATCTCATGCTCCAATCTCACGTTATCTGCCTCCGCAACATCTCTAGCTTGAGTGTAGATCATTATCTAACAACATCTCCGAGCTCCGTTCACTTGGTGGATTATCCTCGCTTTCTCTTCAAGGACATTCGGTTTTTCTCAGTGGCTCTTAATTTCTTTCTAGTGGCTTGCAACTTATTTTTTATGTCTCTTAACTTCTTTTCTTGCAACCCTTTGTCTCTTTGCCTTCGCAGGCCTCGCTTTGATGTGCCACCTGCCTCGAAGGCTATGCCTCGGCGGGATGGCTTTGCATCTTTTACTTCGCCTCAACAGGTGCCGCTTTGTCACGCGCCTGCCTTGAAGGCAGAGCCTCGGTGGGGCGATCCCGTTTCCCCTACTTTGACACCATAGGCTTCACCCAGATGCGCCACCCGCTTCAAAGGCTATGCCTCAGAAGGGTGGCCATGTATCTACAACTTCACCTTCACAGGTGTCATTCAGATGTGTCGACTGCTTGGAAAGCCATGCCTCAGTAGGGTAACCTCGTGTCTCTAACTTTGCCACCGCATGCGTCACTCCGACGCACTGCCCGCCTCGAAGGACATGCCTCAATAAGGTGGCCATGCGTCTCCAACTTCACCTTTACAGGCGTCACTCAGACGCGTTGCCTGCTTGGAAAGCCATGCCTCAGCAGGGCAACCTCGTGTCTCTAACTTTGCCTCTGCATGCGTCACTCCGACACGCTGCCAACCTCGAAGGTCATACCTCAGCAGGATGACCCGCGTCTTTGACTTCATCCTTACAGGCTTCGCCCCGATGTGTCGTTCGCCTCGAAGACCACGCCTCGGTGGGGTGGTCTCGCGTCATCTACTACTTCCATAGGCATCACTCCGATGTGCCGCCTACCTCGAAAGATATGCCTCGGTGGAGCAGCCCGCGTTGACTACTTCGGCTCCATAGGCACCACTCCGATGTGCCTACCACCGCAAAGGCTATGCCTCGGCAGTGTGGCCCTGCGTCTTTGACTTCACCTTCACAGGCTTCACTCCGACGTGTCACCTACCTCAAAGGCTATGCCTTGGCAGGGTGGCCCCGCGTCTACGGTTCTGCCTCAATAGGCTTCACTCTGATGCACCGCTTCCTCGAGGACTATGCCTTAATGGGGCAACCTGTGTTTGCCACTTCACTCCCATCGGCTCTATGCCGATGCGACGCCCACCTCGAAGGCTATGTCTTGGTATGGTGGCCCTACACCTGCTACCTCACCTTCACAGGTGCCACTCCGATGTGCCACCCACCTCGAATGCTATGCCTCGGTAGGGCGGCCCCGCGTCGACTATTTCACCTCCGTAGGCTTCACTTTGACGTGCCACCTATCTCGAAGGTTGTGCCTCTATAGGGCAGTCTTGCATCGACTACTTAGCCCCCACAGGCTTTGCACCAACACGCCGCCTATCTCGAAGGCCGTGCCTTGACAGGGTGGCCTCACGTCGACTACTTTGCCTCTAAAGGATTCACTCCAACACGTCGTTTGCCTCGAAGGCTGTGCCTTAATGAGGCGGTCTACGTCTACTACTGTGCCTTCAAAGGCTTCGCACCGATGCGCCACCCGCCTCAAAAGTTGTGCCTCAATGAGGCAGCCCGCGTCTATTGCTTTTGCTTCCATAGGCTTCGTTCTAGCATGCCGTCTGTCTCATAGGCCACGCCTCGAGATAGGGGGTTGGTTGCACATGCAACAGGAAGGTTTCATGACAACCAAGGCCTTGCCCTATTGGCGTTTCTATCATGGTGGGCCTCGAGCATCATGTGATATGAAGCTAAAATTTGGCTAGGTCACGAGTGCCCTCGCATGAATCCCTTAGGCCTCGTGCATTATTTGGTTTGGTTTGGTTTTCATATCTACAACAGTTATCTATTTGTGTTGACCAAATGCATTATTTGAGTAATCAAATGCTTTGGAGTTTGGATGTCTGCAGCCCCTCAACAGACCGCCATCGCAATACCAATGACACGCAGAGGATGTGGCGGTCTGGGCCGGTCTGATACCAGGCCTTGGAGTGCTCTTGGAAACTGATTTCTTGCCGGCCAGGCCCGGCCACACAGCACGTACCAACGGTACAGGCGGATCTCATGGATGGCATCTACGTGTGTATATTTAGTTTTGTACTTCCTCCGATCTTTTTTATTTAACACCTTATAGGTCGTGTAAATTTTTTTTAAGTTTAATCATGAATATATTTAAAACTATATGGATCGACTAAATGACAACTATATCATTAAGTTTATCGTTAAAAATATTTTCATAATATTATAATTTTATTAGTATATCTTAATCTAAGATTATAAAAATGCTCTCAAATGATTAGCAGCTCCGTCCTATGACATACGCATGCAGAAGGACAAAACACAAGGTTTTTTATTCCAGTGGTATATATGTCACGGTCGAGTCAAGCGTGAAAGGCTGCAAGCCCGGCAGAATGCGTATTACATACGTATGCGGTAGAAAAACAACGTACACAAATACACATGCAGACACGGCAAATATACACCGTACGTACAAAACCCCGGCTCTTATGGAACCGCATGCTGCTGCAGAAGCACGAGATATAGATAGGCGTGCGTGTGCTGATCGGTCAGCCGGAGAAGTGGTGCTTCTTCTTCCCCTCGCCGCGGCCGGACTCCTCCTCGGCGTCCTCCGCCGCCTCCTTCGCCTCCTTCTTGCCGTGGTGCTCATGGAACGCGTACCCTCCGCTGCCCAGGGCCGCCGCCGCGGCGACGCCCTCCTCGATCTTGTGCCGCTGCGCGTTCTCCGGGTCCTTCTTCGCCTGGTGCTTCTCGTACTGCACATGCATGGCCGTATAAGTCGTCATCACAAGTCATCAATAAGAATCGAGCATGTGCGTTTGTGTGAGGAGATTAAATGAACGTACCATGCCGAAGGCGCCGGCGGCGATGGCGCCCATCTCGCCGAGGTGCTCCTTGTGCTTGTGCTCCTCCTCCTCCTTCCTGTAATTCTCGGAATCGTCCCGGGACGACCTGTACTCGTCGTCGGTGCCGGGCTTCTTGTACCCGCCGCGGCTGTAGTCGTCGCCGCCGGCGGACTTGTTGTACCCGTCGCCGCTGCGGCCGTAGTCGTCGGCGCCGGACTTGTTGCGACCGTAGTCCTCGTTGCTGGACCTGTTGTATCCGCTGTCGTACTCGTCACTGCTGGACATGTTGTAGCCACCGCCGCCGTACGCGTCGGTCCCGGACTTGTTGTAGCCGCCACCGCTGCGGCCGTAATCGTCGGTGCCGGACTTGTTGTACCCGCTGTCGTAGTCGGCGGCGCCGGACTTGTTGTAGCCGCTGTCGTAGTCGTCGCCGGCGCCGGACCTGCCGTACCCGCTGCGGCCGTACTGGTCAGCCATCTCGATCGAGTTGAATCGAAACTTGTCACGCAAAGAAGTTCACAGACGAGTAAAGCTCGTTCGTTTGCACTATGCTTCCAAGAACACAGCAACGTCAAGTATTTATAGGGGAGAGCAAGCTCGAAGCTAAAGGTGTTGGATAGTTTGACAAGCAGATCGTGGCTAATATGCTGCACACGTATTACTGAAATCAAATAACTCGTTGTTAATTTGTCTAAAACTTTTAAATGGAGATATTTTTGCAAAAGGGTTGCAGGTCGACATCTGTCTTTTTTTACTTATAATTTATAGTTTCTTTCAAACAAAACAAATATTTCGCCACTTTTTTCAAATGACTTATCAATATTTGATTTATTCACACAAATGCTTATACTATACTAAAAACTATTAGTTATAATTATAAAACATCAATCACAGTTGAAAAGAACACACCTATGATCTGGTTAGATCACAATAAAGCATGAATGGGGTTTATTCCCTACGTGGCTCGAATCTCAACATTATTGATTACTTGCTCTAAGGGCCTGTTTGGTTGCCTGCATGCGGGTGGCTCGCACCAGCGCATACAGGGAGATGGTGTTTGGTTGGCTGCGGAGAGGAGAGAGCCTGCACGAGCGGATGCAAAAAAACAACTGGAGCCAGGCTGAGGAGGAACGCGGCTGAGGAGCTTCCCTCCTCAGCCTGGCCACGCTCATGCAGCCTGCATCAGCTCATGCAGGCAACCAAACAGAGTGATATAAACTGAATCAGCTCATGCAGCCTGCATCACGCTCATGCAGCCTGCATCACGCTCATGCAGCCTGCATCAGCTCTATGCCATGCATGTGTGAGTAAACTGAAATCACTAGTAGTGATATATGCAGTGAAGTAATCAAATTAGATTATCATAATACAGAGAAAAATCTGCATAATTTTTCGCCGCGGAATATATCGCTAGCTAGTACAAAAAGGCAGCGATATTATCAGTTAATTTTCTCTGACAATCTCACTCCGGTCCTGAAAAAAAATGTTCGACAATTCGTCTAAGTGGAGATATTTGTGCAGAGGGAACAGCTTGCTTGGCAACATCATCGCATTATTGGGCCACAAATTAACAACCTGTGTGGTTTATTCTCTGAATTCATTTCTAAATCTGAATGATTACTTATAATTCTGGTCGCTAGCATGCCATGCCATGTGTGTATCAGTTAACTGAAACTATCACGAAGAAATCGTGCACGAGATATATACTTGTTACGGAACCGTCGCTGGTGAGTCGAGTCCGATCGATTCCTCCTATGCAAAGTAGATGAATCAAATACAGAATAATCACAGAACAATACAAGAATTGAACACAAAGACATGAAGGGCTCCTCCTTCTTTATTGCTTTTTTTCTCTTTCAACAAGGTATAAGGTGATAGCTAATAAAACCCCCTATATATGGACTACAAGGTGAGATGCCCACCATGGGCTAAGACCTCAAGCCTAGGCCTAAGTTTCCCAATACTCTTCTTTGTGCACTCATCCAATACGTTCATGCCTCATCAAAACTCCATAAAACCCTGTGGGAAAAATTTGGAGAAAGAATACATGATACATGTTATATTGTGTTGCACGAATTGCTTCATTAAAAACCTTGGTCGAGAAACTTCCGGAAAACCTGTCAAGAAAAAAAGAATACAATTCACCCAATTTCATTTAATATACAAGATTTATTCTTTGGGTACTCAATCTTCATGATCAAATTTTAATAGTGAGCTCGTGAAGAGTCTCCTCCCAAATTCTGCACTTCTCTAAGTCTCATCATTCCAATTCCACGTACACATCTTTCAAAATTAGATGTTGGAAGCGACTTAGTGAATAAATCTGCAAGATTTTCACATAACTTAGTATGCAATATCTTAATTTCGTTCATCTTTTGCAATTCATGAGCACAGAAGAATTTAGGGTTAATGTGCTTTATAAGATGACTTTTTATGTACCCCATTTGCACTTGTGCAACATAAGCTGTATTATCTTCATAGATAATTATGGGAGCATGTACGATATTTAATCCACATGACTGATGGATGTGATGAACCATTCGTCGAAACCAAGCACATTCTCGTGCGGCTTCATACAGTGCTATGATTTTTGAGTGGCTCGTCGAAGTCGATATAAGACTTTGCTTAGACGATTTCCATGATTGTTGTTCCACCACATATGAATACATAGTCTGTTTGTGACCTAGCGGTATGCGGGTTGTGCCGCTGTCAACTAAGCACACTTCCTTCATAGGGTGCCACATGCATTCTAATATAAAGTACTTTATTAATATGCAGTAGAAGATAATCAATCACATAAATAAAATACTTTAAATATCAGAACATATCATGCCATTATTCACTGAATAAATGAATGAATTATTAAATATCATCCAGCCATCACAAGAAAATGGATTGTTTGAGTACCAATAATGAAAAATCTAGCTTATTCCTTCCACACATTAAATAAATGATAATTAAAGTCTAAATGCATTATGTGCATTAGAATGAATCTGCTAAAAAGCCAGATACTTTTGCTACTATCTTCTCAAGGGTGAGATGCTCTTCCTAGGAAATCATGGCAGCGACAGCTGCAATGTCAAGAGGGAGTGCTACTGCAGGAGTGGAGTCAACCTCCATCAGTGCGGGCAGCTACTCAGAACTCTCCCCCTCAATGAAAACAAAGTGGGTTTCATACTGCCCTTTGCCACCCTTCTTCTTCTTAGCTTGGAATGCATCATCGACGTGTTGCGGCTCTTTACAGATCCGTGACCAATACCCTTACTTGTCACACTTGTAGTAGATTTGGTCTTGCTAACCATAGGGCTTGTCATCCCGCTTTGGTTTGTTGGTTTTATTCTCCTATGGAGCATTTGACTTGCCTTTCTAGGCTGCGGCTTTGCCCTTCCTTCTCCTTTTCTTTGTTATAGACTTTCACACCTTGTAGCTCCCAGCGTTAGCCTCATGGCCAGCGGAGCTCCTAGGTGGCTGTACGACAAAGCTCTTACGGAGAACTTTATCCTGAGCTTCTGCAACCTGTATGATATCAATCAACTCGGCATACTCCTTGTAGCCATCTTGACGATAGTTACACACAGGCTGCATTACATTGGGGTGGAAGGTGGAGAGGGTTTTTTCAATATTCTGCTCATCTTTGATCTGCCTGCCACAAAGTTGAAGATTGATACAGATTCTGTGCAGAGCAGATCAGCAAATCTGAGTCAGATTCATTCCTACTCTACCTGAGGAAAAATGGTGTACTTTAGCTTCTCGAACCACTTCTTAAGTGCAATCCACAATGCTAGCGTGTTCTTCTCTGCCATGTATTCATTCTTGAGAGTGAGACAGAGGTGGTGCCTAAGGAAGTGAAGTGCCTGATCATTTTCCTCAGGTGTGGGTTTGGCACCCTGCGGTGCACCAATCCCTATAGCAGCACGGAGCTTCTTGGTTCCAAGTACGATCTTAACATCAGAAGCCCAAGTCAAATAATTTTGGCCATGCTGGCCCAGCTCCTCGAATTCCTAGTTCATGATACCTACCATCTACATGTGCATGAAAGGAATATATAAATCTACTGTAAGTAAATATGCATAAAATAAATTGAACAATGGTACAAAAGGTTCTCGTAATGTTCCAAAATTTTCTATGCATTTTCTATAATTTTACTGTTGATTTCAACGATTAAAGAAAATTTAAATAATTACGATTAATCAAAATATTAAATAAATACAGACAACATATAAAGTAATAATAACAGTGTTAAACATGCTTCACATGCAAAAAACAACTCACAATTTGAATTTTCGAGGCCTTTTATACTGGAATATGAATTTTTATTGAATTATGCAACTTTCAAGGGCTTGTGTGCTAATTTTCAATTCTAAGAAAATTTTCACGTAATTTTCTGATTTTTTGAGGGCCCTTTTGCAAATTTGGCCACCGGTCCTCACTCTCACTCCCCCTTTTTTGTCAGTGCCCCCTTTTTTCCTTTTTTTTCCTTTGGCGCAACCCGGCCTATGTTCCACGGCCGACCGACTAAAGGGGTGAGGGGTAGGGTTTCCCTACCCCTGTTCACACACGATGACAGCGTCGCATTCGACCGGGGCTCGTGTGGGAGCGGCGGCGCCAGCGGCCGGCGGATCAGGCGACAGCACGTGCGGCCGGCGGCTCGTGCGGTGCATGCAGCTGGCACTCATGTGGTAGTGCGAGGCAGTGGTGGCTCGAGGCTGGACGACGGCGAGCGTGCTAGGAGCCAACGGCCCATGTGAGGCGCAACTTGGTGACGGCCGAGTGGCCGGTGGCGGTGGCTCGCCGAGGGGCGGTGGTGTGTATGGGGCGGCACTGAGGAGGCAGCGCATGCTGGCGTTGCTCGGGAGGCGGCGTATGCAGGCTGCGCTTGGAAGCGGTGGCGCATGCGGGCGCGACAGCTCAAGTGACGCTCGGGAGCGACGACAGCGGCTCCAACGAGAAGCGAGTGGCAGCCGAGTGGTGGCGACAGGCCAGTGCCGTGGCACGAGCTTGCGAGAGAGCGCAGTACTCGGTCGGCGTCGGCGTGCGGTACGGCCGGTGCGGCAACGCGCCCCGTGGAGTCCGTGCGGTGGTGGCGCTTCGTGGCCGACGACGGTGCTTGCAGGGCCAGCGGCCATGGCCCGTGTCTCATGTTGGAGGTGGGCAATGGCGTGGACGGTGTGGCTTGATGCGGCGCGGTCGTATATGGCCAACGGCACGATGCTTCAACAGCATGGCCGTACAGGGCTAGCAGCATGGCGCGACTGTGCAGGGCTGTCTTCGTTCTTTTTTCCTCTTCAATCTACAGCGCAATTAACATCTACTCTTTCATGTAATCTACTGAATGGCATTGTGCCGGCGACTTCAAGTTTGCTTGCAATAGATTAGATCGGATTTGCACCATAGAAAATAATCTAGAATGCGAAATTTGCATAATTGAAAGCGATCTAGATAGATAATTTAATCTATGAATGATTACCTTGCGATCCACAGGGGTGATTCGTGCTGATAACATGTTGAGGAACCGTCGCTGGCGAGTCCGGTCCGATCAATTACTTCTATACAAAGTAGATGGATTAAACATAGAATAATCACAGAACAATGCAAGAATTGAACACAGAGATATGAGGGGCTCCTCCTTTATTGCATTTCTTTCTATTTTCACAAGGTACAAGATGATAACTAATGAAACCCTCTATATATAAACTACAAAATAAGATATCTACTATGAATTAAAGCCTCAAACCTAGTTCTAGATTTCCGCAACAATGCTGTCCACTTGGCCACTCTTATCCAATAGAACTGAGGAGGGAGTTACCCCTTTGAGAGAATCAACGCCCATACGTGTCCGAATCGATCCGTAGGGGTCATATTGCGACCGGTTGTCGGTAAGCTACGGAGTACGAAGCCTGCTCAACATGACGCTAGTATTTGCATGTCGTTGCTTGCCGTCCAAACAAACACGGCCACGCGTCAACTCTCGATGGCGCATGCAGCGCGGCACCGTGCAGAAGGGCCACAGGTTCCATTTCCACCGGCAATAAGGGACTTCTTTTTAGCATATATCTTGCTCTCTTTATTTTTCTAAAAAAAAATCTTCTAAGAATTTGTATCGTCAATTTTTTAAAAATTTAATCATCAATTAATAAATTTAAAATTATCTAAATTAGTTATACAAAAATTATATCATTAAATTTATCTTTAAAAATATTTTTATAATATTATTAGTATATCTTAGTAAAAAGTTATAAAAGTAGTGGTAAAAGTTATATCTTGAAGGCCATAAAAAGTTAAAAACATCAAGTAAAAAAGAATAGTGGGAGTATGACTTATAACTTATGTCTTCCAAATAAACAAATGAGACAATTTTTTGGTCATTTTTTTGAAATAGCTTGTCGAAACAGCCTTTTAAAAATAGTTTATTAGCTTATCGACATTCGGTTTGTTCACACAAATGCTCGTGCTAAGGCTAAAAAATATCAAGCATAGCTATAATTCATCAGCCATAGCTGAAAAAAACCCACCCAAGATCTTGATGGCTAATGGATTCAATCTTCTTCTTTTTTTTTCTCTCGTTTAAACGGATCTTCGGTGATAAAGTAATGCCTTTAAACTTCTTTGACAAAGGAAGAATCGATCAAGAGATTTTTTTTTTCCCCTTCGGAAAGGCAAGATCTCGCAAGCGTAGAGACTACAGAAGCAGATAAGCTCGATGACCAGGCTAGCTTAGCTCTCAGAGCAAGCCGGGGCCATGGGTGAAGTGGACGTGCCGGCTCCGGCGCATCAATGGGCTGAGCGCGAGTTGGTTGGCTAAACGCGCCATGTCGGGCGGGTCTGTGCGCTGGATCAACGCGCGCGTTTTGGCAGCAGTGTCGGCAACCGCGGGGAGCTAGACGGACGTGCGCTCGCGCGGCCACAAGGCAATATCCCGCGTGGTATCCGACGACATATCCGCGCGCGCGGGCGCGGCTGGCCGGCCTGGCCGGGGACGGATCGCTGTCGCTAATCCGACAGCCGCGACGGCGACCGCGCTGGCCCAGCCCGCGGCCGACCGGCCATGTGTTCTGCTCAGGCCGGTGACTCAGCGTACGTGTGTCGTACCCGGCCATTCGGCAAGTACAGACTGATAGCTGCATGCATGTGCAGACGTGGTGAGTGATAGGCATTCGATCGATCTACTCCTAACCATTCATACGTACCTATGCTCTCTCTCGATCTACTCTGAACTTGGGAGACCATTCGTAAGTGTTGTAAGAATATTGAGACAAGTGTTTGAGAGAGAGATCCCTTTCATTCTGTATATGTACATGAGAATATATAGATGGTGAGGGAGTGGCAAAGAAGGTGCCTTTACATGAATAGATGTCTATACAGTAAAGGTGTCTGTACATTGGTTACTTTATTTTCTGGTTGTAACACTCCCCCTTAACCAATGTGTCTTCATATGATCACCTTGATTCATCATCTTGGAAAACTCCTCTAAAACCCTGTAGGGAAAAATATGAGGAGAACCTATAAAGTAGATATGCCATGAAAAACTCCTTTAAAACCCAATGGAAAAATTTAAGGAGAAAATTTGATATGACATATATTTGATTATATCTCCTTAAAAACCCCTGTGGCGAAAATAGAGATATAACATATTTATGATTACGTTGTCATATTGCCTCATTAAAAACCTTGATGAGAAACCATAGAGGGAAAACTCATAAAGGGAAAAGAGTACAATATTTCTATTGAACGGGTTAAATCTTAGGAGATTTCTCCCCCTGATATCTGCAAATCACGTAGTCTTCGCATACCAATTCCATGAATACATTTCTGGAATGTGGAAGTTGGTAATGACTTGGTGAATAAGTCTGCGAGATTATCACAAGACTTAGTTTGCAGAATATTTATTTCCCCACTCTCTTGCAATTCATGTGGGTAAAATAATTTAGGTGCAATATGTTTTGTGATATTGCTCTTTATGTAACCCGTTTGCATTTGAACAACGCAAGCAGCATTATCTTCGTAGATAATGGTAGGTGATGCGATAGCACCTATACAACACGATTGTTGTATGTGATTAATCATTCTGCGAAGCCATACACATTCACGTGCTGCTTCATACAATGCAATTATTTCAGAATGATTAGTGGATGTAGCCACTAGAGTCTGTTTCGAAGACTTCCAAGAGATGGCTGTTCCACCATGTAGAAATACAAAGCATGTTTGAGATCTGGCATTATGGGGATCTGATAAATAGCCGCATCTGTATATCCTATTAAATCCACATTGTTATTCTTCTGAAAGAATAGACCAAGATCTTTAGTGCCTTGAAGATATCTAAGAATATTCTTCACTCCTACCCAATGTCTTTTGGTTGGAGCAGCGCTATATCTAGCAAGTAGATTTACCGCAAATGCAATATCCGGCCGGGTGCAATTTGCAAGGTACATAAGCGCTCCGATGGCACTGAGATATGGAACCTCGGGTCCCAATAGCTCTTCATTGTCATCTCGGGGTCTAAATGGATCTTTATCCCTGTCTAGAGATCGAACAACCATGGGGGTTTTCGATGGATATGCTTTGTCCATATTGAATTTCTCCAATATTTTCTGGACATAGGCTGATTGATGCACTAAAATGCCTGAATGAAGGTGCTCAAGTTGTATACCTAAGCAAAATTTGATTTTACCCAAATCCTTCATTTCAAATTCCGTCTTTAGATGATTGCATGCCTCATCTATATCTTGTGGGTTGCCGATGATATTTAAATCATCGACATACACTGATATGATACAAAATCACGTTTGGGACTTTTTGATGAAAACACATGGACAATCATTATTGTTAGTGTATCCCTTCTGCAAAAGGAACTCACTAAGTCGGTTATACCACATTCTTCCCGACTGCTTTAAGCCATAGAGTGACTTTTGAAGCTTTACACAATACATGTTGCGATTTGCGTTTGGATCCGGTATAGAGATTCCATCAGTGACCTTCATATATATGTCCGAATCAAGTGACCCATATAGATATGCAGTCACTACGTCCATCAACTGCATAGATAGACGATTTTGAACAGCCAGAGATATAAGATATCGGAATGTTATTCCACTCATAACTGGAGAATATGTTTCATTGAAATCAATGCCGGGTCTCTGCGTGAACCCTTGTGCTACAAGCCTCGCTTTATGTCTCACCACCTCATTGTTCTCATTCCGTTTCCGGACAAAAACCCATTTGAATCCCACAGGAAAGATTCCTCGAGGTGTAGGTATTGCATGAGTGAATACCTCTCTTTTAGCGAGCGAGGTTATCTCTGCTTGAATTGCATCTTTCCATTGATTCCAGTCCGAGCGCATTCTGCACTCTGCCATGGTCTTAGGATCTGGATCATTTTGGATGATTTCTGCAATTGTTTCAGAGAAATAGATGTCGACAATTGTAGACTTTCTGTCATATGATTCTCCAGATTCAATATAATTGATGGAAGTTTCAAGCACCCCTTGTGATGTATCATTATTTCCCAAAATGATTGCATCAGGGCGTTCCGATGTCCCAACATCAGTAATTGAGTGCACTGTTGATGTGGGATGTGAAGGTTGAACCTCCACAGGGTGTTTCTCAACGTGAGGTTGAGTTACATTTACTGGGTTAGAAGATTTGTTCTTCCCTTTCCTTTGCTTGCTAGAAGCTGCATCTGTGGAAATAGCCGTACTTCTCCCCCTCTTATTTTGGAGTTGAGTAGTTTTATTTGGTACCTCTACTCTTTCCGGCACATTTCTCGCAGGATTATAGGATTTTGTAACACCCTTATTATCAGTAAATGCATCTGGTATGTTATTTGCAATGTGTTGCAAATTAATGATCTTCTGAACTTGGAGTTCAGTTTCAGAAGTACGTGGATCAGAGTTGGAGATGTCTATGGCATCCCAATTGATTTCCTGGCATTTTTTGTGGTTTTCAATTCCTCCCCCTAATGCCGGGAAATGATCTTCATTGAAGATACAATCAGCGTACCGGGCAGTGAATAGATCCCCTGTAAGGGGTTCCAAGTATTTAATGATCGACGGAGATTGACATCCCACATAGATCCCCAATTTCCTGTGTGGGCCCATAGATGTACGCTGCGGTGGGTAGATCGGTACGTATGTAGCGCAACCGAACTTCCGCAGATGGGAAATATTTGGTGTATTTCCACGTACTAGTTGCAACGGGGAGGTTGCATGGTATGCAGTTGGACGCAATTGAATCAAGTCAGCAGCGTGTAAGACTGCGTGACCCCAACATGATGTTGGTAGATTGCAATTCTGTAGTAAAGGTCTTGCAATAAGTTTCACTCTCTTAATGAGAGACTCTGCCAACCCATTTTGAGTATGAACATATGAGACCGAGTGCTGAACTTGAATTCCTAATGCCATGCAATAATCATTGAAGCCACGTGAGGAAAATTCAGCAGCATTATCCATTCGGATTGATCGGATTTGATGTTCAGGATATTGTGCTTTAAGTTTGATAACTTGTGCAACAATTTTAGCAAATGCATGGTTCCGTGTGGAAAGTAGACACACATGAGACCATCGTGTAGATGCGTCTATTAGAACCATGAAATACGTGAACGGCCCAGACAATGGTTGAATGGGACCACATATGTCACCTTGAATGCGTTCAAGGAACTTTAGAGGTTCGGCATGAATTTTGTGGTAAGAGGGCCTCAAAATTAATTTCCCAGTGGCACATGCGGTGCACATAAAATCTGAGGATTGGGGAAATTTTGCATCACTTAAAGTGTGACCAACAGAATTGCTTATAATTTTCCTCATCATCCCTATTCCAGGATGGCCAAGACGATCATGCCAAGTTTGGAATGCGTTAACATTCTGGAAAATTATTTTGTAAGCAACATGTGGTACGGGGTTGATGTATGTGTAGTACAATCCAGACGGGAGTGAGGGAAACTTTTCAAGTGTCTCTTTGCCATATCCGTGATCTTTTGTTATGAGAAGAAACTCCTCATTGTTGTCCTCATGAGTTTCAACATGAAACCCATTCTTACGGATATCTCTATAACTCAATAGGGTACGAGTTGAATCGGGATACAAGAGTGCATCCTCAATTGTTATCGATGTACCCATAGGGAGCATAATAGTGGCCCGACCGGTGCCAACTATTACAGCATCGCGTCTAGCGATTGTTAAAATATTTCCTTTGTTCTTTGTGAGAGTTTGGAAATATTTTATCTCCCTGAGTATAGAGTTAGTAGTACCGCTATCCACTAGGCACATTTCCTCATCCATCAGATCGACTCCCGTACAATCTATACAAAATGGAGAATTAGAATATGTAATTCTCAACAAATATATATAGAATACATACAATATATATATAGGTATCAATTGTGCTTAATACAAATTACAATACCCATTGTGCTTAAATGAAGTACGGACAACAACTAGCCTATGACAATATTCACAATTAAACGTCATCCACATTTAAGGCATAATTAAATAAGGTATCTCAAAGTGTAGGAGCCTAGTTAAAGTCTCCAAACGGATCGTTAGAAGTGAACTCCACGATCATGTTCTCCGTATCGTCAACGTTCCCATCAAGTGGAGGTAGTGCCTTGGTGTTGCTTGGTCCCGCAGCTGTAGGAGCAGAGTAGGAGCACCCAGGGGCATCTTTCTTAGTAATGTCAGGTTGGAGGAATTCTTCCATGTTGACATCAGATTGGGAGTTGAAGTGTGCTTCAAATTGTCCACCTTGATTGGAACGTCCTTGATTGGAGCGTCCTTGTCCCACGGAATTCAAGTACAAAGCCACCAAGTGCTTGGGAGTGCGACATTTCTCAGTCGGGTGATTGTAACAGCCACACTTGACACAAGTGTTAGACTTGTTCTTTTTCGACTTAGAAATATCCTTTCCCTTGTTAGCACCACGAGACTGACGCTGACTCTTGCGCTTGTTCTTCCCTTTGAAGTTTCCAGGATTGCTAGATTTAGTAGCATTCCCTTGAGGTTTGTTCTGAGTGTTAGCATGTACTTCTGGCAAAGGCTTAGTGCCCAAAGGGCGCAGATTAGAGTTCCAAAGTAGGAGCTCATTATGCCTTTCTGCCTGAAGTAATGTTTTAATCAACTCCGAATAAACGGTGAAACCTCTTTCACGGTATTGTTGCTGAAGGATCATTTGTGCGGGGAGCATGGTAGACAATGTCTTCTCAATTTTCTCCGCATCAGATGGTTCTTTCTCGCAAAACTTCAGTTTAGAACTGATTTTATGAACAGCATGGTTGAACTCTCCCACAGATTTAAAATCTTGTATGCGGAGGTGGTTCCACTCATTGACAGCCTCCGGTAGGATGACTGCTTTCTGCTGTTCATAACGTGTTTGAAGAGCAAGCCACAGAGCACGTGGGTCTTCTTCCATCAGATACTCAGCCTTGAGATCAGGATGGATGTGGTTCCTTATGATAAATAAGGTATTGTACTTGAGAGTCTCAGCCAACGGAGCTACACCCTCTTGGGGAGCTGCAATTGACTGGTACATTCCGCGCAACGATAGACTCACTTTGAGATCCATCGCCTATGTGGGGAAGTTGTGGCCGTCAAGAGCGAGAGCCTCAAACTCTTTAGTAGCCATTGTGCCTACATATGTAGGGTCACAGATTTGTTAAAATCTTTGGCAATGTTAAATAAGCAATGCGAAATGCAAGTAATCAAGGTAAACTTGAAATACATAAAGGGACATTCTCTTATTGTGGAACAACATAGTTAATCACCAATGATATTAACATTATTTAATTCATTTTTCAACATTGAGTGCGCACTTTGAGGATGATAATCCCACAGTAGTACTTTGATACTACCTTGTGGATGGCCAATGTGAAAAAGAACCATGGTAATCACTTAGGTGTAGACCTTGTATAATTTATAATCAAATTGGGTACGCACGTTGAGGATGAAATCCCACAGTAGTACCATGGTACTACCTTGTGTATGGCCAATTGGAAAATAAATAAAGGTAGTCACCCAAAAGTGTTGACCAAATTGTTTCAAAACTTGATATTGGGTACACACGTTGAGGAATAAATCCCGCAGTAGTACTATGGTACTACCTTGTGTATGGCCAATATCAAAGTTAAGAAACTTTGTGTTATTCCAAAATGAGAGAAAATCAACCTAAAGCATTTGCATAAAAAAAATTATTAAGTGCTTGTATGGTAAGCTAGTAAACGTAATATGTAAATTGCATAAGATAGATTGCAATAATTGATGTATAATACATTGCATGGAAACACATATGTACAATACATGGTTACATCAGGCGTCTAAAACAGTAAAACAATTTAGATTACCACACTGATGAAAAGTACTGCGAAATTATAATACAAAGTTTATTTAAATAATAATTCTGCATTTGCCATAAAAGGGAGGGGGATTTTTGCAATCTTTCGGCAACTTGGGCTGCAGCCCTTTTGGCCTTTGGGCCCATGTGGGATGGTGGAATTTTATGGGCCAAAGCCCATTTTTTTAACCGGCCATATAAAAGGAGGGGGTGGGGGAATTAGAGTTTCCCCCCAAACCCTAGCCAGCCACCGTGCCCATTGGGGCGCCGCCGCCGCCTGGCTTTCGGCCGCCGCCAGACGTCGGGCGCCTCGACCGCCGCGGGTCGCCTCGGGCGCGAGCGCCGCCAGCCGCAGGCCGCATCGGGCGCCGCGTCGCCGCACCCGCTCGGGATCCGCCGGCCGCAGGCTGCCTCGGGCCGTGTGCCGGTCGCGCGCCGACCGCACCGCTTTGGTCGCCGCGGACCGCGCCGTCCGCGCGCCGCGCTGGGCCGCATCGGGCCGTGCGTCGTGCTGGCCGCGAGCGCCGCCACGGGCGCCTCCTCCTCGCCGGGCTTTCGCCGACCGTGTGCCGCGCTGGCCACGGCGGGCTTCGCCGCGTCTCGTCGGGCTGCGCTGCATCGGCCACGGGCTCGGGCTGCGCCGCCGCCGACCGCGCCGGCCTCGGGCTCGGGCCGCGCCGTGAGGACGCGCCACGCCGCCGGGCCGGTCGCGCCGGCTGCGCGTTGCGCCGCGCCGCACCGGACGCCGTGCCGTGGCTCGCCGACCGCGCTGGGGTCCGAACCGGGCCGTGCGCCGACCACGCCGGCCGCTGCAAGCGTCGCCGGTAAGGTGTTCGAGCATTTGCCCAGGAAGCGAGAGAGATCGCAGTTCGCGTGGGACGAGTGTCATTACCTTTTTCTTGTCTCTGTTGCAGAGCGTGCTGATAACGTGTTGTAAGAATATTGAGACAAGTGTTTGAGAGAGAGATCCCTTTCATTCTGTACATGTACATGAGAATACATAGATGGTGAGGGAGTGGCAAAGAAGGTGCCTTTACATGAATAGATGTCTATACAGTAAAGGTGTCTGTACATTGGTTACTTTATTTTCTGGTTGTAACAGTAAGTATAGTTTGGTGCTTTCAGACTTTCAGTTGGTTAAAGCGGTCGTTGGCCTGGCTGGTCTTTTCCTATCCACTACTTCATTGCTTGCGTTAATAACAGGGGCAGATGTTATATTGGTTCATGCTTCCTCTCTGTCTTAACCCGTCGTTCGATCCAACACATACATGCACAATGTGCAGGTTCTAGTGGTGGAATCTGATGGAAATCGTGTGATTGTTTACTGAACAGGACACCTTGTTATACAAGGGTTCTCAAGTTCCATTCGCTCAAGGATTCAGAAATGCAGACAGCCGTAGTATAACAGCAAAATAACAGGTCGATATACAATGACCTTGAGACGAATTCCGTAAAACAGGAATTGCTTATAGATGTAGATTTCAGTCAGATATCAGTGTTCAATAGTCCACAGCAACACGTGAATTCTCGTCTGTATATAGACACACTTATGTATACAAACAAAACCAACTATATAGGATTACACATTTTATTCATGTATAAACATAACAGATTATTACATATTCATGCATGCAAAAGTACAGGTCCACGGCTAGCAAGACTGGTACATACACACCGGGACATATCACACACATCATCTTGATACTCCCTTTAACATGGGATCAAATATACATATCAGATAAGCCCATTCTGTAAACAAGATAATGAATACATACTAGATCCTTCAGCAAGGACCAGTAGCACCCAAGCATATTTAGTATCAAGAACAACCTTATTCGCTTTCTTGATAATTGTACTAGTAACCGTCAGAGCTGGTCTTGCCTGTTCGGTAGTGTACTCATCGGTATTGGACTTGTTGTATCCGCCAGTGTAATCATCGGCGTCGGACTTGTTGTAGCCGCTGCGGCCATGGTGCTGGACTTGTAGCCACTGTCGTAGTTGTCCGTGCTTGACTACTTGTAGCCACTATCATAGACTGTTGGAGGAGTGCTCGACTTCTTGCAGCTGCTTCCGCCATAGGCATCATCAGTGCTGGAGTTCTTGTAGCCAGGATCGTAGTCGTCTGTGCTTGACTTCTTGCAGTCCTCAATCCTCACCACGACCGTAGTTGCCGGTGCTGAGTCATTGTATACGCTGCCATAGTCATCAGCGTTGGACTTGTAGCCGCCATGCCACTGTAGTCATCGGTGCTAGATTTGTTGTAGCCGCCACTGGAATCATCCGTGCTGGACTTAATTGTTGTAGCCACCACTGCTATCGTAGTCGTCAGTATTGGTGTTCTTATATCATTGCCGTCGTCGCTGGATTTTTTGAAGACGCCTGTAACAGGGCCGTACTCGACCATAGTCTTCGTTTCTTATACCCGCCTTCATCATCATTGGTGCCTGACCTTCCGTAGCTTTTGCGATCGTACTCGTCTGGCATTTTAAAATGAAATGTGATGTATCACACAGAACACAAGTAGATACTTGGTTGCACTATACTTCCAAGAAGCATACAGTAGGACGTATTCATAGCAGGTAACTCGCTACGTCAAAGTAGTCTGGAAAATAAATGAGAATATATCTGATGAATAAGCCCTTATCTATGGGATATGGACATAGCAACTCGTAGCCGTCCGATCCAAAATCTATGGACGAGATGCTAGTGGGCGCTCCCCCTTTCCTACTTATGCAAATTTGCATTTGGCCCCAGTGTCCTCCTCTGCTCCTCCCCATCCATCCCCGGTTTCTCCTCCTCTGCTCTTCCCCATCCCGTTCCTCCATTAGTGCCTCCCCCTCCTCTCCAGTGGCTCTCCTCTTCCTTCGGCGCCACCTCCTCCAATCAACCCCCTTCTTGCAGTCCACCCCTCTATGTCTCTTCTCCACCGCACCACCCACCGCCTGATCCCTTATAGCATCGTCACTCCTCCTCTCTCCGTCGCCGCATCGCCCAGCTTGGCCCCGCTCTAGCGACCCTTGACCTTCTTCCCCAGCCAAGCTCCTTCCCATTGCCTCGCTCCCGATCCCCATTCCCAAATCGGAGCCAGGGTTTGGGTTGTGCACTGTGTAGTTGCCTTCACGCAACCACCCCTACCACCCTGTCGAGAAATGTCATCACCTGGGAAGTCACTCTCGCCCCTACCACCCTGTCGGGAAGTCGTCATTGCTTGGGAAGTCGCTGTCGCCCCTACCACTACTGGGTGTAAGTCAATTTTTCTGAGTATGCGATTTTTGCAATCCATAGTGGTAATTCATTTGCTAGTTCATTTTGAAAGAGGTGTGTTGCTTGATCTTTCATGGGCATTGTAGCTGAATGGATTCAATGGAAGATGTGAGTAGTATTTTGCAGCCACTAACCTTGCCACCTGGTGATATTAATGATGCGTGGTCACTCATCGTGAGCAATAGGTGTAGAACTCCCCAAAAGGCTTTCAGCATCCTGTTCTACATGAGTTGTGCATACTAATCAAATTTGTTAATTTCAATGATTTATACTGTTGTCGACCTAAACCATCCTCCACACCGGTAGTGAATGATGAGTTGAAACATGCTATGGGGATGATTTTTGAAGACGATAATGCAGCTCTCGAGTTTTACAAAACATATGCCCATGTTGTCGAGTTTTCCATTCGTATTGGACAGTGGACTAATTGCCATGGTGTTTTGGTATGGAGGCGGTACTACTACTTTAGGTGAGGCTGGAAAGAAGATAAAGGTAAGGGCAACTTGCAGGGGGAAAAAAAGAGGATATACGAGTCAAAATTGACTATATGCGGATGTGAAGCCATGGTTGGTATCAAAGGGACTGAGGACAATAAGTTCATATTAGAGGTGTTTGTGAAAGGCCATACACATGGTTTTGTCTTACCTAGTAAGCAGCACTTGATCTAGTCTAATAGACAAGTAAATGAGAAGGCTAAGACTGCATTGTTCACATGCCACCAAGCTAGTATTGGGACATCTGGGGCATTTAGATATCTTCATGTTAGTGAGGGAGGATTTCAAAATATGGGATGCATACAAAGGGACTTCCAAAATTATCACCGTACTTTGAGGGAGAGTATAAAGTCATCAGATGATCAAATATTTGTTGATAATCTAGCTAGAAAGAATAAGAACAATACAACATTTTATTTTAACTATTTGATTGATGAGAAGTGTAGGTTGGTGCATGTGTTTTGGGTGGATGCAATTTGCAAGAAGAATTATGTTTATTTTGGAGACTTGGTCTCATTCGACACAACATATAATATAAACCAATATAACATAATCTTTACACCATTCACGGGAGTGAATAATATGGGGGAAGTGTTCTATTTGAGGCTGCATTGCTGCATAGTGAGAACATAGAATCATTTTTATGGTTGTTCCATACTTTCTTGAGAGCAATGGGAAGTGCTGCACCCATGCTTTTAATAACCAACGAAGATACTAGCATGAAGAATGCAACTGCAAATTTCTTTCCATCCACTAAGCATAGGTTGTACATGTGGCACATTTTAAATAAACTTTCTGCAAAGATAAGGCCAGATTTAAGAGAAAACAAACTGTTTTATCAAAGCGTCAACTCATGTGTGTATTCCTCATAAACTCCTACACAATTTTAGTCAAAATGGGCTGCTATTATTTCTAATTTTGGTTTGGCAGATAATATGTGGCTGACAACCTGGTACCGTATTTGGGAAGTATTTGGGAATCTTGGGTGCTGGCTTACTTTGTGGACATACCCTTGTCAAAAATTCTTAGAACAACTTCTAGGTCAGAAAGTGTTAACTTTTTTTTCAATCACTTCATTGGTTATGAACATGCTTTGGTTGAATTATGGATTCAGTATGACATTGCGGTGGAGGAACAAAGAGAAAAGAAACTAAGAGAAAACAACATAAGCTCCCCAAGCTCCTGCATGTTACATGTGACATTAACACGACCTCTCAATGCTCCTGCATGTTATTTGGCACTCATGGAATTCGATGCCTTCACATCATCCTTGTATTGCGAGGTTCATAGCTACATGAGCTTTCTAGCCATTATGTTATGACTAGGTGGACCACGAATTGCAAGAGGGATGTAGTTTTTGATGAGGATGGCATTGTTCTTTAGGAAATGCCCAAGGATCCCATGGAGGAAGAGGTTAAAAGGTTCGTCTCAAACATGTGCAAGGTCTTGGAAAATGTGATACATCGAGCTAGACCTTCACTAGCCGGCATGCAAAATGTGAGTGTGAAATTCAAAAAAAATTGGATGATGTACAATCAGAACTTTCTGCCCAACAACAAACTAGAGTCAAGGAGATCGAATGATATCTTGGTTGTGGCATCCCTAAACATATTGATATTTTATCACCAACCGATATCATCACTAAAGGGAGATGCAAGAGGAATCGATTTGGGTAGAACAAGTAGGAAAAATCAAGGGGAAAGGCGATTTGAATGTGTAGGACATGCAATGAGATCGGCACACATGACAGCTGAAACTGCCCTCTAAAGAAATTGAAACAATGATCCAAGTATTTGTTCTTTTCCTCTTGAGTTTGATTTATTTTGCATGTTATCTATATTTGTTGGGATTTTGATGTGAGTTTCTGCTCTAGTGGATTGCAGGTACATGGACAAGAAGCTCCAAAGTAAGTGGAATTACTCTGGTCTCAAAGTTTTTATCTCTTACTATGATAACTGTATACTGCTATGACACGAGTTCTTTAAAATTATAATTCTAAGACTGTATATGCACTGGTGTTGCCTAATATTTGTTTCATGTTATTAAGAATGAAGATTAGCTGATGTGCTCAGTAATCCAGCCTGGGTTGCAAGAATCTTACATTTATACCGGTTGGTGTCTCATATGACTAGCAACTAATACATGAAATATAGGATTTGATATGTTCATTTAGAGAAATATAGAATGGTGTATTGATTTGCAATGGTCCATATAGTGTTGTACTTGTCAGACTTTTAGTGTTGGACTATTGGTGCAACCTAGCTGTACTAGTGTTGGCACCGATTGCAAAAATATTTTGGTTGAAGAACTGTCCTTTCTGTTAGTTAAGTTTAGCAGCAAGGGATATGTTCTATCAGTCAGCTTTGCATTTTTTTTGACATTGGTGATTTAAATGCCTTAAATGATGATGTCTTAGTAAAGCTATGGATTTATTGTCCAAATGAAGCTTCATTGTCATAGTTACTCTGATAGGGCATTTACTCTTATGTTCTATTTTTTAGGTTATGTATAATCTTTACACCAAGTTACACATTCAGATGTTTGTCCTCATTGTGTAATTTCCAGTGTTGTGTATTCTTTGGAGCTTGTTGTTGTGTTTTGGGCAATATATATGTCCCCATTGCTCTGTTAAGTAGTCTTTGTACTCTTGTCAAGTATTTTTCTGTTCTCCATAATCAACACTATGTCCATGGTCTTTTCATCTCAATTTCTCATAGCTAATTCCTGATACTACTGCTTGTTGTTGCCAACATTATGTCAACTCTGGATAGAACCAAGTTCACTCTGTGTCCATAAACAGTATCAGGTTGAAGTTGAAATTTCAACCTGTGTTCATGAACAGTGTCAGGTGCAAGTTGAAAATTCAAGCTATGTTCATGAACAATGTCTTTCTTGTGTTGACCGCAAGCTTTATTGTAGAAGTGGGAAATGAGAACCATGTAATTTTGTATTTGCCATTTATACTCAAGTCTATTTACTGTCGCTTTGGCATGTAATTTCCTTTTACGAATTACTCAAATCTATTCCATTCATACTCCCAGATTGATTCCATTCATACTCTGAAACTAGAACCCTGCTGCTTTTTAGTAGTTTTTGTCAACTTTATGAACCAATTTATGTAATGAACCAATTTATCCCTGCTATCGTCTGAACCAATTAATTTATTCAATTTGGTTGTGTGCTGGAATCTACCACTGAACATTGGATGATGCACACTGACACAATGATGGAATGAATGGGTGTTATTCTTTTGTGACATTTAATGATGAAATATTGTAAGAGGCATTCTGAATAGTCATATACTGCAAACTTAGACTGCATGATTGATGTTCTTGCATGCCCAATGAATAATACAAGGTCACACATATCTTACTAGCAAAAATAGCAGCACCTCATTGATATGCCTTCTTGTTAGCCTGCAAAAATGGCATCTTGAGTGTGAAAAGCAATTTGTTTTTGTCTTGTTCAATTGAAGGCGCAGCCTGATGTTGTTTTATTAAGCAAATGTTCTTTTCATAAATCATGTAGTGTTTATGAAAGTTGGTTTCTTCAACCTAACATTATTCATTTTTTTGGCTGAGCTCATTTTAGTCTAGCATGGCTTTTGCGTGGTAATGCTACATGATACATGCACTTGACAATCTAGAAAACAAATCTTCCACACATATGCTATGAAATAGTTCAGTTTTAGAAAACGAAATCACAATGATGCCTCCATTGGCTCCATTGACTAGAAATTTTCAGATATAAGCTTACACAAATTAGGTCCATGCTGCTGTTCTGAAAAAAAGTGAACACAACAACTGAATCTTACCACATTCACTAAGCATATACATTTGGACCATTCATAAAACACAAACAACTTCAGTACATGTTCATACAATTCGACCAATACATACATCACAGAAACATCACTCAAGCATGTTGTCATCACCATGGGAAACATGATCTTTTTGTGCATCGCCTTGTAGCAGCCCAATTCTTCAATTTCCTTCAATTCCAGCAACAACTTTGTCAAATGAGACACATACAGGTGTCGGAATTCATTTGCAACCAAATGAACTAGAAAATGAATTACCATTGTGGATTGCAAAAATCACAAACTCAAAAAATCTTAGAAAATTGACTTACACCCAGCGGTGGCTAGGGCGATGGTGACTTCCCAGGTGATGATGACTTCCCGACGGGATGGAAGGGGCAGTGGCATGAAGGCAACTACACTGTGTACAACCTAAACCCTAGCTCCGATTTAGGAATAGGGATTATGAGTGATGCAATAGGGAGGAGCTTGGTTGGAGAAGAAGATTGAGGTTCGCTAGAGTAGGGCCAAGCTAGAATGTGCAGTGATGAAGAGGAGGCAGAGCGATGATGCTAGAGGGGATCAGGCAATGGGGCGGCATAGTGGAGAGGAGGTAGAGAGAGGTGGCTACGAGAAGGGGGTTGATTGGAGAAGATGGTGCTGATGGAAGAGGAGAGCCGTCAGAGGGGAGGAGGAGGGGGAGGCGCCAATGGAGGAGGGGGATGGGGAAGAGCAGAGGAGGAGGAGAAACCGGGGATGGATGGGGGAGAAGAGGACACCAGGGCTAAAATGCAAATTTGCATGTGGGAAAGGGGGTGTGCCCGCCAGCATCTCATCCACAGATTTTGGATTGGACGTCTACGAGTTGCTATGTCTATAGATAAGGATTTGTTCACCAAATATGTTTAGAACAGAGCTCTAGTAATCCAAGCTATGGGTGGATAATATCATGCATATTTAATGACTGAAAAGCAGTTTGTTTGTTGTCTAGGTGGAGATCTTTTTGAAATCTTTGGTACCAAGGGACAATTGGAATTGGAGCCATGCACATGACCAGAAAAAAAAAGATTTTTAATCCACAAAACAGATTCTTAAACCCTGACAGATTTGCAATACACCACATATTATTTTAGTTAATGTAAAAAATCACTCTCTTCCACACGACGAGCTAATTTTCTTTCCATCTGTATGTTGATCATATATCCATATTAGTTGATCATTCAGAAATGAACATTCCCAATATACCAATGGATATTCACATCTTGCACAGGTGGATGCAGTAATTGCCTGATTCAAGCCAAAGAAACCTAATGTTGAACGCAAACTGTTCATCACGCTTGCAGAGTTTCATTATATTATAATGGTCGACAGGTCTCAAAATAATGACATTTGGTGCGTTGGACACTACAACAAGTTTTTCACATATATATTATTGAGCAGTACTACAGCAAGTTCATGAACTGCAGTTGTTCGCTGTGAAAGCTTAAGCTGTTAGAGCATCTCCAACAATCCCCCTAAATCTCCCCCTAAATCAAATTATTGGGAAATTATGTAAAAAGTCTTCTCCAACAACTCCCCTAAACACCCCCCTATTTCTATTCCCCCCAAAACTCTCCCAAAACCCAGGTAGAAACCGGGAACTTTCAGGGGTCCCCTATCCTCGCTCCCGCCATAACGCGCGCTGGGAAAAAAAGTTCGCGCCACATTTTTCTTTTCCCGCGACACCGAGTATTCCTGCGCCGCGTCACATACATGCACCATCTCAATTACTGATTGCGGCTAATCACCGTTTGATATTTATACGGCGGCCGTCGTCCGCGTACGCACACGCACGGGATTGGTTCAATCTCCCTATTCTATTCGGTTGGATGGACCGACTTGATCACTAATAAAAATAGGTATCGAGCAAAGTAAATGGGCCGGTTGTTAATGTTGGGCCAGATTCAAAATACTATTAGGATATATTTAGGGGAGCTGTTGGAGGAGGGGACTAAAATAGGTTAACAAATTTTTTGGGCTGCCCTTAAAAGGTGTCTTTTGGGGTGGGTTTTTAGGGGGATTGTTGGAGATGCTCTTATAAAAGGAAAAACACTGTACACCACTCATATCTCAACACACAAAACAACCATGATGTGAGAAGAGAAGAAAACAGAAATAAAAGCTCATTGCCAACTCGTGGTTTTGCAGCATGGTGCAACACTACATCCATAAAAAGAACAAATGATATCAAGATGCAGATATAGACCATTAACTCAGCATCAAAATAGGTGGATACATACCAATCAACTGCAGTACAAAAATAATTCAAGATGCATGTACACGGCACAGCGAACATGGCCATGCAATTTGGAATATCTTTCAAACAGAAAGATTGCTAACACATGCATGATAAATTTGTGATTTTATCAGCACCACCAGCTTAAAGTAGATAGGTGCCTGCTGGGATTAGACATGCCGGCCCATTAATGGAGAGTTTAATTTCCACCTGGTTAGGTCAATGGAAGCAACATTACAGGCAAAGAAAATTGCCAAGGCATATTCCAACAATTGTTTGTCACCAGAAATCAGTATTGTTATTGTGATAATTATGATATTGACATTAATTCAACTTGTGATGGCAGTGTCATCTGTTTTTCAGTAACAAAAGTTGTCGCGATTGTGGTTGCAATTAAATCTAAATGGATAAATCTAATGAAATGTAGTGTGAATTTATGGCTAGCTAAACCTGTCACTTGAAATATGCAGCTCACTAGTCATTAGAAAATTGGTACCTAAACGTATTGCAGCTTGCAGTTCTAGAGTTGAGCTACAAATACCTCACTTACTTCAAAGAAGTTTGTTGATGTGGAAATAAAGCAGAAATTGCAGTTGCATGAATCTGTGCTTGCTAACATCAGAAGCAACCACCATCCAATTGCTTACATATTTCTCCGGTGCGCTTGGCACAATGGACATCCCTACATTTAAGTTTACATTTGACTAAAAAGTAACTACAAATGTAGAAGAAAGAAAAATCTCTTAGGATACTGAGGTTCACAGAAAAAACAAAGGAAGGGAAGAAAAAGACAAAATCAGATGGCTCCACAGAAAACCCACATTTTTTGTCCATGTGTAAGGATCTGAAGGTGTTACAAGTCACTCCCAGTCCCAATAACTTCACGGAGTGGGTTCATTTCGTCCAGTTGTGTTGAATGAGATATCTCTGTTTTATGCATAGCAATGGATTGTCACCATGTCACTCAAGTCTGAAAACAATTTTTTCGTTCTCACTAAAAGAATACTTGCCATGATTGTTTTCCATTAGAAGTTTAGAACCAATTTTGCACCAAAAAAAAGATAATCATATTCTTGATCAAAGAGGTGGAAATATTTGTTTTCAGTTCATGGAACCAAGACATACTTATGAGTTGTTACCCCAAAAGTAATACTCATTTCTTTTTCTAATTAAAATATTGTAAAAAAACATCTTGAATTACTGCTAGACGACATGATTCTTCAGTGAGCTGCAGACAACATGCAACTTGTGCAATCAATGAATTGAGAGTATCTTCCAATCACAAATAGCTGATCTCCGACTAAAAGTATAAACAGACTAGCTTTGTTTGAACCTTTGTTCAAAGCGGAGATCTTCACAGCACGGTCTGATGATGATTCTTCCATGAGTAACAAACAAGAAGAATTTGCATCCTAACCAGAAAGCACGTAGATGCTTTGGCATAAAGAGAGAAGTTACCAGTAGAATGGGCCAGGGATCAACCATTATGGAATGTTAGTGCGATTAGCTTCAGATACATAGTCCTGGAACACACTTTCAGACAACTCTGTTACGTAATTATACAAAAGCAAGAATCTTAAGTGAACCAAAGCCACAGAAGCATGCCATGGACTGTTCCCATAAAACTAACTGTTATTAGCTTTGTACATCAGAATAAACAGAAAGCTACATAGCAACAGCGCAACTTCCCCCTGACAAAAATTCTTGATAAATTGTGCTTGCATAAAAATGAAACTATGAGCTTAATCCTACGACCATCTTGAAAATAAGCTCCACAACCCTCGATAAGGACAACAGAGCACATCAAACATCAACTCCTGGGAGCATTATATCTTATTAAGCACACACCCACGCCACCACAGAAAAGTCACTGTGCAAGATTGATACCTTCAAGCAGATCTTTAGCATGATCTGCCAAATAATGTTGTGGACCATAGCATACAATTGCAAGATATTTGCAATAGGTGATGCAGCAAACAGCTAAGCTGTGAATGCACTCCTGTTCCTCGATTAAAGCTGCTGGCCCATCTGTACAAGAAATGTTGGCAAAATCTTCCTCAGAAAGATGGGGAGACTGAAATATTGCTGTTCCAAGCCAACTGAAGTCCACAGGATTCTTTATCTTTTCCAGGCATGGTAAGCCTTGGGCTAAATATGGCCAGCACTGCAACGACAAAGATAACATGTGCTTGCCAAACTCCTCGCAAGTTGATCTGAATTGATGGAACTGCACGGAATCACGATTTGCTGAACTTGCTGAACATGAAGCAAAGCTGAACTTAGCCTCAGATACATTTTTCCTTGTGTCTCCCTTGATACATTCAACAAAATCTAACATGAACTGTCCAGTGCTTAACAAAAAATGTGACAATGGAGTCATAAAGGAACATTCAGATAAGAACAAATGGTGTGTAGCCCCTGCAAGAACAAATGAATAAGCTGCTGCAGCTTTGGTCATTCTGAAAAAAGCACCACTATTTCCTCCATGCAAACTGTCAGCGTTTAATGTCAGGGCACGAAACCGGTATGCAAAGGCAAGTGTCATGTAAGTGTTAAGACAGATCTGGTGAAGAGGGTGTAGTATATATTTTCTCCGTGAAAGTTCCTCTTGCTGCAAATCGCTCATCAAGTTTTCGGCAAGCATGCTTTCAATCATATCACAGCAAGCTTTAGGGTCATCACCCAGTGAGTATTCAGATATTGCCTGTTGTAAAATATCATCCAAATCCTCAATTGCTGGAGCTGTAACAGTGTCCTCTGATGAATTCAAGTTCCTAGTGTCGCACTGATTAAGGTAGCCATGTCAGCATGCAGAAAATATAAGAGCTAATTTTTCTTTGAGAAGGATAATTTACTATTTTCTGCATAAACTTTTATCAACCTGCAACATATGAAATAAGCTAACAAGGATTGCTTGCTTGAATAGATCAGACAGACTAAAAATAAATTACTGATATTAGTGAGTAGTGGCTGGTGAATATATGGTTTTTGTTCAAGTAATGTTGGGGTGAGGCATAAGTTGAATTAAACGGACAGAGATAATCCATCAAGGGAAAAAACAACAACACGGTACACAAGCCACTGAAATTCAAGAGATTCTCAAATTATCAATGGCTAGAGTGAACTCCATGGCAGGGTGCCTAATCAGTGAAACTTGCCTAACAATTCTCAGAACATCGCACAATATTGGCAAGTGTGTAAATATAGTATTAAATCGCTAAATAAAGTACATGACATATTGCAAACAAATGATGACAACATTTCTCCGGAGTTTGTCTTACATTCAGAATAAGATCCACATATGGTTCTGGTGATGCAGTACAGCGCTTGCAAGAACAAATGAACTTATACTTTGACCACAGATCTGAATGTCTTGCTTCCTGGAAAGGGAAGTTATGAACTTATGAGTGTGACAACAGTAGGGAAAAATGTTAGAAACTACTAGTTTATTTCAAGTGAACACAGTTAGGAAACCAAACAACTTAGCTGTCATAAAATATATTGGCACTCCATTTGGAAAAGCCGTCATAAAGACTTCACCAAGACAATCAGCAAGCATCAACTAATCATTAAATGGGAAACATTGGTCATGGTGTATATCAGCCTACACTAAAACAACGAAATAGAAACGTATAACCTACATGCGCTCCCGTATAATCTGCAAATGCAAACTAAAGTAGGTGTACATTCAGATATAGCTTTTACACAAGGCATAACTAATCAGTAATCAGAGCATTATATCAACAATAGCGACTCAAAAGAAATTATAATACCAAACAGAGCTACGATATCTGTTTCATTTCGGGGAAAAAAAATGGAAGAAGGGTGGCCCTGTTCTTCTAAAAAAACAGAGTTGCAGTCAGTGAAGAAAGAATTCCATTTACTACAGTCCTCTAAAAATAAGCGCAAATTTGATGATGTAAACACTAAACACAGGGTGCACCAGTGATTGAAGTAGCACCTATTACAATGCATGGAACAAGTAAACATTGATTTCATTCTTCAAAACTAATAATACATGAAGGATACTGACCCTGGTCTGGAGAAGATCAATGTATGTTATGCAAACTTCATCTCCCTTGTTGATTGGCTTCATGCAACGAACAATAACTCTTGGACCATATTTGCATGGTGCTAAAGAGATTCAGGGTAAAAGCTTAAAATAATGCTTTTAAAAGTCGCGACATAAAATTAACATGTAAATAAGTACCATGAGAAGAACCATCTTCTTCATACTGCCAAGCATGCAACTGCAACCAATACGAAGCCCAGTAACTCAATCTACATTGGGAAATATATTATATGCGAAGTAGTCAATTATCTTATCTCTTAGAATGATGCAAGCAAAAGTTTAGCATGTACTATATAAAACATCAACTTATTTCCTTTACCGCATCTCGTGCAACTCCTTTGCTAGCAGGGACTACACAGGATTCTGGTTTGCGTGAAGTACAGTCTTCATTCCATGGAGGCAATACAAATCGGTAAGAAGCATTGGGACAGCAGCTATGATTAAACCATGAGAAACTAGGGCCATACACTGCAATCCCCAGCGCCTGCCCTTCACTAACCTGCACCTCAACACTATTGGTAATCACTGCCCACAATGCCACCCTCTCTACTGTCAGCACATTGGAGAGACCAACAGTGGTTTGTGCCCTCAATTTTCTGGCAGATGATATCAACAAGCTCCCCTCTAGTATCCTTTCAGCAATCTCCCCACCTTCCTCCAGAACTTCACCGATACCACTTGCTGAAAGTCCACCAATTCTATCGGAGTGGTTGATCAAATCAGATGAAACAAGACCACGCATCTCAAGCAAATAAAGAAGGCGCAACGCAGCACGGATATCGCTCTTTTCCTCAGTAATATGGGAAGGGTTGGCTTTCTTGAGGTGGTTCACAAACAAGCAACATTCACCAGAAGATGAATGCACTTCACAGTCCGAACTTAAGCAGTCCGAGCAGCAGTATCGAACAGAGCAGCACGTCACACAAAAGAGGGTATTGGGGGATTGAGATGGTAAGCTGCGGAAACATGAGGAACAATGGGAGTGGAGGAATGCGTCATGCAGGGCGGTGGCGTAAGGCATGATCGGCTGGGTCAGGTCCTCCGACATGTTTACAGATTCCCGGGCTCTCATCTCCATTGCCATGCTCTGAGGCCTCCTGTTGCAAAAGTTATGTTCTGCCCAAAACCAAAATCAGGACTTGACAAAATAATCCAATGCTCATTAAAACTGAACTAAGGCTGCCCCCATAACAACCCAATAATATATCAACTCTCCAGCCCTTAATGGTACATCCTATATGGCGGACTTCGATATTCTGAACACATAATTTTAGGCTCCGATTGGCCTTACAAGTTACAACTACACAAAAAACTTGTAAAAAAATCTGCTTTTTTTCTAGAATACATCTGCCTAACGAGTTCATTTGAGGGCAAGAAAAAGCAGGAACCCTGAAGAAAACTAGACCAGTACAGTCAACATCATCAATTCAAGACACATATACTTCAACGTTCCCCAGACAACCGAAATCAAGAACTGGAAGCTCTAGCGGCTGGCAAAATCCCCACCTCATCGAACTTGTTAAGAAGTAAAGCATAGAGCGCCAAGCCCCGCTAAAATCAACAAGTGCCTGAGATGGTGAGGCTTTACTCACCTTGAGACCGAGAAAACCGCCGAAGAACGAAAGCGGCAGGCCCGCAGAAGAGGTAGGAAAGCGTGGTGGCAGCCGCGGAAGAGAGAGACGAGAGGGGGCGAGGCGGCGGCGTTGCGTGCGTCCCGGCGACGGAGAAGAAGACGAGGGCGTGTTGGTGTTGGGCCGATGGCCTATTCGTATTTGGGCCGTGCCAAACTGGGCCTCGTGGACCTGGCCTCTATCCCTGGAGAGAAACGTGGACCGTCCGATGCGCGTTGCGCGGTCCAGATCGAGAAGGAGAGAAGTTTGCGGATGGATCCTCGTAGTAAATAAAATCAGCACATGGATCGCACAGAAAAATCGCGATCGCGGTGGGTGGGTCTCACGGTGACCGTCAGATCGAGTATTCACGGCTCAGATCGAGGGGTGGAGAGGTGGTGGCTATGAAGTTTTGCTAATGAGCCCCTGGACAAAATTATATTATCATGTATTTCTTCATCTTCTACTTTGAGGTCCTCTCCCGTGCTCAACCATGGACGGCGGCACGGCGTCCCCGCCCGGCCGCCTGCCTCGGCGCCGGCGGCATCCGTCGGAACCCCGATGCGCTGAACCGCCCCCGTGCGTTCTTTCCTCCGCGCCCAGATTGAGGTGGAGTCGCACCAATTGCAGAGAGAATTTCGCCAAACTTAGCCCAAGCTCCATGTAGCTCGAGATGCATGCGGCGTTCATGAAGCGAACTGCGAACAACAGGCGTGGTCATCGTTCCAGCATCAACCATCCGCGTTTGTTGGTTTCGGTGATCTCTTGGTTCTTTGAGTCTGCGTCCCACAATCTCATGTAACGCCCCCGTTTCCAGGGGCGCGTACGGACACGGCACCCCGCAACTATTCACGCATGAACAGTTATGGAGTGTCGCGCAAGAGTATACCATTGCATGCTTACAACAAAAGTCCAGCATATAATTCACATACGGATTAACATCCATTTTTCAACAGCGGGGCGTGCAAGCCCAAAGTATAATTACATTACAGAAACTCCAAGATCCGCTTGAGCGCGACCAAGACCTAAAGCTACGGATCCTCGTCGAAGAAGCGACCTTCCGGGACTTCCTCAACGGGGAGGCAAACACCTTCGTCTTGATCCTCTAAAGAAGGGCAAAACCAAGCCGTGAGCCAATCAACCGGCTCAGCAAGTCCCAAAGAGACCCTAACTTATTACATGCACGGAACATCAAAGGAAGGGAGTATACTTGGTTTATTAATTTGAGTGGATGCAGTTTTATTTGCAAACATTTTATAAAAGGGACCCAAAACTACTCCTCAAGAACTCAGGGGTTTTCACAAAGAATTCTTTAACCAACTAGTCAAGTTTAAACATGTACAAAACTACTTAAGCTTTGCTGCTGGAATCACCCAAGTACACAGCTCCAATAACCGGGAGCACGGCGTATTCGAATACCATTTATTTGACTCTGCAGAGTTTGCTCAGCTTTACCCACACGATCCCTTAACTCCCGCGACAGAGTTAAGAAAGCCAGGTCGTTTCACTGCTCAACTCTTTATATAGGCTCTACCCGGTAGAATTCACTCGGGTCTGGCTCACACACACACACACAAGGGAAAACGGTGCCGCTTCGAGTGAACTCTACCGTTGTTAGGCACCCACAACACGGCCTGCCTAACCTCACTGCTAAACCTCCTGTAGAGTTTCAATCGAGTTGAGCAGCTACTAGACCAGTGTTGACAAGTCAACTCCTGTGGTTGAGCGATCACTGTGACATTTGCTCAGCGTAAGGGTTTCAGTCCTTATATTTTCACATGGTCCGCAACCTCGCCAGGTCCGCGACCTCTAACCTAGGGTAAGCGGTGGGCGAAGGCCGTCTCGCGACTCCCCACAACTCCCTTACCCTACTCCAAACCTAAGGTAAGAGTTTGGGCGAAGACCGTCTTGTGGTTTCCCCACTCGCCCTTACCTTACCTTGTGCACGCCGGCACTCTCCGCTCTAAGATACGGTGTCCCATACCACCCTACCTTAGAGTCGGGTTTTCCAAATTCTATTGGCCCACAGCTACAACCTTATTAGTGTAAGACTTTGCATGGTAATAATAACTTACAGTTATCTAGATTAACAGATAATTATTTCTAGGGTTGCAAAGGCATGGCTATAAATTTAGCAGGGCATTTGACAGTGGTAGGATTAACTGCATAACAGGTCATTCTAAACATTTTATTTTACTTTGAATTAACATTTCACAATTAGCATAATGCAAATAGCATAATAACGTAATTAACTGGCATGGGTTACAACATGATCAAAGGATTTGGGACTTGCCGTGAAGTTGGACGATTTCGGCTAGCTCGAACGTAGATGCACCTTGGTCCTGCGATTACACTTGAACTTCCGGGATCTCCGACACTAGCGTAAACACTGAAAATAACATAAATCCGACTTGAGCCTAATCAAGCGAGGAAAAATAATCTATTAAAAAGGAGTAAAATGCATAAATCTCCAAATGGAGAATTTTAGGAATTTATCTGGGATGATTCTGTGGAAATGGAGGTCACCAATGGGTCTGGAATATTATTTGGAGCAAAGTGGTGAAATTTGGGAATTTTTGGGATTTTCTAGGATTTATTTGGATTTTTCTGGATTTTAGAAATTGATAAATCGGGGGAAATGGCTGTGAACAGTGTTGGGCTGGCCTCTGGCTACAGTGCGGCCCAGCCCGGATTTCCAACGCGCGGCCGGCGGCCCGCGCGCGCGTACGCGCGGAGAGGCGGGGCAGGCCGAGGCCTCGGCCCACGCTCGCGAGCGCCCACCTTGCTCGGATGGCCGACGCGTTGCGCCGCGGACGGCGGGGATGGCGAGAGAGGGAGCGGCCAGGATTCGCGCGGGGTAGCGATCGGGTGGCAGCGAAGCAAGGGAGGCGGCGAAGCGGTACGGGGAAGATCGGACGGTCGAGGAGAGGCGGGGTTATGAAGATCGGACGATCGAGGAGGGACGGCCATCCGACGCTCCGAGTTAAACGGCAACGGGAGAGATGGACGGCGAAGAGGGGGCCACGTCGGTCGTCTTCTTCCTCCGTCCGCTACAGCGCCATCGGGATAGAGCCACGGTGGCGACGGCGGTCCGGGCGCACGGAGGGTCGGCGGCGGCGACCGAGGGCACCGGCGGGTGCGGTTCGACAAGGGGATCCCATTTTTGGGGCTTGGGAGGTGAGGGGATCAACGGCGGAGGCAAGAGACAGAAGGGGGTGGTTCGGCTCATCGGCGGCGATTAAGGTTGCCGACGGTGATTCAGTCCGATCGGTGGCGGCCACACGGACAGGGGATCCCGGGGCTTACAATGGCGGCGGTGGTTGGGGCGGGGAAGCTCCAGAGTAGGCTGGCCACGGGGAGCTGGTTCGGCCGGCGGCGGGCAACGGGGCTGGAGCTCCACAGGCGTCTACCTGGCCAGGGACATGCACCAAAAAGGTCAGGGGAGGAGGGTGAAGCTTCTGACGAATGCAATTGGGAAATGAGGGGATAATGGGGGAGATCCGCTCACGGGCGTCGCCAGCGCAGGGGAGAGCGGCGACGGAGCTCAGGGCAACGGGACTTCAATCGGCTGCTCTGGGAGGTGCACGGGAGTGGTGGGAGGTGTTTGCGGGCGGTAGGGGAAACGGGGAAACAAGAGGGCGTGCGGGCGAGGGAGAAGGGGTTTTATACCCGGGCGGAGGGAGGAGAAGGCTTCGGGGAGAAGGAACGGGCGCGGCTGGGGAGTCAACAGAAGGGGATGGGGAGTTGCTCGGGCGTCTCCTCCGCGCAGAGATGACGTCGGCTCTGCACAAGCGATGGCGACGCGACGAGAGCAGGTGGAGCTGCGGCAGAGCGGGGGAGGCGTCCGCGCGCGGGAGAAGGGGAGGCGGGGACTGCCAGGTGGGGTCGGGACGGCGGGGCGAGGCGGTCTGAAACATTGGGCGCGGAGGGAGGATCCGAGGGGCGGCCCTGTCCGCGCGCGCGTGGAGGCGGTGCGGGGGCGGACGCAGGCGCAGGCGCACGCGCGGGGAGAAGGCGGGGAGCACGGGAGGCGCGGGAGAAGCTGGGACGGGCGAGGCGCCAATGGGGGAGAGGGAGGCGTCCGCGCGAGAGGAGGCTGGGGAGCGGAGAAAGCGGAAAGGAGCGGGGAAGGCGCTGGGCGAGGGGAAGAAGCGAGATCGGGGCGGCGCCAACGCGGGAGGGGAGCGGAAGACGCTGGGGAGGAGAGGAAACGGAAAAGGAGAAGGCGCCAACGCGAGGGAGGAGGCGCCGGCCAAAAAGGGAAAGCGGCGGCGGGGAAAACTTTCCCAAAAAGGAAAGTTTTCAGAAAACACCCAAAAATGCAGCAAAAAATAATGAAAATTTTTGGTTTGAAATTTTGGGGCTTTTCATCTCATATCTTTAGTGGGTATAAAGCAAAGAACAAGGCAGGATGGTTACAGTTCAGAACCGCACAAGAAACTCACATGATAGAAAAGCAAAAAAATTTCGCAGACTTGTCAAAATTGTATCAATCTGATGCCACTAAACTGAAGTTGCGTATGTTCTGAAACATGTTTCTTACAACAAACGGCACTCAATAATCTCAACCTACACAAAAACAACGGTACAACACACGGAAATGGGCTAAAATTCAGGGGCTTAGTACAAAGCCAAAAAATCACCCGTCGCTAGTTAATGTTAAGGCAAGGAGAACACAAGTCAGGGTGAAAATAATTGTTGCTGCAGCGAAGGCCAGGATGGCCCTCTGCGAGAAGCCCTGCTTTTCTTGGCCGGCCAGCTCAACCTCTTTCAGCAGGCCTCTTATCTCATCGATGTCTGAATCCTTGGCGGCATGGATTAGCCTGCTCTGAACCTCTTCAAGCTTGGCTAGCCTTCTGGCTCGGCTGGCATCTCGAGCAGACCAGATGAACCTCGTCATCCTCCACAAGAGGATGCCGACATAGATTGCCACGACACAATCGACGGTGTAATGATGGCGTTCGCGTATCTCCCTCTGTGCACTGTGCAGGACAAGAAGCCATATTGCGACAGAGATCCAGCCCCCATACGCTTCCTATGAGCGTGAAACAGATTGAAAAAGAAGTTAAGAGGACATCAATTACAAGTGACCGATTCAAACAATATCTGAGCAAATGGAATACAGATCTTAGATTAAAGATGGTGGCTCCTGACAAAGATAATTCAGTTTCAATACCACAGGACATACGGAGACTTTGCTATTGTAACACTGAAAAGCAAAAAGGTATAGCATACCGTCCACGCCATTGCAGTAAGAACAGCAACAAGCATGTGCCCACTATACATAAGATCATTGCAACCACCACTGGCTTTCTTCAACAGATGGTACCATGAAGGCCCCTCTCCAGGGGTCGGCCTCAAAATGTCTACTAGGAAGCTCATTCGGCCCCAGTCAGGTCTATATTCACCAGGGTAAGCTTGAACAGCACCTGTAATTTTTTAAAAAATATATAATTTAGTTTTCCCAGTACCACAAAAATCGATATATCAGTTAGGTGACAAGCCAAATACACCAACCATAGGCCATATCATCCCGTATGACCCTACGAATAGCATCTGAATCAGAAGCATATGGAACGTAATATTTTTGTGCCCAAGGATGAGGATGCCCTGGTATTTGATAACGAGCTGCAGCGCACCAAGGTCTCGCAGATGGAAGAATTGTAGCAATAAAAGTTATGGTCCGAAGCAATCGACCAATTGCCATAGTGAACATATATCTTGTGGCTATTCCAAGACCAGGAGCTTTGATGCAGTCAAACAGCACTGAGAACCCCAACATGATGAACAACATCAAATAATGGTGAAGGGTGATAACATGAGCTCTCAATAGATCAACAACACTTTGAGGAAGCTTCTCATTCAATGCTAGAAGCAGCCATTGGCCAGTGTCAGGAAGTGGAGCAGCAGATCTGTTAAAACAATCAAACAAAATTCAGTTTACTTACAAGTGTGAGATTTCACGGATTCATGTGTATTTATGCGAGCAAAGAAGTGAGTGCACACAAATAAACTACTTAAAAAAAAGGTAATTTTGGAATAAAAAAAAAAGAGCTTTCCAAGTTAGAAAGGTAGTATTGCAATTGTCTCCTTGACAGTGAAAAGTCAAACTCTGAGAAAAAACCAGGACTAGCTGAAAACCATGCTCAAATAAAACTAGTGCAATCTCGGCCTGCCATCTAGTCAGAGTTGATATGAAGTTCTCACTGATTTGTACTCCCTCTGGTCACAAAAGAATGTCATTTTGGACATCGACAGTCCTCAAAATACAACTTTGACCACTAATTTCTATTGTAATATATTTATAAAACCCAATAAAACTATAATATTATGAAAGTACTTTTCAAGACAATCTACACATATGATTTGTGTATCCAATATAAATATTTAAAAAGATATCAATAGCCAAAGTTTTAAAAGTTTGACAAAACGTAACCTAAGATGGCATTCTTTTGTAACTAGAAGCACATCCAGGGAAGGGTTAGCTCAGTTATGTGAATCAGATTGGGAGAAGAAACATCAACACTGAGTTACTGGATAGGAATCTACTGGCCCAAGTATGAAAAGATCATATCCACTTAACTTCTATATGCCCCTTTGTTCTAAAAGATCATTGATACCTTACTTAAACTGCAATCTTTAAAACGCCAATCACCATTAAAGCTTTTTGATTAGTCTGTGTTAGAAATACTACAGAACTTGATCTTTACTCCAAGGCTGAAAAGGAATGATTTTACAACCTCACAGGAGTACACAACAAGTAAACAAGCTATCAAGCTCTACCCATGACCAACAATCCACTGAAATATGATAAACCAAACTTGACAGCATGGAGACGCTAGCTTAAGATCAAGCATTTGTCACACAAGATTCACTGAAACAAATCTACAGTAACAAGAATCCTTAGCAACAACCAATCCACAAGATTCCATTTTAAGCACTTGTCATGATAAATACTCTCTCCAAGAACACTGCTTCCTGCTATAATCAACATATCAAACTCTACAGCAGGCCTGATTTTGAGCACTCCTCATGATAATTACACAACACATTCCCCCTACCAACAAAAGAATTCAAGGTCCCCCAAACTGTAGTATTTGAAATGTTTCACAACCCTTTCTAAGATCATAATTCTATGCCATGACTAGCCCAAATCTCACCCATCAAGCTTAGCCATTATCCGGTACTCAACAATTAAACCCCCTAGCGTTGTACGCCGCCACAAGCAAATCCCACCAAAACAACACCTTTATGCTATAAGCAACTCACTTGTCTCGCAGTTCTACAAGCGATCCCCTCCAAGATCACACCATCCTACCACGAACAACTTAAAAATCCTATCTATAAGATTATACACCAGAAACAGCAACCCAAAAGCTGAAATCTCTCCAAGATCCAGGGCATCTCAAATCCAAACAGCTCAAGTGCTGAAATCTGTGTCGAGGCGGAAGCTCCCCAGTTCCCAAGAGGAGATACTGACCTGTGCCACTGGAGCCCCATCACGGCGGAGACGAAGCGGACGGAGATGGCCTCGCAGAGGAAGGCGCCGAGCATGAAGGCGATGGAGCCGAGGAAGGGCAGGGCGGCGCGGAGCTCGGCGGCCCAGTGGCGATAGAACGGCGCGCGCGCGGCGGCGGCGAGCGCCAGCGCCGCCCAGAGCGCTGGCTGCAGCCGCTCGTGCCACGTCGGCGAGAGGTACCGCAGGTAGTCCACCCCCACGTACGCTGCCGCGGCGATGCCCAGCCCGCCTACCCCGAGGAGCCGCCGGCTGGCCGCCCGCGGCGGCTTCGGCCTCCGTGCCGGCACCTTCGCCATGGACTGACGTCAGTGGGAGGAGTCGGGATCGGAACACTCAAAATGTGAGCAAGGACTAGGTTGCAAGAGCCGCTATTAGGGTCCCTCATTTCTAATTTCTAGTTTGAGATTTTGATTTCTGATTTATTTTTTATTATTTATAATTTTTTTAATCTTTTAGTTTTTTTAGCTTTTTATCGATTCTTTTTTGTATTCGTTTGTATTGTCCATGATAAGCTAACATATTTTTTCTATTTTTAAATTTAGTTACGCCAAATAAGATATTTTCAGCTATAAGACACCATTTTTTAGCCCAAATGAACGGCATCTTAAACTGTCTGATCTAAAATCAACAGTCCAGATGAGAAATAAGACGTCATCATCTCGATCGCTAGGGTCAGGATTACAGAAGTTTATAACTAGTAACGGGCGAGGATTTATAGTGCTGACAGGGTTGGGCTTCTAAATGGGCTAGCATTGGGTCATATCAAATGGGCATGAATAGAGAAATAGTAAGGATATGGTTAGGTTGGTTTTTAAATAGGGTGGGGCTACGATTTAAATGGGCTAGTAATTTTGGACCGAACCCGTAATTGTAACACATGGAAGGGATAGGGTTGTGCACCTCAACCCTACGAGCATAGCCTCTGGTCTCCAAACTCCTAGGCTCCTTGGAGCATAGCCTCCAGACTCTCAGGGCACATCGTGGTAGAGTTTTTTGCTATTATAGTACTCTCTAAGTATGGCTTCGACAAAACGGTATCCACGTCGTGGGCTTCTCTAAAACGATACCTATTTCGTGTACTCCTCTCTATAATAGTATTCTCAGATATTTGAACTCAAATTATTTTGATTTTCGAATTTTATCTCCTCCATAGGACTAAACTACCCTTCCTAAATTTGTTTCCTAAATTCGTCGGAGGTGGTGTCGAGGCCGAAGAGGTAGTCCGGGACCTCGGAGACGATCGACGATGCCTCGGATCGACCGCGCTCGATGGGCGCGGGCGCGGGGGCGTTGAGCGCATCGACGAACCACTGGTCGGAGGAGGCATCGCCGGCGCCAGAAAGGACGGAGCCGAAGGCGCCCGCGGCGGCGTGGTCCGGCGAGGCGGCGAAGAGGAAGAGGCGGAGGCGGGGCGGCTTGATGGCGGCGGTGGCGAGGCCCTGGAGGCGGTCGAGCTCGTCCATGAGGTTGTCGATGTCGTCGTCTGAGGTGATGGATATCAGCGCGTCGAGGTCGTCCTGGGGAAGCTGGTACCTGAGCGCCGGGTCGGTCCTCCCCGGCGCGAAAAGCGCTGGGGCGGCCTTGGCGAGCGCGGCGACAAGGGCGGCGTAGGAGGCGGCGCGCGGGACGGAGACGATGCGGGTCTCCCCGCCGACGTAGCGGAGTTGATGGTCGCCCGGGCGCGGCATGATGCGGCCGCCGAAGCTGCACATGAGGCGCACACTCGTGCCACCCTGGGCCTGCGCGAGCGGCGGGGCAGGGGACATAGGAGGCGGGTGCTAGTAGTTGCCGCCGTTGCCGACGCCGGCCGCGGCGCGCAGGGTGGAGGAGGCTGAGGAGCCGTCGTGGTGGTGCGACGACGATGACGCCATGGGCGGCGGCGTGGCGGGCAAGGCAGGGAGAGAGAGGAGGGCGAAGAGATGATGAGATGGGAGGGAGGCTGCCAGAGTTACTGTGTCGTGTGGGAAGAAAAGAAAAATCAAAATATGGAAAATTTAGGAAGGGTAGTTTAGTCATATGGAGGAGATAATATTCGAAAATCAAAAATAATTTGAGTTCAAATCCTCATCTTATACCAAAAGGCCCCAAAAATGACTCATCTTATGCCTCAGATGACCGGTTTCATTGTGTTGATGTTTGATGTTTTTCCCTTCTCATATTACTGATTTGTGCGGTTTTAATCTCCCCTCATACTGTAGTTCTAAAAAATCTTCTCATATTTTTTCACTGATTGCTGATCATGTTACTTTCATGTTGTTCTTGGTTCTCTTGGTGACTAGCGTTCTTGATAACCGGGAGCTACTACAAGGAAACAACTAGGGGTGGAAACGAGCCGAGCTGAGCTGGCTCGAGCCAAGCTCGTTTCGGCTCGGGTGAACAGTAGGCTCAGCTCGGCTCGTTTTCGAAACGAGCTACGAGACAGGCTCAGCTCGGCTCGAAATGCGGCTCGAGCCAGTTCGCGAGCTAGAACGAGCCAGAACAGCTCACAGAGCAGACAGCAAGCATCATGGCACGGAAGTTCTATCCAGGAATACAAATTGATACCAGTCATAGATTATGTAGCAGAAAACTCCTAACATCAAATTACAAGCGCGATCTCCTAACGACACAGTGCAGCAGAAAACTCCACACATCAAGGATGAAGGGCGGATCGGACGGCCGGAGCGGGTCTAGGCCTGCGGCGGGGTAGGTGGAGAGAAGGAGTCCTTGATGGAGACAAGGATGGCGGCCTGCTCTGGAGAGAGGGGGTGGACGAGTGAGGGGCAGGCCAAGAGAGGACGGCGTGCGGCGGCGCGATAGACGTCGGTGCGAGTGTGGTCCCGATTTGAGAGGATGAGCGGAGAGAGGATTAGGGATCGAGAATTGATTGGGGATCGTTCGGGACGGGACTCGGGAGTCACGGCCTCACGGGAGTTGGAAGGTAATAGGTTGGGGGCATTGGCCACTGGGTCCCATCGGGACAACACGACCGCGAGCCCAACGAGCCGCACGAGTGGCTCGCGAGCGGCTCGAGCTCGGTTCGTTTTTTTGCGAGCTAGATAATGGGCTTGGCTCAGCCCAAAAACGCACGAGCTCGAGCCGAGCCGGCTCGGCTCGTGACGAGCTTGAGCTGGCTCGCAAGCCTCGAGCTATTTTTCCAGCCCTAGAAACAACCTAGTGAGGAAGAACAGCGGTGAAACAATGGTAAGCATCTAATTAAATCTCACTGTCTTGATGACAATCAAAATCTTATTTGCTCCAGGAATGTGATTGTGAATCATTTGTAAATTAGGTACTATATATGAGCCCACGTGTATTAGATACTTTCATGTATTAGGTACACAAATTAGGCAAGTGATCTATATGTGCTAATCTATATTACTTGCTTCTAGGTATTGTTGATATTATAATATTTCTTAATGAGCTCTAGAACCATTTAACAATAGATGAACCAAACTAGTTCCATCTATAATACCAGATTGAAGTTCCATGTCTTGTATTTAGATCACTCAAATATGGTCATGTCAGTAAAATTAGCAATAGTACTTATGAGGGAAGCGTGCATATGATGACTTGTGGACTTGTTCTTTGGATAGGCAGCCACATGAGTGTAACAAGGCAAGAAACTTAAGCCTATCTTTGCTTGATGATTTACACAAACCGCTTTGACCTTTAAAATCATAGGTTTAGTATAAATATCTCGCCGCTCACCGGCTACAAAACGGCGAGATCAGGAAGAACTACAGGAAGGTCAACCACTTCTAGAAAGGCCGCGGAGGATTCGAAGCTGGTGGTGATCCATGAGAAAAATGATCATTTGCCACTTTGAAGAGTGGGCTTCGCAAAATTGCCACTTTCAAAATTGGCTTCGCAAAAATGCCATGCAGTACATTTACCTCTTGATTACCATGCCATTTGAGCCATTTAACTCATTTAATATTTTTTTTCTAATTTCAGGGGCTGGAAAAAGACCTTTCTACCCTTGCTAAGTTTTGCACTGCATGGGCTTTGGATTGGAAGGTGAAACGTCGCCCGCCGAAGCAACGATCTGCACTGCCGCTGAAGCAACGATCTGCATCCCTGGCCGAAGCAACGATCTGCATCCCCGGCCGGTCTTCCCGTCGCCGGCCGGCCTCCCCACACCGCCCTCCGCGCACGGCGGCCTCCCCGAGCGGCGGCCTCCCCGCGCCGCACTCCCCGAGCGGCGGCCTCTCGGCGCCGCGGTGTCCTCCAGCCAGGCCACCCGCCGGCTTCCTCGAGCAGGCCTCCCCATCGCCGGCCGGCCTCCCCGCCGGCCGGCCTCCCCGCCGGCCGGCCTCCCCGCGGCGTCCTCCGGCCAGGCCACCCACCGGCTTCCCCGAGCAGGCCTCCCCACTGCCGGCCGGCCTCCCCGCGCCGCCCTCCGCGCACGGTGGCCTCCCTGCGCCGCACTCCCCGAGCGGCGGCCTCCCGGCGCCGCGGCGTCCTCCGGCCAGGCCACCCTGTGTAAGTGTATATGCAAAACTTAGTAAGGGTAGAAAGGTCTTTTTCAGCCCCTGAAATTAGAAAAAAAATATTAAATGAGTTAAATGGCTCAAATGGCATGGTAATCAAGAGGTAAATGTACTGCATGACATTTTTGCGAAGCTAATTTTGAAAGTGGCAATTTTGCGAAGCCCACTCTTTAAAGTGGCAAATGATCAAATTTCTCGGTGATCCATCGTGTTCTTGCTTCTTGATTCGCATGTTTCTTTCATGTCTGCTTGCTGTGTGGTTATTGCATTTTGCTAATCCATGGTTGCCGTTGTGTTCTGCTCCTCTTTGAATGGTTGATATTCCATGTGCGTAATTTGCTATACTTGTACCTGTAGGACCGAAATGGCAACAGAGGGGGGGGTGAATGGTGCCTTCTAAAAACTCCCCAAGTACTCACACGACAAATCGGGCGAAAGAACTAGCTTCTTCGATCGAACACACGTGGTCGTAAGCCAACTGATGGTCGAACACCACGTGGTCGAACACTTGCCTGAGCCGACAAAAGAAATCAAACAGTGATAACTGAGAGGATGAACTAAGAACAGACGGACTCGAGGCGCACAATCATCCGGTAAAGTGAACTTCTCTAATTCGACTCCTGCTCTCGGGAATGAACTGGCCAAGTGGCCTTGAGACAGATTCCCAGTTCTGAGCTAATCAAAGCACACAAAGACGAAAGCAGACTCACGAAGAAGAGAGGAGAGAAAAGGATAGCAAGAAGTCCAAGCTCTCAAAACAGATCGCAAACAAGTCAATCACAACATCTCAAGACGACAGAAAACAAATAGAGGAAGAGAGATGAATGATTGATAATGGAGGTTTCTACAGCCACTCCAACTGGGAGATACATGAGCACACTTGCTCCATCCCGAGAACCCACACACTCACAAATAACAAAGAAAGAACAGAGCAACTCGGGGATCAGAATCTCACAAGTACCCGAGCTCTACCCTCTCTATTTATAGCCACACACTCACACACCAAAGAGGGGGAAAACCCGCAAACCCCCACCTAACACCGGGTTTTCAACTCACTTTACCCACTAGCGAGAACGAGCTCCAGTGCTTTACCCGTTACACCCAACGGCTCCACTGCTTTGCCCGTTAGTGCCAACAACTCCTGTGCATTGGCAGAGACACAGCTTCCCTTTGCAGCTTTCCGCATTTCTCCAAAATGCCACTCCACTGCCTTCCCGGAAGCTTCCTCCTGCCTTGCCGATCACGCTTGCAACCACCTTGAGCCCCTAGTCTTCTTCGGCTTCACCCAGTCGTTCTGGACCTCAACATCTCCCATGTCTAGTCCCGACCACTCCAAGCCTCACCAAGACTTGTCTCAAGATCCTAGTCATAAACTCCTCCAGACCGATCGGACCTCAACTCCTCCAGAGCCTAGTCCCAGTCCGTTCCACTGCGCACGACCTCACCCGGCACCTGACCGACTGTACCTTATCTCCTCCCTGAGCCTAGTCCCGGTCCACCTCACCGTTGCCCGTCGTGTCCACTTCCGGTAACTCTAGCTCCGGTTCCTTGTCTCCCGGCTCACAACCACCTCACCAGCATTGATCATCTTTGGCGTCTCCGACCGTCTGGACCTCAACACCTCCTGTGCCTAGTCCCGGTCCTCCCACGCCTCACCATGAAATAGCTCCGAAGTCCTGCAGCCACATAGACAAGCAAACCGTTACATAGCACCGCACAACACAATGTGTACAGACATCTGCATAAAAGGAACTCAAATCATGCTTCACAAGGTCGTACATTCACTACGATCGGTCAAAAATACTTAAACATTAATTCTCAAGACCTACGATCGTTACCATAGACCATACGACCACCCCAGTGGTCCTTACGACCGCCTTAAAGCTTGCTACGACCATCACAAGTTTCAGTTCCAACTTACCGACCAAGTTGTACCAACTTATGACTGGTCGAAACCATAGATCAAGACTTTCTTAAGTCCTACGACCATATCGCAAGATGATACGACTACCTCCGAAGTCCATACGACCGGTTCCCAGAGACTACGACCAAAACCAGAGATTCCATCGTGGTCGAACCACTTTCCGACCACGTTCATCGCTTTCCACCGTGGTCGAAACCCTTCTCGATCACGTACGACTTGGTTCACTGTGGTCGAAGCCCTTCCAACAACGTTTGAACACTTCCGACCGCAGTCGCCCACTTGCGACCACGCTCCAAGCTCGTCTGACCGCATCCGACCGAGCTACGACCATGTTCGCCCATAACGTGGTCGAAACCCGCTTTCGTTCTTAGGAAGTGAAGTCTGCGACAACGTGGTCGTATGACTGCTTTCGACCACCGACTACGCCTTACGACCGCGTTCTCCGTCAGTGTGGTCGTAACTGCCTTTGACCACGACCAAACGTGGTCGTACTAGGCTTCGACCACGGCCAACGTGGTCGAATAGATTTTCAACCACGGCAAAACCAGTCGTAGACTTCCCTGGTGACCTACGACCAAGGTCAGAGTGGTCGTAAACGCCATGTGGTCGTACAGCCTTCCGACCACGGCCAGAAAGAGTAAAACATTGTTTTCCGGCTTTCGACTGCTGATAGAGTGGTCGTAAACAACCCGGCTGGCTCCCGATTGACGACAATAAGTTCATAACCTGCCCGACAGGCTTCCGACCACAACCAATGTGGTCGTAAGAGCCTACGACCACAGTCAGAAGCTACGACTTTGCACAGAAGGCGATTCCGATCACTTCTAAGGCTATGACTTGGCAGGAAGAGCCCAACCCAAACTCAAACTTTCTAAAACAAGAGTCAATTACTCATCACAAATATGTGGTCACCTCCACATGGACTCTCAATCTCCCCCTTGATGAGTATATTGACAAACCCAGAAAAACCATGAAGATGAGTTTGAGTTTTAAGAATCCAACATGGTCCAAAGAAAGAGAATGGAGCTAATGACCATGTCGACAGAAGGAACATTAGAGCAACAACTGAAAGAGCAAATTGATCTCCAAAGCTCTAAACTGTTCCCAACAGACTTTTTCTTCTCTATTCTCCCCCTTTTGGCAATAAACGCATCAAGATGCAATAGAGAGAATATGACATGTCAATGGATGAATATGGCTGAAGTTTGTTTATTTTAAGCATTTAGAGCCATGAGAATTATCCATATTGACCATAATGAGATACACCAAGCCATAACTCTATAAAAAGCTATCTAGATCATGACATGACATGTATAAGCTAGCTAGAACACATAGATGACAATCTGAAATATAGTGCATTAAGTGAGAATGTCAAGTCATCAAGAGGTAAAGTCTAACTAGAGATACCCAAGGATGATGCCGGCCATGTCAAGTAAGCTAAGCGGAACCAAGAAGCTAATATTGAGACCAACTAGAGTGCTATGCTCAAGAATGAAACATTGGCGCAAGTACTTGGTTCTTTTTGTAGCTTAAGCAAATTGAGCACATGAAATATTTTCTTTTTAAAGCTCATGGTCGTTTCCAACCCAATTTTTTATGTGCTAGATCTCAAGCCTTATGCGACTACTTCAAGCGAGAAGCTTAAGAAGATAGTCTAGGTCATCCAAAACTCCCCTGAGTTCATGCCTAGTGCAATGGCAAGCCGTCTCATGAGAAGGAATTGGTGAAATCAGTTTTTTCGCACATTTTTGTGCTAGATCTCAAGCCTTATGCGACTACTCCAAGCGAGAAGCTTAAGAAGATAGTCTAGGTCATCCAAAACTCCCCCTGAGTTCATGCATAGTGCAATGGCAAGCCGTCTCATGAGAAAGAATTGGTGAAATCAGTTTTTTTCGCACAAAAGAGATCTTTTTGCTTTGTAAATATGTTGTACTACCTCATGCTACATCAAGAGACTAAAATAGCTCAATCTAAGGCTCAATAAAAGATTCAACGCTCAGCTAAGCCTAGTTGACATGGCATGAATCATACAGAGATAGCTCCAGAAAGACTAAACTCAAATGCTAGCATGACAAGTTTTACTTCAAGTTTGGCAATTTTAATTAACTTATCATGGTAAAAGCTAGTCTACACATATGAAGTCATGATCAATCTAGCATATAAAGCACAAATCATGGCAAGGTGTAAAGCATTGTAAACATGTCATAACAGGATAATAATCAAGGCTCAATGTAGTTATATTACAATACTAGAATGCTGAAAATGCACGAAAGATCCAGCTCCCCCTAAACATGACATGCAACTTTTAGTTCAAGTTGAGTTAAGTCAGAATTAAGCTCCAGAAGCTCCCAATTGAACTCCCCCTGAACCAAAGCAATAGAATCGAGAAGCTGGCAAAGAAAACCAAATAGGCAGTCCTTAAAGCATAGAAAAGATATAGAAGCAACTATGGCTTAAACTGACTCTCATCTACCCCAAATGACTCCAGGACTAACAGCTGATCGTCGAACACACACTAGAGAGCAAACACGTACCCTGTCTACCCGAGGGTGGCCCAACCCTCGCTAGAACCTACAAGAAGTGAGTGAGCTCAACCTAGTGAGATAAGAAATAGCTAATCCTGGAAGCACAAGATAAGAGTTAGAAGTCTAAGCATTTCGGCAAGAGAAGCACTCTAACCTATGCTGGAAGGACTAAACCCAAATGCACCCGCAAATGCAATGCAACAGAAATGAGACAGAAGCATAATCAATATAGTAAAGCAGTAAAGCCCAAAGCTCCTCCTCACTACAATCCGTAAGGACACACCACCCCAAGCTCTCCCCGCAGAGCTGAAAACCTCGAACTATCCAAAGGCTTGGTGAAGATATCAGCCAACTGGTGGTCACTCTCCACAAACTGGAGCACTATGTCACCTTTCTCTACATGGTCTCTAAGGAAGTGGAAGCGAATATCAATATGCTTGGTCCGAGAGTGCTGCACTGGGTTCTTAGCAATGTTGATAGCAGACGTGTTATCACAAAAGAGTGGAACACTGTCTAAAGCTAACCCAAAGTCCCGTAGGGTCGAAACCATCCAAAGTACCTGGCTACAGCAACTGGCTGCAGCAACGTACTCGGCCTCTGCAGTGGACTGTGCCACACCAGACTGCTTCCTTGAAGACCAGGAAACGAGAGAAGTGCCAATGAATTGGCAGGTGCCGGAAGTGCTCTTCCTATCTATCCTACAGCCAGCGAAGTCTGCATCCGAAAAGGCTCTCAAGGAAAGACAGGATGAGGAAGAGTACCAGATACCATAGTCAATGGTAGCTCGAAGGTACCGAAAGATGCGCTTCACCGCCTGACGGTGAGATACGCGAGGAGAAGCCTGAAAACGAGCACACAGACACACGGAGAAGTGTATGTCTGGTCTCGAGGCAGTGAGGTAAAGAAGGGAGCCGATCATACTTCTGAACTCTTTCTGATCAACTGGCTCGCCATCCTCATCTGGGTCAAGATAGGCTGTCAAAGCCATGGGAGTTGACACCGGCTTACCATCACTCATATCGAAGCGCTTCAGGAGGTCACGAGTGTACTTTCCTTGATGAAGAAATGTACCCTCCCGAGTCTGCTTAATTTGGAAGCCAAGGAAGAAGGTCAACTCACCCATCATACTCATTTCAAACTCGGTGCTCATGACATCCGAGAACTGGGAAACCAGAGTATGGGAAGAGCCGCCAAAGATAATGTCATCCACATAGATCTGGACGAGCAGAAGGTCAGCGCCAAGCCGGCGGATGAACAAGGTCTTATCAACTTTACCCATTTCAAACCCATGACTCAACAAGTAGGACTTAAGCCTCTCATACCAAGCCCTGGGGGCCTGCTTAAGTCCATACAATGCTTTGGAAAGCTTGAAGACATGGTTTGGGTATTTGGGGTTTTCGAAACCAGGAGGCTGTCGGACGTAGACCTCTTCCTCAATAAGACCATTGAGAAAGGCACTCTTGACGTCCATCTGGTAAAGCTTGAAACCCTTAGAAGCTGCAAAGGCAAGCAGGATTCTAATGGCTTCAAGTCTAGCTACAGGGGCAAAGGTTTCCTCGAAATCTTGACCTTCAACCTGGGAGAACCCCTGAGCAACCAGTCTAGCCTTGTTTCGAATAACCACTCCATCCTCGCTCTGCTTGTTCTTGAACACCCACTTAGTCCCAATAATATTGTGACCTCGCGGGGGCTCGACAAGCAACCAGACCTTGTTCCTCTCGAAATTTTCTAGCTCCTCATGCATGGCATTGACCCAAGACTCATCAGATAAAGCATGAGAGACATCTTTGGGCTCAAGGGAGGCAATGAAAGCAGAATGGAGACAGAATTGAGATAAGTCAGATTTTGAGCGGGTAACACGCTCGAAAAGGTTTCCAATGATCTGCTCTGAAGGATGAGCTTTCTGGATATGTCTAGGAGGTCCAGGATGAGATGAAGAAGTGGCCTCTACCTCATGAGCTGACGAGGTAGGAACAGAGCCACCAGCTCCAGAAGAAGCAGAAGGCATGGGCTGATCACCTCGAGGTGCGGTGGAAGACGGCACCTCAAGGGGTGGATGAGGGACAGGATCAGGTAGACAACCGTCGTCTCCATCATCCTCATCATCCACAAAGATGGTCTCGGACTGCTCTAAAGAACCTGAGATATCGGGCCTAGTCCCCGGACTGGCCTCGTCAAAGGTCACCTCACAGGTCTCTACCATTTTACTAGACTCGCAGTTCCAGACCCTATAAGCCCGCGAAGAAGGCGAGTAACCTAGAAAGATTCCATCACAAGAACGTGACTCGAACTTGTCTAGGTTCCCGGACTTCAGAATAAAGCACTTGCAACCAAACACACGAAAATGAGAGACGCTGGGCTTTCGCCCGTATCTCAACTCATAAGAAGTGCGGTGCAAGTGTGCCCTAAGAAATACTCGATTTGAGACATGGCACGCGGTGGCTATAGCCTCAGCCCAAAACTTCCGCGGTGTAGAGTACTCATCAAGCATCGTCCTGGCCATCTCGACCAAGGTACGGTTCTTCCTCTCCACAACGCCATTCTGCTGAGGGACGTATGGAGAAGAGAACTGGTGCTCTACACCTGTCTCACCACAGAAACTCTCAAAGTAGGAATTCTTGAACTCCGTGCCATTGTCACTGCGGATCGCTCGTAAGGCACCTGGGAGCTCAACGGAAAGCCTACTGAAAAGACCTCGGAAATGTGAAAACGTCTCATCCTTCGAGGCTAAGAAAAACACCCAAGAATACCTCGAGAAGTCATCGACCACAACAAGAACATACCACTTCCCTCCTGCTGACTGCACTCGAGCTGGTCCAACTGTGTCCATATGGAGCAGCTGTCCCGGTGCATCGGTCATAGTAACTGTGACCGGAGGATGAGAAGCGGCAACCATCTTGCCGTGCCGGCATGGAGTGCAAACAAGATCTTTGACCATCTTGAGTTTCGGCAGACCACGAATGAGATCGTGGCCGCTAACTCGAGTCAAATGATCAAATCCAATATGACCAAGTCTCCTATGCCAGAAAGAAAGGTCGCGGGACTCAGAAGCAACTAAACACCTGAGAGGATCGCTAGAAGACTCAGAAAAAACAGCACGAAAGATCCTCCCATAACGAGAAATCACGCAAACCAGACTACCCGAAGAATCAACAATTTTACAAGCATTCTTCTTAAAGCTCACCTCGAAACCGTCATCGGTAAGCTGAGAGACTGAAAGCAAATTGTACTGCAGCTTACTAACCAAGGCTACATCTTTCAAAATGAAAGAATCATTAATGCGCACAGTACCTTTGGCGATGACGCGCCCAGATGAAGCATCTCCGAAGGTGATCGTCTCATCACCTGGAGCACGGGCAAGGGAAGAAAACCAACGGGAGTCTCCGGTCATGTGTCGTGAACACCCGGAGTCTACAAGCCAAACCTTTCCCTTCCCTGCCCGGCGAACCTGAGTCAAGCAGAGAGTAAAGTCTCAGTACTGGGGTAAATCAAGAGTGATTTTGGCACCCAATACTGAACAACACGTCGAGCAGATGAAGTAGTCAAGCACGACTGACCTCTATCTACCCTACGCTCTCTGAGACTCAAAGAAGCAGAAGGTCTGTGAGCAGACCTGGAGCTGTTGCGGGGTCCGGCTGCTACGGGAGAGCGAGTCGGAACACCGGCAACACGCTGATCATGCCGCGGGTAACTGTCTCGATGGGGGAAACGAGATCTACCCTCAGGACGGCGGAAGTCACGACCAGAGGCAGCATGAGGACGGAGAACAGAAAACTCAGAAAAACCAAGTCCTCTATGCTGCCTAAACTCCGTAACAGGAGCAAACCTAGACCTCGTGTTGGTCTTAGGTGCACTCAGGATCTGGGGCTGACCCTGAATACCCCTAAGGGACTCAACACGGTCTCTACGCGCGATCTTGGCGCGCCTGAAGCATCGATCAACCGTGTGTCCATCCTTCTGACAGAAGGTGCAGTGATACTTCATCCTCTGAGAGGTAGAAGTAGCACGGGGAGGCTTCGCCTTCTGAGAGGCCGGAGCAGCAGGTGCAACCACCTTGCTGTCAGAAATCCCCTGGACATAGCCCGCTGACTTAAATTGGACTTTCTCGGTCCTGGGCTCGGTCTCGATCGCACCTGGTGCTATGGGTCTGAGCACGGCAGGTGGATGCTTCCTCATGTCCTCATAATAATCATATCCTAGACCCTGATTGAACTTACAAATCTTGGATTGGTCTAGAATGAGATTAAGCTTCTTCTTGCCTCCTACAAATCTCTCGAGAGTGTTCATAAGATACTGACACTCCCGAAAGAGAGAGGTGCAAGAAGAGCAGGGAGAAGAGGAAACAGCAGGAGGTAAGGGAGCAGAAGAAGAACCAATAGTAGAGGAAAGAATGGCTTGTGCACGCACAGCCGACTCTGAGGGGACAGTCCTACTACTAGCAGGTTGGTTCGCGTCTCTAGGCGTCTCACCCTTACCCTGGGGCTTCTCCCCCTTCTCAGCACAAACAATACAAGCTGATGGTTGCTTCTCTAGTAAGTCCTTAGTTAGCTTCACACATTTCTCATCCAATGCAATCAAATCAGATTTTAGTTTGTCACAGTTTTTGCATGGTGAGCTAACAGGTTCCTTAGAAGCATACTGAGCCAACTTCCTATCATGATCAATCATATCTTGAAACTGTTTTGAGACAGATTCAAGTTCAGCAGTTAATCTAGGACAATTCAAACATGAATCAATGGGCTCAAGTAAAGAAGCACGCAATTCAGCAATTTTATGATCTGCCCGTTTTAAGTTCATCTTCAAATTATTGCAGTTTTCACAAGACTCGGGCAGATCAAGAAGCATGGCATAAGGTCCTCTAGCAGCAATGTCCTTAACCTCACATGAGGTGGGAGAAGTAGTCTCATCAGTAGTAAGTAGGGTAACAGCCATCCTACTCAACTCTAACTCAGCAAGCAGACTAACATTCTCCACCTTAATAGAATCAAGCTCGGAGGACACACTATCATGCGAAGTCCTTAACTTCTCCAAATCACCCAGCAAAGCACAGCATGTATCACAGTCGTCACGGGAGGGAGCAGATGTAAGAGAAGTAAGCTCCCGTGACAGTCTATCTACTTCCTTCTCTAACTCGGTACACCTAGTCCTAGCTCTAGCATGAAAACCTCCTAGCTTAAGGAAAGCTTCATTAAGTTGGTCATAGGAGGGACATACCTCGTCCGAGTCGGAGTACAGCTCGCTGTCGCTGAGTTCGCCCTCGAGGGCCATGAAGCACATGCCGGAGAAGTCGTCGCCGCCATCCTTGGGCTCTTGGTCACCCGTCCCGTCGTCGTCGCTCCATCCCTCCACCTCGCTGAGGTCGAGGTCGTCGAAGGCGGTGAGGACGCGGTGGAAGAGCTTCTTGGCCTTCCCGAAGTTGCGGAACTTCTTCTTTCCCGGCGTCTGAGCTGGAGTCTTCTTGTTGCGGTTCTTGTCGGTGTAGTCGTTTTTGCCTGAACCGCCGTAGTCGTTCTTGCCCTTCTCCAGCTTGGGACAGTTCGCTCGAATGTGGTTGGGGCCACCACACTCGAAGCAAATCACGGGTCCTCCTCTCTTTCTGTCTCTCCTACCCTTGTAGGCATGGGAAAACCTTCGGGCTAGGAGGGCCAGCTGATCATCCGCAAGCTGTTCTAACTGATCATCAGTTATGTCACAGAGAGCAGCAAGGGAGAAACCGCAAAAAGAATCCGAAGAGAGCCCGGAAGAAGAAACGGGATCGGTGACCAAAGCCATCGACTGTGACTTCGACCGTCGAGAGACAACGTCAATCTCGTGAGTCTTGAGGCGCGAGTACAGCACGTCAAGAGTCAGGGTCGAGAGGTCTGTCGTGTCTTTGATGGTGGTCACTTTCATTTCCCAGACACGAAGATCGAGTGCCGCGAGCATTTGGCGAGCGTTATCCGAGTCGGGGTATGTAAGACCGACCGCTCGGAGGTTGCTCAAGATTTTGTGAAATCGCGAAAAGCACTCATCCAGGGACTCTCCAGCAAGCATCTCGAATTTGTTGTATTCGCGCTTGAACTGGTCCTGTCGGACCGTCTTAATCTGGGTGGTGCCCTCATGGTATGCATCAAGGGTCACCCAGATGTCGTAAGCGGACGACAGGTGAGAGATGCGATCGAACTCGCTTCTACTCAAGCCCTGGATAATGATGTTCCTTGCCTTCGCATTTGCCTCAACATCGGGCATGTTTGCCACATTGATGTTCTCATCGGCAGGAACAACGAATCTGACCTTCACCTTCCGCCAAATGGCATACCCCTGAGCCTGGATATATGTTTCCATTCGGCTCTTCCAGAAGGGATAATCCAGGCCATCAAAGACGGGAGGTTTGGTCGAGTACTTGTCCGTCGCCATGGCTCTTGAGACCGGTTAAGATCTATTGAAAAGAGCTAACCGGCTCTGATACCAATTGTAGGACCGAAATGGCAACAGAGGGGGAGGTGAATGGTGCCTTCTAAAAACTCCCCAAGTACTCACACGACAAATCGGGCGAAAGAACTAGCTTCTTCGATCGAACACACGTGGTCGTAAGCCAACTGATGGTCGAACACCACGTGGTCGAACACTTGCCTGAGCCGACAAAAGAAATCAAACAGTGATAACTGAGAGGATGAACTAAGAACAGACGGACTCGAGGCGCACAATCATCCGGTAAAGTGAACTTCTCTAATTCGACTCCTGCTCTCGGGAATGAACTGGCCAAGTGGCCTTGAGACAGATTCCCAGTTCTGAGCTAATCAAAGCACACAAAGACGAAAGCAGACTCACGAAGAAGAGAGGAGAGAAAAGGATAGCAAGAAGTCCAAGCTCTCAAAACAGATCGCAAACAAGTCAATCACAACATCTCAAGACGACAGAAAACAAATAGAGGAAGAGAGATGAATGATTGATAATGGAGGTTTCTACAGCCACTCCAACTGGGAGATACATGAGCACACTTGCTCCATCCCGAGAACCCACACACTCACAAATAACAAAGAAAGAACAGAGCAACTCGGGGATCAGAATCTCACAAGTACCCGAGCTCTACCCTCTCTATTTATAGCCACACACTCACACACCAAAGAGGGGGAAAACCCGCAAACCCCCACCTAACACCGGGTTTTCAACTCACTTTACCCACTAGCGAGAACGAGCTCCAGTGCTTTACCCGTTACACCCAACGGCTCCACTGCTTTGCCCGTTAGTGCCAACAACTCCTGTGCATTGGCAGAGACACAGCTTCCCTTTGCAGCTTTCCGCATTTCTCCAAAATGCCACTCCACTGCCTTCCCGGAAGCTTCCTCCTGCCTTGCCGATCACGCTTGCAACCACCTTGAGCCCCTAGTCTTCTTCGGCTTCACCCAGTCGTTCTGGACCTCAACATCTCCCATGTCTAGTCCCGACCACTCCAAGCCTCACCAAGACTTGTCTCAAGATCCTAGTCATAAACTCCTCCAGACCGATCGGACCTCAACTCCTCCAGAGCCTAGTCCCAGTCCGTTCCACTGCGCACGACCTCACCCGGCACCTGACCGACTGTACCTTATCTCCTCCCTGAGCCTAGTCCCGGTCCACCTCACCGTTGCCCGTCGTGTCCACTTCCGGTAACTCTAGCTCCGGTTCCTTGTCTCCCGGCTCACAACCACCTCACCAGCATTGATCATCTTTGGCGTCTCCGACCGTCTGGACCTCAACACCTCCTGTGCCTAGTCCCGGTCCTCCCACGCCTCACCATGAAATAGCTCCGAAGTCCTGCAGCCACATAGACAAGCAAACCGTTACATAGCACCGCACAACACAATGTGTACAGACATCTGCATAAAAGGAACTCAAATCATGCTTCACAAGGTCGTACATTCACTACGATCGGTCAAAAATACTTAAACATTAATTCTCAAGACCTACGATCGTTACCATAGACCATACGACCACCCCAGTGGTCCTTACGACCGCCTTAAAGCTTGCTACGACCATCACAAGTTTCAGTTCCAACTTACCGACCAAGTTGTACCAACTTATGACTGGTCGAAACCATAGATCAAGACTTTCTTAAGTCCTACGACCATATCGCAAGATGATACGACTACCTCCGAAGTCCATACGACCGGTTCCCAGAGACTACGACCAAAACCAGAGATTCCATCGTGGTCGAACCACTTTCCGACCACGTTCATCGCTTTCCACCGTGGTCGAAACCCTTCTCGATCACGTACGACTTGGTTCACTGTGGTCGAAGCCCTTCCAACAACGTTTGAACACTTCCGACCGCAGTCGCCCACTTGCGACCACGCTCCAAGCTCGTCTGACCGCATCCGACCGAGCTACGACCATGTTCGCCCATAACGTGGTCGAAACCCGCTTTCGTTCTTAGGAAGTGAAGTCTGCGACAACGTGGTCGTATGACTGCTTTCGACCACCGACTACGCCTTACGACCGCGTTCTCCGTCAGTGTGGTCGTAACTGCCTTTGACCACGACCAAACGTGGTCGTACTAGGCTTCGACCACGGCCAACGTGGTCGAATAGATTTTCAACCACGGCAAAACCAGTCGTAGACTTCCCTGGTGACCTACGACCAAGGTCAGAGTGGTCGTAAACGCCATGTGGTCGTACAGCCTTCCGACCACGGTCAGAAAGAGTAAAACATTGTTTTCCGGCTTTCGACTGCTGATAGAGTGGTCGTAAACAACCCGGCTGGCTCCCGATTGACGACAATAAGTTCATAACCTGCCCGACAGGCTTCCGACCACAACCAATGTGGTCGTAAGAGCCTACGACCACAGTCAGAAGCTACGACTTTGCACAGAAGGCGATTCCGATCACTTCTAAGGCTATGACTTGGCAGGAAGAGCCCAACCCAAACTCAAACTTTCTAAAACAAGAGTCAATTACTCATCACAAATATGTGGTCACCTCCACATGGACTCTCAGTACCAAGCAATGATCCAATAAAAGTGGACTCAATTGTTTCCGTCACTTGTTCATTACAAATGTTGCAACTGTTAGTATAATTTTTGTATAGTCAATCTAGATAATTTTAAATATGTTGGTAATTAAACTTTAGAAAATTTGACAGAATAAATGTTAGAAAGTCAAGTAAAGTGATCAAAATTTAGAAAATTTGATTGAATAAATTTTAGAAAATCAAGTAATAAAGAAGGGGAGTAGACTTTTAGAAAATCAAGTAATAAACTTTTGTCACATGCCGTGATTATGGCCGTGATTATAAATAGACTTGGGCCTACACGTGGCCCAGGAAGAGCCCAACATCGAGTGGCCCGTACCACCAAAAGCCCACCACCATCTCTCGTTACTTCCCACTCTCTGCAGGCTCCGGCCGTTTCCAGCGCCGCCGCCTCACTCCCCTAAAGTAAACCCCAAAACCTCTTCCGCCGCGGCGCACCTCCATGGCGGTGGAGAAATCCGGCGGCGGCGGCGGCGCCTCCTCCTCCTCGGCCGCCTCCAGCATGGACCGCTTCCAGAAGATCGTCCTCAGCTGGGACTACCTCCGCCTCGTCGCCGACTCCAAGGTACGCGCACCGACCCACCCGCCGCACCAACCGTTGCACGATTACACCGAAACCCTAACATTTCCAGGCTTGGGGAACAGGGTGCGGAGCAGGCGAAGGGGCTGCGGCGCGTGAAGAACACCTACGCCTCGGTGGCCGAGTACCTCGCCGTCTTCGAGCCACTGCTCTTCGAGGAGGTCAAGGCGCAGATTGTCCAGGGCCGCAGCGACGAGGAGGAAGGTGGGCACCAGGCCTCGTCCCTCTCGCGGCTTGTGGGTTAATCTGTTTTGCTGTCGGGTTATCTAGCAATTTCTGATTTGTGTTTTTGCGTGGTGTGGGTAGAGGTTGGGCTGGACTGGCAGAAGGGCGTGGTGGCGTCGTGTGCGGAGTCCGAGGGGTTCCACAAGGTGTCCATGGCGGTGCTTGATGATTTCAGGGAGATGGTGTCGGAGAATGACCTCCTCCTGCTCTCCAAAGAGAAAGTAAGTGTGATGCAGGTCAATTCAGCGTTATAGGTGATTGTGATATGCAGTTTAGAGGAATTTGCCAGAGAATTTAGTGGAACCTATAGTGTGTCAAGCCATACACACTCCTGCATTTGATAGAATTTTGACTCAAAACTGTATTAGATTATAGTTCCTTGCATTGCTTTGAAGGCAAAGGTCCGATGCTCCATCAGTTCTATGTAGTACATAGTTATGATTGAAATTCGCCATATTTACGATGCATCCGATGTGGTTAATTGTATGATAATGATTGATGGGTTGGATATGCCTGCATTTTTTGTAGTTTGAGGAGGGAGTGACTCCTACCGCATATTCCTTTGCATTAGTGGAACAGCGGGGTGGTAGAGAAACTATTTCTCTTAGAGCATTTCTGGCAGGGGAAGTAAAAAATTTTAATGTAGCAAAGCCTGTGAACTCTTCAAGGATGCAGCGCATTGCTTCCATTTTTGCAACCACAGAAAGCTTTCTGTGGATTTTAAAGGTGAGTTTCAATTGTTCTCAATGATTGTGTGAGTTTTCATGCTTGTATCAATTATTGACAGCATGTGCTTCTTGGTACGAACTTGATATTACCTTTTCTGGTCAACATTTCCAGATTTGCAGCTTGTCTACTATAATGCGAGAATACTCAGCTATGCACTCTGTAGCTTCTCTTCCTTTTAAGGATCTGATTCTTTCAGCTACTGAGAAGCATACAGATGGTGACGACCAAAATCGTGCTTGGAATGTCCCTGAGCCACTTATGGATTACCTGAAAACAAACCTTAATGATTCACAACTAGATGCAGTCAATGTGAGCATTCTTTGTAATATTTGATATCGTTGTCATATCTAGTTCTAAGGGGAAATTATGTATCTGATAGACTGCTGTATTATCTCTTGTAGGCGGGTCTTTCGCGGAGATCCTTTGTTCTTATTCAGGTTTGTTAGCTATTTTTGCTGCTTTTGTTAATTTGCAGCATATTATCATTTACTCTGTTGAGAAAAATGGTGCAAGTGTCGGGGCAGTTTTAGATCTATGCTTTTTATTGAGAAGTATGCAGATCTGCACACATTGCACTACTTGGAGTCATGCACCATTTACGTAATTACGTAGAGTTGTACTGTTTATTTGCAGGGCCCTCCAGGAACTGGAAAAACACAAACTATCCTTGGACTCCTCAGTGCTGTTCTCCATTCTGCTCCCGCAAGAATGCAAACCAAGTAACAGCCTTCACTTGTCTATCCTGTATTGAGTGAAATGTATGATTAGTAATTCCGTTTTAGAGAAGAGAAAAAAAATCCTCGTCTGTATCAGAAATGAGATATTAGAAGATATAACAGAAATGTGAATGTGCACTACAGTTTGCAAAAGCTTATTCCTCTTTTGTCATAATCTTCCTTACTAAATAAAATGGCTGCATGTATCTCATATGCTTTATAATCCTGTCACGCAGAGGAGGATTTGATGTTCAAAAACATGGGCCAGAGCTGGACATTGAGGGCAAGTATGTTAAAAGTACTTATTTTCTATTTACTTTGTGTCATTTATTTGACTTTGGAACATGGAAATGGGAAGGATCTGATGCTGAGTAGTGAACAAGCAACATTTACAATATCAAGGATTTTGCCAAGCAGTCTTTTTAATTGTTGCATCCTTTAGACCTTTACTGATTTTTCGTATACTTCTTCTGCATGGTGTGTGGTAGCAACTAAATTAACCTCAGTCCATGGCACTTCTCTTGTTCCTGTAATATCTCAAATCCACAGAGTGGAACTAGGATTTATTGGAAGGAGAAGATTGCTGTCATTATTTTTCATTTGCATTATCATTTCTAGCCATCCTTCAACTTCTAGCTTTATATGTTGTGTGGTAACTGATAAAAGAACTGCCTTTTAGTGTAATTTTGGTTGTGTTTTCTATTGTGAAATTCTGCAGTGCTAGTATTAGCTACATGATTCTACTGCAAGTATTTGTTTGCACTATCTTACTGCAGACTTTACATGATAGGCATGCACACTGGATGAAAGCATCTCCTTGGCTAATTGGTGCAAATCCTCGAGATTTGATTATGCCTGTCGATGGTGATGATGGTTTTTATCCTACTGGGAATGAGCTGGTACACTTCTGCACCCTGTCCTTGCTATATTTTGCCATGATGCCTGGATGATTTTATCCTTCACATGGTAAAAGCTTTTCTGGATAGAAACCTGAAGTCGTAAGTTCCAATCGCAAGTATCGGGCCCATGTCTTGGTCTGTGCTCCATCCAACTCAGCACTTGATGAGATTGTATTGCGTGTTCTTCAAACAGGTAAAGGGTTTTTGGTGCCAACATATCAAATGCAGAAAAATGCTTGCACAACAAAAATACCCATGCACCCATGTGCGACTAATCAAATAATATTTTTTATACTTATTCAATTATCAGTTTCTTCATGAGCAAATTAACTAATTAAGTTATATCTCTGTTTTCAGGAATACGTGATGAAAATAACAACACCTATAATCCTAAGGTTGTGCGCATTGGACTAAAGGCACACCATTCTGTTAAAGCAGTCTCCATGGATTACCTTGTATGTGATTTGAGTTGCTAAGCATTTTTCTGTTTAACTTCTGTCAATTACAGTGAGTTCATATCTTTGCAGATACAACAAAAACTTTCCGGTGTGGATCGCTCATTGGTCGGTGGGAGACGAGGAGCTGGTGAATATGATCGAATTAGGGCTTCAATTCTTGATGAAGCAGCCATTGTATGTTCATCTGCCATTATCAATATTCAATAATTATGTGTGTGTGTGTGGGGATTCCTTCCCCTTTGTTTTCCTTTTACCTTCTTAATGAAATGATATGCAGCTCTCCTGCGTGTTCGAGAAAAAACTATTCAATAATTATCTTTTAGAATTTTATTCTCATTGTCAAGCAAAACTTGTAGGTATTTTCTACACTGAGTTTCAGTGGATCGTCTATTTTCAGCAGGATGACCCGTGCTTTTGATGTTGTTATAATTGATGAAGCTGCACAAGCTGTGAGTATATTTTTTGTCCATATTGTTTTATCATGGAGCATTAACATTATCATATTTGGATAGTAGCATTCTGTGTGCTTCTGTTTCATGAATATTTCTGAAGTTTGACATATCATCATCTTTTTCAGGTTGAACCAGCGACTCTTGTACCCTTGATCCATGGGTGCAGACAAGTTTTTCTTGTATGCCATCTACTTGTCTCAGATAATTTACACTGCTCTTTTCTTCAATTGTTTGCTTTTTGCTCGTGTAATTTGTCTAATTTATCGATATGATGTCTTTGTTATTTGCTCAACAAAAGGGGATCATACATGGGTATGATATTTTCAATTTTATTTTTGGATTAAATATAGAAACATTTCACTAGCTTAGTTTCCGTTGACCATTTGCTTTCGTTTCTTGTTGTGTGTAGACACACCTTTTCTCTTGATATCTCCTGAATTCTCTTGATATCTTGATACATGATACCTTCGCTTGAGCTTTTGCTAATGATGATCTCCTCATATCCTCACTATTTCTCTTGATATCCCTATCAGGTCGGCGACCCAGTTCAGTTGCCTGCAACTGTAATTTCATCAACTGCTCAGAAGTTAGGGTAAGATGTCTCCTTATTTTCTTTATATTCATACTGTTAAGGTCTCCTTATTTTCTTTAGATTCATACTATTAAGGTTTCCTTGTTTTCTTTAGATTCATACTGTTAAGGTTCTGCAATATGCTAATATAATGGTAATATATCCATTAGATATGGAACAAGTTTGTTCAAGAGATTTCAAGCTGCTGGTTTTCCCATTCAAATGCTCAAAATTCAATATCGCATGCATCCAGAGGTAATATCATGCTTCATGCCCCTCAATTCATCTTAAGCTGGAAATTAGAATGATTTTCTTCTTTTTTAATCCACTCAAAAAACAGATCAGCATATTCCCTTCTAAAGAATTCTATGAAGGGGTCCTACAAGATGGGGAGGGACTCAACAAAAAACGTCCATGGCATTCCTACAGCTGCTTCGGGCCATTTTGCTTCTTTGATGTTGATGGGATTGAGTCCCAGCCATCTGGAAGTGGTTCATGGGTGAATGAGGATGAAGTGGAATTCATTACCCTCCTATATCACCAATTAGCCATGAATTATCCAGAACTCAAATCTAGTTCTCTAGTAGCTGTCATATCACCATACAGGCATCAGGTGAAACTCTTGAAGGACCATTTTCGGTCGACCTTTGGGGATCAATCAAAGGAAGTGATAGATGTAAACACTGTTGATGGATTCCAGGTAACATGTTTATGTTCATGCATTTGGAGATCTTCTCTTATGTACTCTGGCAAGTAGCAGTGATCATAATGTTGCATCTTGTTGCTGATATGTAGGGCCGTGAAAAGGAAGTTGTCATTTTTTCATGTGTAAGATGCAACAAGGAGCAAAAGATTGGGTTTGTTTCTGATTTTCGACGAATGAATGTTGCCATCACCAGAGCTAGGTCTGCTGTACTAGTAAGTGCTCCTTATGCTTCCTCCTTAGTGCTTCTTTTTGCATGAATTGCAATAGCACACTAGCAGCAGTACTATCCTTTTTGCATGATGCTCATTGCATATGCATTATAACTAGAAGAAAGAGGTGAGTTTTAACGTCAGTAATTTAAAGAGATTTGTGGCCTAATAAGATGTATACATAAAGGAACAACGCGTGCACACACACACACACACACTCTCTCCCTCCCTCTCTCCCTCTCCCTCTCCCTCTCTCTCTCTCTCTCTCTCTCTCTCTCTCCCCCCTCTCTTCCCCCTCTCTCTCGGATGCTGCTGCAGTTTTAATTATGGCATGTGAGGTTATAATGCCTCAAGTCTCTTTTTGAGATCAGTGAGCTGTGTAATATGTAATTTCAAGTTCATGGGTTCCATCCATTCTCAACATGGGTTCCATCCATTCTCAAGGAGTTAGCTTTGGAAAAGTGAACCATATGTCCATCTAGTTCAGTTTGTGGCTGTACCACTATTTGCTTATATTATCATATTTTGTTGGTTTACTTTTGAATCCAAATAATAATTCGCATAACACAGGTCGTAGGTTCCGCTTCAACATTGAAGCAAGATAAACACTGGAACAATCTTGTCGAGAGTGCCAAAGAGCGAGGCCGCTATTTCAAGGTGTGATTGCTACTCTCTTCTTTTTTAAGCTTACAAAGCAAACATTTGGGTGAATCTAACTACGAGCATCTTGCAGGTTCCGAAGCCATTCACCACATTCTTTGCTGAGGATAAATTGAAAACCATGAAAGTGGAAAGGCTTCCTCCAGATGCAAGGAGAACTCAGGCACTTGAAGCAATCAACGAAGTAGTTGTAAGGCAAGAACTCATGGATGTCGATGATGCTGGCGACCAAGCGGATGGAGGGGATGATGATGCAATGGAGGCTGATGATGGAGGTGGGGATGATTAATTGTGGACCCACTACGGTATTGTTGTGGTCTGCACGGAGAAATTGTATCAGAGGACAGGTATATAGAGGAGCAATTTTTTTGAGGTGGATATGGAGGTTGCCCCCCAGCCAGCCTTCAGTTATAAACAGTGCAGTGATTCTTAGCAATTTTGGGAGGAAGAGGCAGCTGAATGCCTGAGTTCATTTCGCGGCAGATACCATCTTATGTTTTAAATTATGTACACAAGTTCTGTACACTAGGGAAAAAATTAACTGCAAAAGGGGCTTCTATTCATCCGTGCTTACCAATCTACGTTATGTCCATATTTTCCACGGTTCACAGTTCCTTCCATAGTAATGACAGCTTGGATTTTTGTTCATTGTTCATTCTTTTCCATGTACTGGAGTTCGGCGAGGAAAGTATGAACCATTAACATCACGTGTTATTGTTCATCATTTGTTCCACCAAGAATTTCTGACTCGAAGCCTACGGCGAAGTTACGAGGTATGCAGAGTGGCAGCAAAAACACGTGCTGTCTTGAGCTCGAGCTATGAGCATCCGCAGTCGCTAAGTGATTGCACGGACGTCCGAGTGTCCGACGAGGCGTATCGCGGCGACTTTAAAAGGCAGTGCCAGCGCTCCTCGAAAGACTCCGAAGGCACATTCCTCCATGGAGGCGAAGTGAAGTGAATCGTAGGGTTGCAAGTCGGGCACTCCAGCCCATACGAACTTGGATGGTTCGTTTTGTTGGAATATGAGTAGGCTATATTAGTATGGATTAAAATTTATCACGTAAATCAGAAAGCAATATAAGTAAGAGATCATATATCATTATCACTAGACACATAGTACAACAGAAGTAGAGTTAAAGCAGCCGATTCAATGAAGAACGCATTGGTGTAGTGGTAGTAGTCGATCGTCCTCTAGCCAACCGTCTCCTCGCTATCGTTCCAATCAGCGCTGTAGTCGCAACAGTGCCTCTACCGAGATTCACACGTCTAGCGATGGAACATTGTGCGTCGATATGCTAGCACCAGCGCGCACGACAGGGGTTATGAGAGGTGGTGGCTACGATTTCAACGAGTGTGTTTCAGGATACATCCCTCAGCCCTGCACCTCTCCTTATATAGCTTCCAATCGGATTCTTATCTGATACGAGTAGAGATCGTATTTCACTTGGAGACTATCATTCGAACTCTTATCGTTCCAGCCCATTAAGTGTGTGACTCTGTAGGTTCATATATATTTGGCCATAGGCCGAAAACTCCTTTCCGGTCCATAAGTCGGTAGCGGTCCCTAGCAGGATATAACAACTCCCAAATATACATAAAGATCATATCAGACGAACCTATATAGTGATTATGTACTGATTCTTTTGCCTCATGATACCGGATCGAACTCAAGACGAGAAGCGCACCATCCTATGATAGCTCGATCGTTCACTCGAGCTTGTAGTGGATTACTGAGTTGTGATTAACTTCTCAACCACATTCGGTATGATCATGCACTTTCTTAATCCAACCACATCGAGAGGCCCAGATATATCTCTCCTGTTATATAGGAGGGGCAAATTCCATTTTTGACCACTCATATTCCTCCACATGTTTTATAGTAAACCCGAAAACTACCTTTATGACCACCCAGTCACGGAGTAGTATTTGATAACTCCTAAGTAAACTATTACACATGTAGAAAACAATGACAATCTCAAGTCTAAGGATGCTACATACACTATGTATGAGACCAACTGATGACACTTAAGAATATAATAATTCCAGTAGTATCTCATGGTGGGTCAATCCAACATCATGTTCTCTAACATGTGTCCACATTATTGATTTGATATCCCATATCCATGAAACATGAAACATGATTATTAATCAATATATGTGCTGATTTATAAATCATAATTATCCCACATAATGATATAAGATTAGGAATAATTCAGAATAATATAAAAACATGAATAAAGAGTTCCACAAACAAGTCACATATTTATTGATCAATACGAAAGACATTTATTTAAGGGACAAAATAACATATTATTCAAAAGATCATAAACATAGAAGTTATACAATCATCTCCATAATTGCCTATACGGCATACCACTAACAAGTCAAAGCCCTGTTGTGGAGAGGAAGGACTCGTAAGGCAGGGTGGTCTCAAGAGAGACTGGGATTTTAGGCTACGCCTGGGAGCTCCAAACGGTTTCTGGATTTTAGTTTTTGGCTAAAATTACACTGTAGCGGATGTTAGTTTTTTCAAAGAAAAATTGAGAGAAAATTAAAAATTTTGAGGAAAAAACCCCCATTATAGCATCATGGACAATGCAAAGGAATACAGTAAAAACAGAAAAGTCAAAAGCCAAAATATGCCGAAATTAGAAGACAATGTGTTCTAAGTGGTTTCTGGCTTAAATAAGTTGAAAGCTAAAAAACCAATATTTGAAGCCATTTGGAGTGGGGCTGGCCAGCGATCTGATAGGCTAGATGTGTTGTCTTCACTGGAAATTGGTAATTTGGGAAATTTGGTATTGGGTTGATTTGGTTCGATCTAGGTTAGTGCATTAATATTGCATGATGTATGTTTTAGTTAACATGGGCCAAGTTGTCAATAAGTTGTGCCCAAAAATATTTTCTTGATCTTTGGATGTGCGGAGAAGCTTAAAGTCAACTATAGTCAATGGCAAGGATCATGGCTATGCTCATGGAGAAGTTAAAGCCTAGAATGATCAAGAATACCAGGTGAGATGGCTGAGTTCAAGCATGACACAATAAAGATGGGAAATGTTGAAGGTAAGGTTCAAACGACGGGTTATATTCCAAAATTAAAGACGGGAAATGTTGAAGGTAAGCCTAGAATGATCAAGAATACCGGGTGAGATTGCTTGTTATGATATATGAAAATACATCTAGAGCCATCTTGACTATCCTTCACCCATGAGCAAGTTATATTCCAACATTTTTTATTTTTGCCCAATTTTGGTGTAACCTTACTATTTCTTGAAAAAGGTTTGAACTTTGATAAGGATTTAAGCGATCATTGGTTGAAATAGGTTCCTGAGACCTCAATCAAGGTGTGTGCAAAATCTCATCTCATTTGGCCATGGATTTTAAGAGTTGCACCAAAAGTGTTTTGGATTCGAGCTGATTTTCTGTTATAGAAATAGGGGAATAGTCATACCGCTCTCAGGCTTGATAGGATCGGAGGTCGATCAGATCACCCTTCCACTGGTTAGACCGCCAATAGCTACCGGTCAGACCTCTAGGTGTAGGGTTTCAATTATTTGGCTTTTGAGTTAATTGGTTTGATTTTGATTTTCAATCTTGATCTTCATAGCTCAGTAGCTATTAGAGTGAATGATTAGTGAATACTTGGGGAAAATTTTTTAAGACACCATTCATCCCCTCTATTGTGATACCGGTCCTACAAAGTGGTATCAAAGGCTGGTTAGCTTTTCTCATAAATCTTAACCAATTTTAGAAGCCATGGTATCATACAAGTATTCAACCAAGTCATCCGTTTTCGATGGAGTTGATTTTTCTTATTGGAAAGCTCGTATGCAATCCTACATCGAGGCTCAAGAGCACCCAATTTGGATCAAAGTCAAGAATACACCAGATATAGAGACAAATAGCAAAGCTCATAATTTTCTGATTCAAGGGTTTAGTCAATATGAGTTTGAGCGCGTTGCTCACTTGAGAACTGATCATAAGATCTGAAAAAGACTCTCACTAACTACCATGAGGGCTCCATTGCGATTAAGAAAGTGATACAATAAATATTGAAGAAAGAATACTCAAATATCAATCACAAGCTTGGTGAATTCTTAGATGAGTTGTGGGGAAGATTTACCAAAATTATTCATGATTTGCATGTTGGCTTGACCTTTTCTGAATCTAAGAATGTACACCAACTATTGGGTGTACTTGATGTGAAAGTTTAGAGAATAAGGATCACTTCCATTAATGACAACACTATCATGAATGAACTTACCATAGATAAACTCTACTCGAGGTTGAAGACAATGAAATTGACTTCATCTCGTGTCTCCCCAAGATAGAGTCGATAGTACTTCTAATTGACCCTAGCCAGAGCAGCTCTTCTAGTTCTTTGGATTTTGGCTCTTCTGGGTTTTCATTGTTAGCTTTGCATTCTTTAAGTGATGAGCAGCTAAAGAAACTTTTTGAGGATGACTTAGCTCTCTTACATATCACAAGGTCAGGAACAAGAGGAAGGGTGGTCCTGTCACTTGCTTTGAGTGTGGTGAGCCGAATCACATTCGGCCCAAGTGCCCTAAGCTAAAGGAACAAGAGAAGGACTCTCAAAGGCGTCCTCAAGCTCATGACATAAAGTCCAAGAAGCCTAACTACCGCAAATTCATCAATTGGGTCCTTGTTGGTCTTGAGAACGTCGACATGAGTGTTGTAGACTCAGGAATAGATGACAACGAGGAAATCTTGCCTTGTTTAGATATGAGATGAAGTGACAGTAGAACTAAAAGTCCATCGGCTTTCAGTGTCATTGCAAACTCATCAAAAAGGAAGACTCGGTGATAGACGGCAAAATTTCACCCGAAAGCAATGCACTGTGCACTTACTGAAATGCACCGACTCTGGATTCGTATCTGTTGGATTAATTGGGATTGGCCCATTTTAATCTAGCAATTAATCAAATGAAATTCCTAGGCCCACAACTAATGCTAGGTAGAAAATTGTTTAGTCCCATATGGAGAATTGAATGGGAGTTACACCACTTTAAAAGGTGGAACGTGGTAACCCCCTTGTGGAATTGGAGCGAGCCAATACACGCGCGCGCTCGCTCGCTCGCTCGCTCGCCTCGCCACGCCACGCCGCGCCGCGCCGCGCCGCGCTGCGCCGTGCGGTGCGGTGCGGTGCGGTGCGGTGCGGTGCGTGTGCGTGTGCGTGTGCGTGTGCGTGTGCGTACGTACGCGCGCAGGCGTGTCGGGTGCGGGCGCGTTTTTCTTTATCTATTCGAAAATCGAATCGACTCGCAGTAACTAGCATTAACGAGTGGCTGGCAGTAACGGTGCAGTTACCAGTGGATTATGACTGCGGTTACTTCCGAGGTAATGGCTGCAGTTACTCTGGCCTCTTCGTTTTTGCTGTTACAAAAGACTCTCTACTCCATACGGGAAAGGAAGGGAGAACAGTATTCTGGTGGTTCTGTTTTTGTTGCTGCTCTCTGTCATCTCCAGTCCAGAATCTTGCGCGCACAAGTTTCTGGGCGAGTAGGCCTCCGGAACTTCGTCCGTTTGTGTACCTGCACGGGTAGGCGGGCGATCAAGTTTTTGGGGAGCGCATCAGCGCGACTACTCAATCTGCGACGTCTACTTCCTGGTGGTGAACCGTTCGCGGGACTGCACTGCGAACATCTTCCTGCATCAAGCTTCATCCTGCATCACGCCTTGATCGACTACATCGAATAGGCCATCATGTCGACTGATGGTAACGGCGCCTCCGGTGTCTCCGGCACTGGCCCCGCCCGAGGGTATAAATCTAAAACTTTTCTGCTGTATTTGTTTCTGTGCGCTATGAATATGTTAATAGATGTTTCTGTTAGCTTGTTCGTTAGCGAATATGAATACATCGTTGCTAGATCTCTCATGCATGTTTATGTCATGTTTTATATGCTGAATTTCTGGATTAAAATATGCCGAAAATTGACTAGATTTCCAACAGTATCAAGCTGGCATCAGTCACAGCTCTTGAAGGAGGCATGAAGCGAAAATGTAAGCATGTAAACTGGTGCAAGTGTGAGTGTTCGTGAACCCAGGGTAAGGAAGAATCAGGTCGGTTAGTGCATAAGAAATGGATTGAATTTTTCTACCAAAATTTACGAACACGTTAACTTTGATTCTACAGGATCACAAAACAAAGACAACAAACGATAAAAACAAGTGTATATGTGCGCCAGTACCACACTAGCACTCTCAGTTCCCTACTTCATACAGTGCATTTATCGTCTACCTGGTCAAGGCCAAATATCATCTATGTGCCTTCTTTTTTCTTTTTCCTTTCCTTTTTGTTGTTGCAAGCAAAGCATCAGAGTACATTGTGCCAGCAAAGACATGTGATATGAAAAGATTTGAGTTATATCGATGTGCCGTACGCTGTTGCATGATTGCAGAGGCCAAAAACCCATTTAAAGGCATCACAAGATGTGCTGAGGGCAGTGAGAGATGGAGGGGGAAAGAAATAGAGAGCACGTGAGCTGTAGGATTGAGAGGCATGGAGAATTGTAGCAACTCCTTAAGAATGGTACTGCTGTCTATGGCTCATGCATTCAGTGTTCTAAAAGGCTGACACGGTGGTTGCCGAGACGGCGCTTACGCGTTGGGCGGCCGCTGGCTGCCACGCCTTTGTCCCTCGGTGGGAGGCTAGGCGGCTGGACGGTCAATGGCAGGTTGAGACGGCCTAGATGCGGTGGCTTGACAGGCGCTCGCTGTGGCGGCGTGGCGCTTAGGTGTGCGTATTCGGCAACTGGTAGGCTCGCAGCCGCACAGCCATAACTGTGCCTAGAGTCCCAATGCGGCACCTCGATTCCTAGGATGGCCAGTGGAGCCACATCACACAACCAAGCGAGCGCCATGGCAATCCAAGAACCCATGGCTAGATCCCCCGAAAGAGCACATAATTTAGGGGAAGAAACCCCGAGCAATAGAACTAAAACGAGAGGGGAAAAGTTAGGGGATAACACTGGGATAGGTTGAGGAGCAGTCGAGTGGAGGTAGCCGGTGAATTCGCTGTCGCCTACGCCAGATCCAACCAGAGCGACGCCATCGGCAGGAGCAAAGAAATGGGGAAATTTTATTTATTTGCCACCCTTACGACTCGGGTGGCAACAGATTTGCCACCCGGGCCCATTGTCAGTGACTCAGGTGACCTCACATGTAAGTGATAAAGTCTCGGTGTCAATCTTAAGAGTGGCAAAAAATTGAATCTCCCGTGCTATGTACTGTTCACACACCAAGCAAGCAACAGGTTGGGAAAATAGAAAGTGTTGTTGTGAAGTGCCAATACGTGCTTAGAATGACTAAAAGTAGCTAGCCACGTTGACTAGAGTCACTAGCTAATAACTAGAAGATAGAATTTCAACCGTTACATTAGACTTAGTAAATAAATTAATGTATCCCTGAGATAAATTAGTAAATAAGTAGCTATCCTCTTTTTTTTTTAATTCGGCCACTTAGGCCCTGTCTAGGTCTCCTAGGTGCTAGGCCCCTCCTCGCCGCCCAGGTCTCCTAGGTGCTAGGCCTCTCCTCACCGTCTGCCTAGCGCATTCTTGGCCTCTCCTCACCATCCGTCTAGCGCATTCTTGAACATTGCATGTATGATAAGGTGAAATAAAGGTGCTACATCTGGAAAGTGGAACATAGTTTTTCGAACATAGGCCTATAGGTGTTGGTGATGCAATTGTTTACGGTTACGAAATATTGTGGGCTGGAGGGTGTGGGGGTGAAGGCCCCCGTGGTACGAACTATGGGTCTAAGTCGAACATGTAACTTAATAATGGGTAATATGCCTCCCAAAGTCTGTAAATATATGTAAGCAGCTATCTGTATACCAAAATTAGCAAACTTGGTGATGAAATCATAAATTAGGATTATGAATAGTTATAATGATTGAAAAAGATGCTTGTTTCTCTATTTCTTGCAACTCTACAAATCGATAAATGACAATAGATAAAACTAAAATACCAAATCATTCACAATTGCACAAATTGACCCTCGTTATCTCTTAATGCAGAGTCGCAACCCATAGCCACCACCCGCCAGCCCCCCTCAGTAGGTAGCTAAAAAGGAGTTAGAAAGGACTTTATTTATTGATACTTCAGAGAGACAACAGACAAGTACGGTCATAGACAACCAAATGCCAATTGATACTGAATTGAGTCTAGATTCTTGAATACAAAAAGCAGAATAAAAGTGCAAGTGTGCAACTCTGGCAACTAGTGTTTGTGACTTTGTGTTCATTTCTTTTTACTCTGCAACACTGCAAGGACTGAGTACAATACTAGAATTGCATAGACATTCTGTAAAGGACTAAAGGAGAGTAGGACACTAGGACGGTAGGAGATCAAACCATGCCATTGTCATTGCCATTGATTTCATTTGTCGGCAATGCCAACTTACAATGCCCAAGTGCAGAATCCACTACAATCCAGATATTTTAATTGCAAGTAGAAGCTCCTCCGGGCTCTAGTAGCAGTTGTGCCAACTGGCAACAAATGCTGAGATGCATATCCCTGATGGCCTGATGAAATCCCCTTCCTCTGGCCTTCCCTAATCCCCAATTCACATAAATCCCTAATCCCCTCTTGGGCTCCCACAGTCTCACTCCCAGCCAGCCAGCCTCCTTGCAGACCTGCTTGGCTACCTTCCAGTGACCTAGCCTCCCTCTCCCTTAGTCCCATGGCGACTTGGCCTCACGGGCTCACAGGCGGGCTCCGGGCCTCCGACCTCCTGCCTACTCCTAGCTCCCTCTGGTGCAGCAAACTAGTAATGCTCCTTCCCAAGTCCCGGCTAGCTAGCTCTCCCTCACGGACCTAGTCACCAGATGTCCAAATTGATAGATCTAGCGGTAGGCGCCTAGGATGCTAGAGGTGCCTGGTCGGCTGCACCGCTATAGGCCAGCGGGCGCCACCTGCTCAGAGCCGGGCGCCCCACCGGCCCACCACAATGGCGCAAGGCTTCCTCAGGCCATTTGGACTCTGCCGCCTCCAAGGCTCCAAGCTGCTCGCCACCAGCTGCTCGCTGCCACTCGCCAAATCGCCAACGCTGTTGCCTGTCTATCACCAAGACACCAACCACAGCCATAGGAGCACTTCACAGAATAATTAGGGATCGAAATTTGGTGGCTTGCTGTTGCTGTCGAAGCCTCAAAACTGAATTGATTGATTTCATTCATTGGTTGGCCTGCCCACTATGGGCTTCCGCTTTGGACATTTGGTATTTGCTTTTGGACTTTGGTGGCTTGTTGTGCTGGTCATTGGTGAGTAGGGATGGAAACAGTCGGATACGATTGAATAGTCTCAAATACGAATGCGAATCCATATTTGAAAATGAATACAAATATAACTTTGAATATTCTTGAATGCAAATATGAATCGAATGGCGTAACAGATACAAATTCGAATCGAATATGTATTTAATTCGGTTGAATATGAATATCCTCCTACAGCTTCTGTAACAAATCTCAGTAAAATAAATTCCTAGCGGTATTGCCAGGTTTTCACCAGTTTTTGACCGGTTAATGGAACAATTACCAGTTTCAAATCGCCCAAATTCAAATTTTGAATCACAAAATTTGTCTGGGTTTTTCCTGAGATTTTCGCTTGTCCGCTCGGCTGGGCCGACCGACTGATAGGCATAGGAAATGAATCGAATAGTCTTAAATACGAATATAAATACAAATATTCTCGAATACGAATATTCTCAAATATGGATACAAATATTATCGAATATGAATACAAATATTTTTTAATATGGATTTTACTTACTACATTTGTATTTTCTTGGATACAAATATTAGATAAAACGGATTATCCATTACCATTTTCCACCCCTACTGGTGAGTGCCATGGTTGGCCGATTGGCCTAGGCGCCTGCATGGCTTATTAGTTACTGGGCATTGGGCAATACTTGTGTCTTCCTCCCTCTCAGTTGACGACTGACGAGGACGTCCAAGGACCATAGCCGGCGCATGGCATGGTGGCGCCCCAGCCAGAAGTAAGGGGCTAGGGGGTATCTACTCTCCGATCGGAGGTAGGGTGAGCGCCAGCCCCCTTGATCCACCGGTGCATCCGCCACTAGGGGGTACCTACTCTTTGACTATTGGTAGGGTGAGCGCTAGCCCCCTTGATCCACCGGTGCGTTCACCACTGGGAGGAGGGAGAGCTTACCTTGAGTGTAGTTGCTATTGTAAACTCACTACATGTCATAATTGGCAATGCAATGCTGGAAACAGCATCATGTGGCAATTTTTGCTAAGTTATATTGAGCTTGCAGATTGGTGCTTTTGTTGGATATAAAATGCCTTTTATATATCCAGGGTTCCAGTTCACGACAAACTTCAAGGCAACTCATGGTTCGGATCGCTGAGAGGAATAAAGAATGCGGAGCAGCTAGAGGAACTGGATACGATAAACGACCTGCAGGGGGGCACTAGCCAGCCCCCGCCGGATACGATTCACTGGATACACAAACAGCAGATGAAAACTACTCAGCAAAATCGGCCCACAGAATCTAATTCCTATGCTGCTTCTCACATACAGCACAAGTTTAATCTGAAAGCTTGCAAGGTATGCAACATCATGAGATGGCCATCATCTACTCCTAGCTTGCAACTTTGCTGGTGAAGTATGGGACCTGCAGATGCTGTGGGATCAAGGAGATGTACTGCGGTACAGGTAATGGCCACCAGAATATCAGACTACGACAACACCGCGGGATGGTTGGAAGCCGCATGCAGCATGGTGCCGAGAAGAAACAGGAAGGTACATACGAAACAATTTTAGCCTGATACCATTAGAGTTGCCACAACTCATGACAAGTACTTTCATAATTTAGTATATTCAAAATTTCAAATATATTTTGATAACCCGGCCCAATATGAACTGAATCCACGTGATCCATGTGTGTGCACAAGTGCATAAGAATTTAGTCCCACCTTATTCATCAAGGTTGGCCATGGCCAATATCTAACCCCCATTGCTAATTACAATCTAATCCCCAAGTTAACTCTTACGCGAAACGAGGATGAAAGCGTAGGTGAGGTTGGTATGAGTGCACGGTTTGTCTGGCGTGAGTATGGACCTGAGCCTAATTAGAGCTAGGGCGTTACAAATGGTATCAGAGCTAACACTCGTGATTACATGTGTGTACGGATCAGGGGCGCAGGCATATTTTTCATGGCAAATGTGGGCCTGGATGAGTAGGCACACAACATGGCATATGTGCTGGATTAGACGTGTGCCAAGATACAAGATCTTGGTCATTTGCCTCAGTTTGGGTATGTTGAGTTGACGAAGATGTCAGGTCCTTTGAGGATGGAGTGATAAGCTGGCCGAAGATGAATTGAATCCATGTGGCTCATGTGTGCGTGCATAGGTGTATAAGAATTTAGTCACACCTTACTTGTCAAGGTTAGGCATGACCAATATATAATCCTCATTGTAAATTGCAATCCAACTCCCTAGGTTAATCCTTTTACACGAAACGAGGATGAAAGCGTAAGTGGGATTTGTATAAGTGCGTGGTTTGTTCGGCGTGCAGGTAGACATGAGTCTAAATGAAGCTAGGGCATTACACATATTATCATAAAAATTGATGATCAAATTTATATATTAGAGACCGTTTCAATTCCCAAAATGACATATACTTTTGAACGGAGAGAGCACAAAACAAAGGCATTATGTGTATTTTTTTATAAAAAAAAAATATATTTTGAACCTAGTGTTAATGTATCTACTGTGGTAGTTGTACCATGCCATCACTCTCACTTTCCAACTTCAAATAGTGAATATATTATTAACTTCGGAATTCGCACATGTGCTATGAGCCTATGACCAGTTTATGTGTATTATTGTAGGACCGAAATGACGACAGAGGGGGGGGGGGTGAATGTCGCTCGCTTCAAAATCGTCCCCGAGAAATCGAACACTGATTTTTCAAAAAGATGCAAAACAAAGCAGCTCACAGAAAATTAAAATTAATTTTGCTGAAAACTGGAACGCATGCGATACCCAAAAATTCAGCATAAATCATAGATCAACCAGCAAAAATTTTAACCAAAAATAATGCTGTTTGATCTACATGCAAAATAGATGAAGATCAGCTGAGAAAAAAAATTTCTTGTACACATGCCCAACGAGAGAATGAACTGATAGCTTGTTTTGAACGGAAGCTTCAGAGAAAGAAACCGGCACAGGAAAATGGCTAACAGCCGAAACAAGGATTCGAGAAATGCATGCAGAACTCTTGCCGAAACCCAAAATACTGCTATCCGAAGGACACAAAGACTACACTAAAAAGAGATCAGATAATCTGCAGAAATTCAGAGGAAAGATGCTGCACAAAGGATGAAGTCGGCAGAAAACTGAACACTTGAGATACAGCCGAAAATACAGAGACTGCAGTAAAAGCTCTAGACCAAATTAACACAGATGAAAAGAAGGGAATTAGCTTCTCCCTTGAGGCCAAAAGAATGAGGCAAAGAACCAAACAGTATTGGGATTTGAGGAATGCAAATATTTTAACCCAAGAGCAAATAATTCAGATTATGACAAAATCTGAACCTCTTGCAAAGACTGAACCAAAATTCAAATTCCTCTCCAATCCATGATCCTTTGGCTATGAAATTTTGCAGATATGTTAGCAATAGCCATGGGATAATCCAGATCAAATTTCATGCCATTTCTCCAAGGGAATCAAAAGGACCAAGAAACCCTAGAAACTCAAAAGCAAGAATAGAGGAACTCAAATGAGGAAATCCGAAATTAAACTCAGTTTGCTCTTAGGATTGACTAGCCAAATGGCTTTTGAGCATCTCCCATGTCATAGCAACCCATTTTGGCACTTTTCAGCAAGCAAGAACTCAAACCAACGAAAATCAAGAAATCACTCAAAAGTGAAGAACGAAGAACAGAGAGGCTGAACTAGAGAATAAACTTCAACCTTTCATTCCAAATCAAAAGAGGAGTCCCGATACCACGATTACATATAGAGGGAGGATTACAAGACTCTCAAATCATCTACCCATTCTCACAAGCTCTCACACACCCATACATGCTTGAGTTGGGGGATGAACACACACAGAGAGCTCACATGGAAACCATCCAAGGGGACAAGCTCTCAACAGACTCTGTCTCCCCCCAACTACTAAAGAGCCAAAGCTAAACAACCCTCTAAAGACACTTTTTACTCAATCAACCCCTAGCTCTCTCCTAAAGCCTCTATTGGGCATGCAGCCCCTCACAAGTATTTATAGTCTACGGCTAACGGGTCTTTGCCCCGTTACGCCCGCTAAACCCAACGGAGCCCGCTCCCGCTTGTGCAGCCTTGCGAAATTCCCGATTCGCCCCTCCTGCACCTTCCGAGAAGCTTCCGCGCTCCTTGCCTCGCACGCCTCGCAACCACCTCGAGTCCACGTCGTCTTCGACACATCCCGACCGTTCTGACCTCAGCGCCACCTGCGCCTAGTCCGGTCCACCGTGTCTCGCCACGACTCCGCCTCGACGTCCTGCAGTCACACAGACAAGAAACACATCAAATAGCACCGCTCGATACATGAAAGCGTAAATACCATCATACTTACCACAGATGAAGTCCAAACCAGTCGAATCATCGGAATATGCGTCCTAATCCCATACGACCAAGTTTGACCAAAGTCCGACCGAGCCCGTTGCACCACGCAACGTCAAGGTCCAAACAACCCAAACCAAACTCGACTATCCTAAACCGATGTCAATTACTCATCATACACATGGAATGACCTACACATGGTCTCTCAATTATTTTCTTTTTGATTGTACGAACCAAAAAAACCCTTTTAAAGGCAGCACAAGATGCCCTAAAGGCAGCAAAAGGAGTCGAGTCAGTTGAGAAACAAATAAGTGTATGCACCAGAGGGGCAGAATTCGTAATGTAGTTTTTGAGATTATACTCGTAGGATTGGGAGGTGTTGGGAGTCAAGGTTGTGCACAATAGCAACATGGAGTGACTTCTACAGTTCCTTGCGCAGCCTGTATACATTTTGAGGCCTGATCAACCAGAGTGCCCGGAGTTGAGTAGAGGATCACTTGGACATCTTGGCACCTCGATCGAGATATCCATAAGGACCATCTCTCTCAACTGCACCTCCATACAATTCAGTAGAAGTTAGGGGAGAGCATTAATGTAACTCAAATGGGCTCCCATTCTGCATGATTCCACTCAGTACTTAATTTTGGAAGGTTGATTGTTTGTCATGCGCAAAGTTTATTGTCTTGGTAATGCTACTAATCTGCACATGTACCTTCAACTGTAGCTGATCAATACTGGTGCTCAGTTTGGCTGTGGCTTTTTTTAACTGTAGTTGGCTTATTTTTCACTGTAGTTGATGGTTGCTTATTTGGCATAATTAAATTAAAAAAAATTAAAATAGAAAAAATATGTTAGCCTATCTCGTTAATGCAAACGAATATGGGAAAAAAGAACCAGCAAAAAAACTCAAAAAAATCCAAAAATCAGACAAAGACGAAATTTATAAATAGTGAAAAATAAATTGGAAGTCAGAAGTTGAAACTGAAATGAGCGGAGCCTAAACGCTATGATTGGAGGTACAGAGTGCTGCAAAGCAGTACTGAGCTTGTGGTCAGTGCTTTTCTCGGATAAAAAAAAACCTTTTTGTTTATCCATGGACCATGTAGAATTTCATGTGTAGAATTCCATCATAAATTGAAAGTAAAAAACAGACATAATTACTTTATGATTTAAATATTGCAAATTTCATATCAAGTTTGAATTTTTACTGGTAGGATTTGAAGTTTTATTATATTTTGAATTTAAAAGGCTTAGTGAAGGATGTAGATGTCAGTAGGATTTCGGAATTTGCAAGATATAGCAAGTGATATTACTATCACTAATTATTTACCATATTAACAGCCATTCATTTAATGACAGGTGCCGAAATATTAGTTATTTCAATATTTACTACGTAGTAATTAACCATATTAGCCTTGGAATGGTAATAGACGACCTATTACCACTTATGAGGTGAGAGGAATATCAACCCTTGGATCATGCACAATGAACGGTTCACATGAATCTGGGTGTACAGTAAAGAATCCATCTTATTAACTGTCAAATCATGTGATTGTCTTTGTGCTGATTACAGCTGAGAACTGATAACGGAACAGTTAGCTAGCAGAGCTAGCCAACGTCTTCTATTATGACTCATGACAAGTATAACAATGTTGCAACAGCCGTAGATGAACAAAACTGGCCAATAAAGTCCACTGAAAAACATGCCCATTTCTTTTGCAGCTGGGTACACACGGTGATCTCAGTGACGAATATGACACCGAGGCGGCAATATATTCTATGCACTCAAGTTTATGGTGTATTTATCATATACCTTAACTAGAAAAGTTATAAATTTTTTTCGAAAATATTTCTACATATATTCTAAACTTACTTTAACTATACATAAAATTTCAAATTCAGATTCATTATGGGCCTGTTTGGGAGAGCTCCACCAACTTCAGATTCACGAAAAACGTGGATCTGGAGCTGGATTCACCGTGGAGCAGCTCCATAGTGGATCTGGGATTCGTCAAAGTGTTTGGTACAGCTCCACCTCCCTCTCTATCTCACTTCCACCTGAGCCCCACGCGTCAGGGGGCAAAATGAAAAAAAATCCCGGCGGCGCAGGCGCGGCAGCGGCCGGCGGGTGAGGCGGCCGGCGGCCGGCAGGCGCAGGCGGAGAAGAGGAGGAGGCGGAGCGGCCGGCGGGCGAGGAGGAGGCGGAGAAGAGGAGGAGGCGGAGCGGCCGGCGGGCAAGGAGGAGGCGAGCGGCCGGCAGGCGCAGGCGAGGCGAGGCGAGGCCGGCGGCCGGCAGGCGAGGCGAAGGCGCAGGGGAGGACGGCGCAGCGACGAGAAAGAAGAAAAACGAACCGTTTTTTTTGTGTAATCAGTGGCATGGTGGGTAATTTTCCCCAACTCCACCAATTTGAGTTTGGTGGAGCACCCCTTGATGTGCTCCACCAATTTGGTGAATCTGGAGCTAGATCCATGGTTTCGGTGGAGCAGATCCACGGTGGAGCTGCTGGAGCTGGAACTGTTTGGCTTGGAAAAGTGGATCTGGATCTGAATTTGGTGAATCTGGAGCTGGTGGAGCTCTCCCAAACAGGCCCTATATATTAGCGGTAACAAAAAAGAGAAAATCTGACAATGGTTAGAGTTCAAATTTGTTGGAATTTTTTTGTAGCTTTTAACATAGAATGAATTTGAACTTGAAATTTTATATATAGGTAGAGTAAACCATAAAATACATATAGAAATATTTTCGGAATTTTTTATAATTTTTTAATTGAAATGCACGGTGAGTGCGCTCATAGGATATATTACCCACCAGGACTATGGTAGAATCCATATGTTTCCTCAAGTTTGAATTATATATGAAGTCAAAGACAGCAAGAGAGAACCAAGAGATGCATAAAGGCAGCGAGGTAGTGAAGTATAGTCCCGAGAGATGTAGAGTCAAGACATAGAGAAGTCTCTGCATTTTCTCTATAGGTGGAATTTACGTTTCTTCCTTGCAGTGAGCTGTACGAATAGGAGGCATCTGGAATGGTTCCGCTCAAAACGGTTTAGGTTTCTAATTTCTTACATATTTTTTACTATTCAATAATTTCGTTTTTTTCTGATTTTTTTACTTTTTTTGAGCTTTTTTACCGGTTCCTTTTTTCCTGTATTCGTTTGTACTTTCCATGATGGGCTAATCTGTCCAACTCCTCCTCGACGCGCACTCTCTCGCTGACCTCACTGGTAGGACCACCGCTTGGAGCCACCCGCTTGCCGCGCAGGGTCCCGTCCGCCTCGACACGCTCCTTGTCGAACTCGATGGCCTCGCCGGCGGTGCCGTCACTTGGAGCCACTTGCTCGCCGTGCTAGGTGTCCTCCTCCTCGGAGTGGTGGAGGCCACCAATCAAGGCTAAGCGGGTCGCCTCCGAATGCCCCGGGTAGTCGGCGACCACCTGCTCACTCACGCTGCTCGGTTCCACCAGTAGTTCGCCCTCGCCGCCCGCACTTCCTCCTCGGGTAACCAGCTTTCGCACCTCCTCCACCCAATGCGGCTTCTGCTCGTAGTCGTCGGGGAGCGCCCGGTCGATCTCGTCGCCCGCATCCATCCGAAGAAAGCTTCAAATTTCCGAAATTTCGTCGTAGAATTCTGAAATTTTTGAATTTATTTGAATTTTTAGGATTCAAATAGCGCGTTTGAATTTTTTGATAGAAATTCTCCGAAAAAACCGAAATTTTCGATATTTCCGAAATTCAGAATTCTCGGGAGGGTCTGTTTTTTTATTTTCCGAAAATGTAATCCCTGGTTCCAGGCGGCATGACAGTATCAGCAAAAGGCATACGAAAACTTCGGCGATAAAGCCTCGCCACAGTTGCTAAGAACCACATGGTCTAGAAAATATGTCTGAATTATATTAGTACTCTGTGTGTCTGAATAAGATTAGTACTCCGTGTAACTAATATCCAACTTATACTTACATGGATCGCTACAAATTCATTTCAGGTCAGGGGAAGTCGAGTCTAATATTTCATTGCACAATGCATATTAATGTAAACCAAAAGGTTATGAACCTGCATGCATTTACTCCCAAAGTGTCCAATGCAGATCTTTTTGCTTCATGCAGAAATGGTTAAGGGCTTGTTCTTTTTTGCTGCGGTTTATGGCTGAAATTTTTGAATTTTAGCTGTTTGCGACAGAGATTACAGAGAGATACTCCCTTGCGATTTTGGTTGATACAGATGTTGGGCTTTTAACGTATACTATAATTAACTTGTAGACCCCGTCTTGAAAAAATACTCCGTTTAAAAGTTAGGTATTGTAACAAAAATCAAAAGCTACTTTTAGAAGCTGAAAAGAACAGGGCTAAATAGCTCCTCTATTTTTGCACTTTATGGTGACTTGGTGTTCTTGTCAGATGAGGGGAGGGGTGTTGTTGGAAAGTAGTACGACTATGTGTTCAAGGCATGCACTCGTTGAAGTTGAGTTACGGATACTGGTTGCATGATTGCACGGAACATAGGTGCCATGCCATAAAAGAAGGCCAATAGTAAGATGGCGAGAGCTCAAGATGGGTGCCTCAAGAGGCGAGAAGATTGGACATATCTGCCACTAGTGTGAGCTAAAATTGATGTTCAAGCTAGGAATAGTTGGCCATTTCCTCTGCGCACCAGAAGAGTAGAAATTGGTTTGCTCATGAAATATGAATAGTACTTCTAGGTTTGTGAGGCATTGGGAGCTCGGCTACATGGCTCACTCACGCTGCCCGGCTCCACCAGCGGTTCGCCCTCGCCGCCCACACTTCCTCCTCGGGTAGCTTGCTTTCGCACCTCCTCCTCGCGGTGCGGCTTCTGCTCGTCATCATCGGGGAGCGCCCGGTCAATCTTGTCGCGCGTAGCCATCCGAAGAAAGCTTCAAATTTCCAAATTTTCGTTGAGAATTCTGAAATTTTTAAATTTATTTGAATTTTCTGGATTCAAACAGCGCGTTTGAATTTTTCGACTGAAATTCTCCGAAGAAACTGAAATTTTTGATATTTCCGAAATTCGGAATTCTCGGGAGGGTCTGATTTTTTTATTTTCCGAAAATGTAATCCCTGTTCCAGGCGGCATGACAGTATCAGCAAAAGGCATACGAAAATTTCGGCGATAAAGCCTCGCCACAGTTGCTAAGAACCACATGGTCTAGAAAATATGTCTGAATTATATTAGTACTCTGTGTGTCTGAATAAGATTAGTACTCCGTGTAACTAATATCCAACTTATACTTACATGGATCGTTACAAATTCATTTCAGGTCAGGCGAAGTCGAGCCTAATATTCCATTGCACAATGCATATTAATGTAAACCAAAAGGTTATGAACTTGCATGCAATTTACTCCCAAAGTGTCCAATGCAGATCTTTTTGCTTCATGCAGAAATGGTTAAGGGCATGTTCTTTTTTGCTGCGGCTTATGGTTTTTGGCTGAAATTTTTGAATTTTAGCTGTTTACGACAGAGATTACAGAGAGAGATACTCGTTTGCGATTTTAGTTGATACAGATGTTGGGCTTTTAACGTGTACTACAATTAATTTGTAGACTCCGTCTTAAGAAAATACTCCGTTTAAAAGTTAGGTATTATAACAAAAGCCAAAAACCACTTTTATAAGTCAAAAAGAACAGGGCCTAAATAGCTCCTCTATTTTTGCACTTTGTGGTGACTTGGTGTTCTTGTCAGATGGATTGGGCTCAGGTGCAAGGCCCCTGCACTTAGCGTCGTGCAGGGGCCGGTGAAAACGCGACACGTGTCCCAAAAATTCAAAAAAATACTTAAAAAATCCATAAAAAATAAAAAAGTTATTTTTTAAGTAATTAAAAAAAATACTTTTTAAGTATCCAAAAATACTTTAAAATTTTTTAAGTATTTTTTGGATTTTTAAGTATTTTTAAATTTGTTGGACACATGTCGCGCTAAAATGTATTTTTTTAAGTACTTAAAAAATATATTTTTTATTTTTTGGATTTTTAAGTATTTTTGTAATTTTTAGGACATGTGTCCCATTTTCACCGGCCCTGCACGGCGCCAAGTGCAGGGCCCTGCAACTGAGCCCAATCCTTGTCAGATGAGGGGAGGGGGTGTTGTTGGAAAGTAGTACGACTACGTGTTCAAGGCATGCACTCGTTGAAGTTGAGTTACGGATAGTGGTTGCATGATTGCACGGAACATAGGTGCCATGCCATAAAAGAAGGCCAATAGTAGGATAGACATACCTGCCACTAGTGTGAGCTAAAATTGATGTTCAAGCTAGGAATAGTTGGCCATTTCCTCTGCGCACCAGAAGAGTAGAAATTGGTTTGCTCATGAAATATGAGTAGTACTTCTAGGTTTGTGAGGCATTGGGAGCTCGACTACATGGCTTTGTAAGCACAAGGAAGAAAGTGTGTGAGAAAGTCGTCACAGTAATGCACCGGCACTAAGCCTCTGCTTCAGATGACAGCCATGAACTGAGAGGGATGTCCTTCCTTTCTGTTTGTAAACAAGCAGATGTGAGAGCCAACCTGATGAAATGCGCCGACGAGAGGGATGTGGTCGTCTTTAGTAGCTGTCACAATAATTCTGTTCTATCGCCATAGCCAGTCAGCAATTTCATGGGCTAACATTTTGCAAGCAAGAATACGATGTAAGTACGGAAATGACTCATTACACTACTATAAAAACCTAATGTTAGACATCATATCACATACGGTTCTCTAAAACCATCTGTATTAAATACAATCACAGACCATAGTTTGAATCTCATTTGTTATATATCCAATTAGTGAAGAGTATAGACCATAGTAGCGGGACGACCAAGGTTAATTTTTGTATAACCCTACATCTGAGAGCACTAAACTAAAATTTGAGCTTTATACTAATTTTAGTTGATTACATGTTCTTGAGAATGTTCTTTATACTCATTTCAACAGTCATCATGTTTTAGACCATCACTGAGGTCTCTCCGGATAGGGTCCCTTGCAACCGAAGAAAGCAGTTGCAGCATTTTAGACTACCTATGGGATAATTGGAAGGAAACGGGTCCCTATCACCATAGCAAACTGGAAATGCTTGACAGAAGACGAGAGAAATGTGCTATGGAATTTCAAACTCGTTCGAGATCCCAGCAGAAGTCCAAGAATACGTGCAACACATGGTAAGATATGTTAAACTATCTAGATGTTAATAGGTCCATAACTTCATGGGGGTCTAAAAAAATGTGATTGCCTCCTGCAGCAAACATTGACTACCAAATATTTTGAAGGCTCATTCCAAGAAAACAAGGAGTACCTAGGTTGCACGCGATGCCTAGGGGTTTACGTATCTTGGAGGCACAGATTCCCGAACAACTCTGACGACTGGCTTCAGGATATCTGGATTGCGCGTGCTCTTGGACCTGCATGTGCCGTGCGCGTGAGGTGGCATGGACGCATGGTGCAAGCTGAAAGCTCGAAACACCAAAGCCTACTCGACCACTCCTTACTCCCCACCACCCTAGGTCCAGTCGAGCCAACAGCTGAGCAGTCCCCACCTCCCCTCCTTGCGTTGCGTCTCTCCCAATCGGCCAGTCCCCGCCAGGTAGTGGTGGTGACGACGACGAGCACTAGCAGTCCAACGAGACCCTTGTCGGCGAGGACGCTGCTAGGAGGTGGCAGAGACTGGTGAGGGTGGGAGCCCGAAGGGTAGAGCCGCAGGGAGGAGGCCACCTCCTCTTTGCTCTCCTAGATCCCAGTCCCCCTCTCCCTTGGTGGTGGCGGCGGCGAGCAATTCGGCGCAGTGAGGCAGTGGCCAGTGAGGGCGTTGCTACTTGCTAGCTAGGAGAGTAGGAGGCGGCGGAGGCTGGAGATGGCAGCAAGGGCCGGAGCTCAAATGGCAGAGCCACAACGGAGGTCCAGAGGCGGAGGCGTCGACCTTCAAATGTCAGATGCATAATGTGGCAATGTGGCAATGCCCAAATGGACTTGCCCAGGCTAGATTTTTTTTCTGGCTCCACCTCTGGATGTACGAGACGGTAGCCTATGCGATGGCGGTTTCGAGTGCTGCGACGGTGACCTGACATGGGAACCGCGTGGGTGTGTGGCCATGCGAGGCGACATGGGCGGACCTAATGAAGATCATGGGTGTTCAGCTGAATATCCAAATTCTTTGGCGAAATACCATATATTTAATAGGTATATCTGGCATATATATATATTGATAATTGGTCAAAATACTTCATATTTATACGCCTAGTAGATTTTAGCCCACTCCCACACATCCGTCTCCCCAATTCGTCTCAAAAACTATAACCTAGCTGAAGGTTCAAAAAGGCTAACTAGAGGGAGCGGGTGAATAGATGATTTTAAAAAAATTGGCCAAAACCGAGTTTTATGCAGAATTTAAATTCAAGACAGTAAGCGAGCGGCGGTGAGCACCAAGCATTGCTTAAACAGATCGTCTCTAGCCAAATCGCCTACAATTGGGGTCTTGGGAGGGAGCGTGCAACGGTGGTTGGGCCACTGGGGCCTACAAGGCATACCACACACGTCAACAATAGTACAAGTGCATCCCTATTTTCAGGTTTCAAATGTCATATTCCCAATTCAACAATTTTTTCTTAATTATTTTGTAATTTTTCTAAATTATTTAAGATGTTGTCTCTACTACGAACAATTTATACTGATGTTGTCTACTACGAACAATTTATACTTTGATTTTTACTACTATAGACATCTACTTTTCTATTAAATAATATTTTATATTAATTCTGAATATCCATCCTAAAAATCTTAGGTCCATCACTACGAGGTGAGGTGGTAGGCCGAGGTAAGATAGACGGCGGCGCGACTTTCGCACGTCGCAGGACGGCTGGATACGGACTAGCAGAGCGCAGAGGCGGAAGTCGCCGGCGATAGCTGACGTCGAGCCCTTGCGGGCACTTGACCGGATGTCCTCTGTCGGACAGAGAAGAGAAGAGAGGAGCGATGGGAAGAGCGGTTGAGCTGAGGCCACGTAGGATCGTAACTCGTAAGTCCATCGTACCCTTTAACGTCCTATGTGAAGCATTTCTCTTTTGGTAATCAACGCCAAATTACACTCATATATGCCACTGTAAAAGTGTAAGTTCATTTCAGTTCAGGGGAATTGAGCTGGGTTCAATCTATATATCATTGCGCATTGCGCACTATTGTAAACTACTAAAAAGTTACGAACCTACAGGTACAATTCACTCCAAAGCGCTCAATGCAGATTCTTTTTTCCCTTGCACAAAATGGTTAAAAAGGGCCCTTTATTTTTGCGCTTACATTCTCTTTGATCTTTCTATCAGCTGTGCCCGTGGGGCGGTTTCTAAAAATAGTAATGACTACAGGAGAGATGCACATGTGAATTGTGATCTGTAAGGCTCTGCTCAGACGTCGGACTGAAAAATAGTGATTTATAGCTGAAATTGCACTGTAGTTGACTGAAATTACACTGTAACTAAAGATGATTTATTTGGTGTAATCAAATTTAAAAAATTTAAAAATAGAGAAAATATGTTGGCTTATCACGGACAACGCAAACAAATATGGAAAAAAAGAACCGCTAAAAAAGCTAAAAAAACCAAAAGTTCAGAACAAGACGAAATTTATAAATAGTAAAAAATAAACAAGAAATTAGAAACTTAAGTTGAAATAGATGGGACGCGCTAGAGTATAAATAAAGGCGGCCAAATATTTGCAGGGATAGATGCTGTCGTGCTTCTCCGCCTGCCCACGTTCAACTCTGGGATAACGCAACTGCCCACCAATAATTTTAGTAGGTATAGGTATGTCTATGTGTTAAATGAGCCAATATGTATCAGCGCTTCAATGATCTTAGATCTTCGATTAATTTTCTAGTATGTAAGAGATGTGCATGTATGCATACGTATAGTGTAAATGTGATATGCATGTATTGTAAACATCCTCTATTGTTGTCAAAATTGTATCTTCTGATATAATATCTACATAAACGTATGATTGTTTCATGTTCTTAGCATTGATTGTATGTTGCAATGAGAGAACGTAAGAAATGTTCTCTTGAATCACTGTAGAAGTTAGTTTGTTATTTTAACCACAGTAACATTACAACAACAGAAGCATCAGAATGTCATGCTTCATTCAAGTAACTGAAGTTCTGAAGCTCACAAGATTTAGTGCGTTCTGCATCCATCCGTACTGTTGATACACCACCACCTATATATCTTTCCTCTTCATATGAAGTAATGAATCACTATGTTTTTCTCTTTTCTTGTTTAAAATAGGCATGCAGCTATATATTTGGTGCACTTGGTGTCAGTGGCGGACGCAGGAATTTTGGAATGGGTGTTCGAAGTTCTAAAAATACTTTTCAGTACAAAACATAAAGATCTACAGTAGTAATAATTAACATACCATCGAGGTGGACGCTATCTTCTGTGTCTTTCTAGCTCTCTCCCACAAAGATCTCATATTTGTAGACTTCTTCATTTTTTAAAACTCAAAGATCTACAAAATCATAAAATACAAGTGTTACAAGATTTATTAAAATTATCAGTTCGACGGCGGACAATGTGTGATCATTGATGAATAATATGAAGCACATACAGACATGCTCACATACAAGGATAAAAAGCATTGCTCATTTTCATTTTTCAACACATAACAACAATCTGTATATGCATGAAAAAATCAATGAGCACCACATGATACAAGGCATATATGCATGAAAAAATTGCCTACAGCTCAATATTTATTATCTTTCCGCAACTACATTGCTAGTGTTAGCTAATCATAAAGCAATCAATATAAGAGGAGCTGTGAACTAAACACGCTCATTAGCAGGTACATTACTACTCTCGTTCTCCTACAATTCCCACAAAAGATTGTTGATTCCGAAGTCGCAACCACAACGACAATCTCAGACATACTCTGGTACTCACATACAAGCATAAAAGCATTGCTCATTTTCATTTTTCAACATCATGCTCGTCTTTACACATACATTACAGATTTACAGCATTAACATTTAACAGCAACAGCAGTACAGCACAGTCGCACAGAGCCACAGAAGACAGATCACAGTCTCACAGAAGTACTCACCGAGGCAGCTGCTGGTTGTTGGACGGCGGTGCCGGCGTCGGCGTGCCGCAGAGGCAGAGCGGAGGCGACGAGGCGTGGCCGCGCGCGAGTCGGCGGGCTGCTGGCGGAGGCGCGGAGCGGATGGCCGAACCGCCGAAGGCGCGCCCGGAGAGCCCAGATCTAGCCGGAGCCCAGAGGGCCGGAGGGCAGAGGCGGCGGGGCACCGTCGCCGGCGGAGCGGAGGGGGCGAGGCGGAGCGGAGGCGGCGACTGGCGAGGCGGAGGGCGGCAGCGGCGAGGCGGAGCGGAGGCGGAGGGCGGAGGCAGTCGCCGGCGGAGCGGAGGGCGGAGGCGGCAAGGCGGACCGGAGGCGGCGACGCTAGGGTTAGGGTTCGGGCGAAGGCAAATGCCAACGGGGATCGGCCGATCGCGGGGAGGGGGTCAAGGCAGGCCGCGCGGACAGAAATGGGCTGGGTCGGCTTCACGCGCGGTCGCCGTGGGCTGCTGCATTTTTCTTGGTCTCAGGCCGAATTGTGGCTATAAACAATGGATTTTAGCCCAACTATATATATATATATATATATATATATATATTATACCTCATATATACTAGGTTTTTTGTCAAAAAATTTAGGTGTCCAGCTGAACACCCATGAACCACTGTAGATCCGCCCCCTGCTTGGTGTCAGAAACAGATGGGCTTGGTATATGAAGTTGAGTCATCGGCATTTGCTCCAACATCAGTGGCACACACCAAGAATCCTAATGTGTTAAACGTAGCAGAAGAGAGGGTACGGAGGTAGGCATCGAGCATCTCATATATGTGCATGAGTAGTAGCAACACTGTTGGTGCGAGCTAAGTTCACCAGCAAGGGAAAAATCAGACTAATGTGTGCAGCCAGCGAAAGCAGTGGCAACTGGTTTTTCATCGGCAAGGATTAAGCTTGGAAGGCATCAGGAAATTATCTATGCCCTCTTACCATCCTTGCACTGACTAAAAATTAAGTACGTTTGTACTGATTGGCCGATGGCCTTTCTAAGTTTATGTCCTTCACAGTTTACACTACACTTATCAGAGGCTTTCCCTTGTTTTGAGCTGATATATTGATTCAGCGGAGACGGAGGTGCATCTATGTCTAATTAAAGATCCGCAAGTGGAAGAAGTGTTGTCTTATTTTCTCTGAACTTCTCAGTATGACGGAAGCCCCGTGGAGTTTGCCTCGCCTGTTTGACTGGTTACTAAGCTCCACTCGATCATTTCTGAAGGTAAGGTACTATTCAAACTGTACACTCCAAGCTCGGAGATGCACAGTTCACCATCGATAATGTACCTGGACTACCATCCTAATTGCTGGAAAATGGCTTGATTAACCGATCACAGTTTCACAGAACTTCACAATTGATTCAATAACCAAAGTAATACGTATTTGAGCATCCATATCAGGATCTGATTTTTCCCCATCAGTTTGCAGTTGTGTGTGACAAAAACCGGATTGGAATAAGTTTATCTATTTGAACCTTAATTGCTCTCCTCAACACTTCACTTTCTAGTGGGAGATTAGATACTGTGGTGTAACACCCCGGCTCCTCTCTGAGCCCAAAGTGCTGGTGGATATTCCAGCCTTCCAGCAGGAACATCAAGCATGACGTAGTGCTCACCAAAATATAGGGAAAAACAGAAATCTCAATTGGTCAACAAAACTAGCCGTATAAGCGCGGCGCACGCCGCGCTAGCTACCGTGTGGACCAAAGTAAAAGAGACGGTAATTCGCAGGGAGCTTCGTAAAAAAAACCAGGGACAAATGCGTAATTTCGGGAAAATAAAAGGGTTTTTTGTAAAAAAGTGAGGACTTGTAAGGGCTTGTACGTAAGTAAATAAGGACCTATACGTAATTTTGGAAACCCGCGGGGCGCCATCAAAAATTTTTTTAATGGGAAAAAACTTGCAGGGACCTATTCGCGAGGAAAAAGGACCTTTACGTAATTTTCAAAAAACCTGAGGAAATCACCTCGGCCGGCCGTACGCGGATTCTCTCGCCACGCGCCGGCCGGCCGAGCGCAGGGCCGTGACGTGGATGCGCTGGGGGGCCGGAATCCCCCCGGCTATAATATGGAGATTAATTATTCGACACAGTATCTTCACATATTACAACACGTGTAGGCAGATTTCAGATGAAACATACTGCTCAAATACTCCAAGTGATACAACAGGGAGCGAGGTAAGAACAACATTGAAAAGAAGCACAAACCAGTTCAATAAAAGATTACTCAGAAAAGACCATGCAGCAAATTTGAAACATTACAGTTCAATAGAATGTAACAAATAAAGGAAGTGCTTTGAGCAGCACCATTTGGGCAATGCTCTTGTAGCACCAATGGCCATGGACAACGAGGAGTCGCTCATGGAACCGAAATTGGGAAAAAGAAAAATCACTAGCCATCACTGCCTGGCCAAAGGAAAGAAGCCATTGTCAGCCATAAATTCTCTAATCAAATCAGTAATGCATCTTCTTAGCGTTATCTCAAAGTAGAAGTACACTAGATTCCGGAGTGGAATATAACAATCTGGACAACAGATCTGCATGCCTTTCCATCAATAACTAGAGCAAATGCTGCATCAGGATCCTTCTCTAGCTTGTCCATTTGTGAACCATCGGCGATTTAAAACATAAGACTCTCCTTTGCGGCCTGCCCAGTTGTCAAAGATGAAAGCAAAGCCTACCATAAAGATAATTACCGTGTATAGGATAATGGATATGGAGTGTGACCAAGCAGCAAGGAGGAGGAGGACCGGCGGCAAGGGACTCCGGCGGTTAGGGTTTAGATCAGGGCCGGTCCTAGGATTTTAGAGGCCTGGGGCGAAACTAAAAATATAGGCCCTGGTATAAATATCTAAATATAAATCTACATACACACATATATATATATATATATATATATATCTAATTTTACCAACAAACACTTAAAATGCGTTATGTATTAAAGAAAAATTCATATCAAAGAGTTTATAGATATTACCTTAAAAATTTCTTCAAACATTTCTAGATGCGAAGTCATTAATGATGGTATTGATATCAATCTCCTCCAACAATTTCTTCTCAATACATAAAGTTGCCAAACCGTTTAACCTCTCTTGTGACATTGTTGACCTTAAATGATTCTTCAACAATTTCAACTTTGAAAAGCTTCTTTCAGCTGATGCCACAGTCACAGGCATAGTAAATAAAATCCGATAAGCAATAGAAATATTAGGATAACAATCCGCTTCTCTGACAAACTCAAAGATCTCCATAGCAGACATTGGTTTATCTGATAAAGTCAATTGCATAACACTTAACTCAGAAATTAGATCATTTAACTCAACATCAGATGAACCATCTAGAGAGAAAGTTTCTGCAAATTTTGTACAACATTCTTTTAATTTAGTTCGATCCAATGACTTCAATGTTGTTGAACTCATTAAAAATCCAAATATACTTCCGAATGTTTGGAGTTCTTGAAATCTACTTTTCAATGAATTGATTGCCATATCAACCATAACAAAAAAATAATTAACTTCAAAAGGCCCAAGATAAATCTTCAAAGTATGTATATACACTACATAGTATATGGGGGCCCCTAGATTTTGGGGGCCCAGGGCGGCCGCCCCTCACGCCCCCCTCAGGGCCGGCCCTGGTTTAGATTGGGGGAGGATGCTGAGGCAGATGCTAACCTTCAAGGGAGGAGAGAAGGATAGGGTGGTCGCCGAGGTCGCCGGTGCTCGACGGAGTTGCCGTGGTCGCCGGTGCTTGACGGAGGAGAGAAGGATAGGGTGGTATTTTGCTGGTAATTTCTATAAAGTTTGATGGACAAATTTGTTTTTTTTGAACTCGGAAAGCTTGTTTCCATTAGACACTATCTCCAGCCAGATCACTGGAGACCAGGCTGGAAACAAAGGTGGGGACTTGACTCATAAACACCATCGAGCCAGAGCTAACCACGCTCGCCCCATACATTGCAAGGCGATCAGCCGCCTTGTTGCAATTTCTCGGGCAATGCCGAATGCTGCAGTAATCGAAGGATGAACCAATAAAATCTCTAATTTGCTTGAGAAGGCTTCCATGCACACTTTGATCAAGGTCCAGCGAAGTCAAGCCCCGAACCAGGTCAGACGCATCGGATTCCAGGATAATTCTTGACATTGCCAATTGCGCTATCATCTGCAGACTGTACAGGGCAGCCAGTGCTTCGGCTTGAAAATGGCTGTCCACTCTGCACAAATTGCCACAGCCCCCCTGAAGGAATTCACCAGCATTGTCCCTTGCGATGAAACCCCATCCTCCCTGACCCGAAGCTGCTTTAAAGGAGCCATCTATATTAATCTTGTAAAAATCTTCCGGTGGCGGCTGCCAAAACTTGAGACTGACTTGCTGCTGACTCTTCGCTGTTTTCCTTCCCTTTTCAAATTCTGACACATAGAAGGTTATTAGTGAGCAGACCTCAGGACATGTCACTCTTTTTTCCCCAGCATTCACCTTATTCCTCACCGACCACCACCTCCATAAAAGAACCACAATTTGTAGCTGGGATTGGCGGACAAATTTGTTTTAGATTGAACGGTTTCCACGAGAATCCATCAAACGATTGCTTCTCATTTCTAATTTATTTTTGACTCTATTCTTTGTGAGAATCAAAATACAATCGTTTTAAAAATGAGAAATTTGATGATTTGCCCTATCTTTCGTTGCAAACAGCTGATTTACCACATCTTTCATATGAATTGATCATTTGCCACATCTTTCATTTTTAATTTGATCATTTGCCCTTTTTCCATTTCTAAACCATTTCCTATTTTTAATGCTAATTTATAATGCGAAATGACCAAATTACCCCTGATTGGTTGAGCAGTACGTTTGGCTTGCGCGTGCTCGCAGGGGAGGGTGTGAGCGCTGATCCAATTTCCCATCTGCTACCCTAGAGGTCTGTGATTTAATTGATCCGGAAAAAGGTAGCTGGGACAGTGAGCTAGTACAAGATGTTTTTTGTAATGAAGATGTGCATGTGCATCACATCCTTGCAATCCCTGTTAGAGATCAGATGGAGGATGTGTCGGCCTGGTTTTGTGATACAAAAGGGATAAACTCGGAATAAAGCTGATAGCCTCGGTGAACTCCTGCCTGTCGCAGGGGAGATCTTCTCATGCAGTTAAACAGACATCGTGCTCAAACATAAAAAAAATGTAGCAAGAGCACAACAGCACGGGTAATATCTAGCACAACAGCTCTAACATATCAATATAATTCAACCGGTGTACAGATCATTTCAACCATATCAATACAATTCAACCGGTGTACAGATCATTCACATATGACGGAATCAAATGAAGGAAGAACATTGGACCAAATGTAAAGTAGTTCCAGAATGCCATTTTTTCTTTCTGCATGCGTTCATTCCAGACTACAATTCAACACTGTTGCTTCCAGTGTACAAATTTTGCATATGTGCTCTCTCGCACGAGAGAAATCATCCAAACAAACTAAAGAGTTGGAACTTTATAGTTAACAAGAAGAAACGGCAAGAGCAACAGATAGCAGACACTTGGTCCAAAACGTGGACATCCATCGTATCATCATAATAATCTATAACACCACCAGAAGAGTCTACCATAGCAGATTCAAAAAAGTATTGAGCACATATGACGGAATCAAAGGAAGAACAGTGGACCAAATGCGCCGGCAATGGAGCATTCCAAACTACAATTCAACACTGTTGCATTCCCGGCAATGGAGCAAAAGCAGTTCAACAGAACAAACAGTCCAAAAGCAGTTCAACACTTGTATTTGCCATCCAAAAGCAGTCCAAAAGCAATCCAACAGGAGAGACAGTCCAAAACCTCGGCGACAGTAGTAGGAGCATTAGTACCTGCAGATACAAGTAGAGAAACTGTAGGAAAGAGTAGTGTTCGATAGACTCAATATAACGTGAGACAGTTTACCATCACAATTATGTCTTTCTTTTCTTCCTTGGAGTCATCTTCTTGGAAGTGGTTGTGACTGATGGCTGAGAATGTCCCTCAGGAGCCACGACATCAATGTTGAGAGAGGACCTTGTGGGAGTAGTAGGACTTGTTCTTGCAATGTTCTTCCTAGCTTTTGTTTTCCTGAAAAAACACTTAATTAACTGAGTTTAGATAATAGTTATCTACGGATGCAATAGTTCTAATTTCTGACAATACCTTTGCTTTGTCCCATGTAGTGGACATCCAGCTTGCCTATGTCCCAACTCACCACATCTTTTACACCTATGTTGGGTTCCCAAGTTAACTGACTTTTTCCTATTGCCACCCTTATCGAGGCATCCCTTAATCCTCAACTTCCTAGGCCTTCCTGCTGATCTTTTTGCAAGTGGTGGAAGTAAAACAAAGCCTTGATCAACCTTAGGCCACTGAGTCATATCAGTCAATGGTTCAACTGCCCCTTCGTAAGCTGCCCTGAACCTCTAAAGTGAGTAGTAGTCATGAACATAGTCTTCTAAGTTGATGTTCCTCTTTTCAATCAAAAATGCAAGGGCATGATCACAAGGTTTGCCTATGTGCTGCCACTCAAGGCAAGTGCACTCATGTGAAGCTATCTTCACCACATGCCTCAAGTTGTTATTCAACATGTCTCTAACTTCAGCACTCCCATGATAGGATCTACCAACCTTCAAATGTCCAAGTCCCCTAGTCCTCATTTTTATTTGTTGCATGATAGCTGGTAACATCCTTCCTTGCAGCCTTTCCCCAATCCTTCTCCTTTTGTCAATTAGCACCATGATTTTCTCCCTGATCTTGTTTGCTAGCTGATCAACTGGCATGTCCTTTACATCTCTCACCCAATTGTTGAAACACTCTGCTAGATTATTGTTGATATAATCACACTTAATCTTTGACTGTTCGAGTGGCAACCTCTACAATGCTGCCTGGGGACCTCAAATCAAGTTCCGCTTTAAAATTACACAGCCTCTGGAAGCTGTAATCCCATGACCCATACAACTCATCTATAGCTCTTTGTCTCCCCCTCCAAACCGTGTCATATCCAATTGTGCAATTGTAATCATTCTGAAGCTTTTCTTGTAGAGCCTTGGTACTAAGGTTTAGATTATACCTCAATATGTTGACAGCCCTATCTGCTACCCATGCTTGGGAGGCCATACTACTACTGATTCTACTAGTGGAAGTACATGTGTGGTTCTCTACAATCTTTGTAACCTGCATCAACAATAGTGAAATTAGATACAATTGCTACAATATAGCAAGAAAGAAATACAATCTTTTGCTAGGAGGTTAGTACCCTGATAGTTGTCTTGTCTGGCATTCTACGAGCTACAATTCTCCAAGGGGACAAAAGCCCATAAACCTTGTGGGGTCAGATTTCGCAGTGCCAATGTCAAACTCTTGTAGAATAGCATATTGTCTAATAGCCAACCTAAAATCTCTCATTGAAGGAAACAATGTGCCTCTCTCCATCTTCGGGTTATCTCTATCATATGCAATGTGTTGCTCCTCAGGAATGTCGTCATGGACTATAGTGGCAACATCATTACTGTCATCAGCATCACAACTAGGCCCTGCAGTAATATCTACATCACTACGTACATCACAATAGACTTCACCATTATCCTCATCCCTCAACCCTAGTAGTGTATACATGTCTTCCTCACTCATAGGATAATTACCCCCATCTTCAGTCTCCGGAACAATTTCAATTGTGCTCCAATCTACCACTGGTTGTGACCCTCTAATACCACCTCTAGCAACACCAATACTATTGGACTCCACATGATTTTCTGGATCAATCTGTCGGGACCCCAGATTTCCGAACCCGGACCCTCTGTGTATTACTGCACTAGTCCCAGATCAAAGCTAGTGCACACAGTTAAACAGAAATGAATACATAACCAGCAACGCTTTATTACAATATTAAAGAGTACAGACCGAAAGGTCTCATTATTACAATTGAGGTTTCAAGACCTCGCACACACGAAACACAGCGGAAGCAAAAGATAAACTCGGTGAAGACCCATCAATACGCCACAGACAATTGACTAGGGAAGCGCGACTTAGAACTCCTGGAATCCTTCGTCGAATCCACCCGCGAAGAAGTCGTAGTCGCCTTCTTGAGCTTCATACTCTTCTGAATATTATTTTTGAGTGTAGCATGTGAGTACATAAAGTACTCCGCAAGTCTTGGGAAAAATGTATAGATGCAAGGCTTGACAAAGGAAGGTTATATGGTTCTTTTGCACAAAGCAATATTTTAAAATTTCAATTACTACTAATTATTTTTGAAAGCCTCAATTTAATAAAGTAAATGTTTTAGCAGAAACTATCATCAACTTTCTAGTGAAGGTTCCATCTACCAACACTAGCCAACCAATTACAATTGGTCAAGTTTAAAACTGCGGGTTAAATCCACCCTCTCTGGCTCCAACCGCCAGGATACCCTTCCGAGAGTTCCCTCCACTCTCAGAATACAAAACTTTTGATTTTAAAACAAAACCAGAAATCTACCATGTGCGTGCATTCCTTGCCCGCCCTTGACCGTGGGCACGGCTATTCGAATAGTTTTACACTCTGTAGAGGTTGTACAACTTTACCCACAAGAGATAAATTATCCTAAAAGTCAACACGCTTCCTTTGGCATGAGACCCAGATAAAACATCACAAAGCCTTTACCTTACTCTAATCTAGCTAGATACCACCCGCTGAGGTTTCACCGCAGGTAGGCTAACTGCCCGAACCGAAGCCCCCTCTTGCGCCATATGAGTACAGTAAATCCCTGTCCCTCACTGTGAATAACCAGTCCATCCCTGGCATCCACTTTCCACTGGTGGCACCTAAACTAGACTATCGTAAGTTAGTCAGCTAGGTCGTACCCATATAGACTTGTGGTTGTACGGTTAATGCTCAGTTTGGACAAACACAAGCGTCGGTCCTTAATTGACTAGGGTGGAACATACACATTACAAGATCTCGTGCTTCCTGCACCAATCCAAACTAGCCATCCACCCTAATATAAACCATCTTTCTCATTTTAGTTTATTTTAAAAGAACAGTGGTAACTCCAATTACCACTAAATTTGTAAACACAAGGTTATTACAATAAATCATAATTTCCCATTTGCAAGATTTATGAGGTATTCAATAGCATGGCTAAGCATTGATCTACCATTCTAATACCAACAATTTAATATATTACTCGCATTAGTGAGTCAAAGGAATTTCTAGGGTTGCAAAGGTACATGGCATTCGAATTCAAATGAGGGCATAACAAGGTTGGATATAACTAATGCCTTAAGATTTGAACTAATATTTTATATAAATAGCAATGCACATAATTTGAAATAATTAAAACATTTCAAAATCATAGGTTCGAAATGATCAAAGGAGACTTGCCTTCTAGAGTGCTGTTAGGGTCTTCTTGCTGCGACTCGACGAATTCCTCGGCGACGGCGGAATCTACGCGCGAAAAGACAGACAAACCAAACAAATAAAATCAAACAAAATTAAATAAAATTTAAAAATTTAAAAAGAGTCCATATTTGGATAGTTTATGATTTTAGAAGAATTTAGAAATTTGAACGGCTCAAATCGGAGTTAAAATGAGAAAGTTATGACTTCCGAAAGATTAACAGGAGGGAAAAAGGAAAAGGCTGACTTTCGGGAATTATTTTTGCACTGGAAAATTCCATTTATGACGTCAGCCATTTTCGAATTTTCTGAGCGGGAGATATTATTTGAATGACCGGTGGGTCCGGTCTACCGTGGACCGGATCCACGGACCACGGGGTTCGCCGAAGTGGCACACTGGCCACATGGCGCCATGCGGGCGCGAGGTGGCGGCCACGCGGACAAGGCCGGCCGACGTGGAGGCCACGCGGGCGCACACGCATGGCCGGCACGGGAGGTGCACGGCCGGCGGCCTGCGGCCGGAGGCGGGGCGGCGAGCGGCGGCGGGGTGAGGAGGGGCGGCGGCGCACTCACCGGCGGCGGCGGGGAGGCCCGGGGCGGCCGGCAGCGGCGCTAGGAGGCGGCGGCGGTGGAGGTGGTGGCGGCGGGGTTTGGGTGGCCGGCGGTGGGGCACCGGGAGGCGGCCGAGAAGAGGAGGAGAGGGGCGGTGGGAGGCGGGGTGAGGGAGGCCGAGGGGAGGGCGGTATTTATAGGCAAGGGGAGGAGGGGTGGCCGGATTTTTGGAGCTTCGCCGGAGTCAATGCAAACCGCGAATAAAGGAAATAAAAGAGGGGAAACGGCCGGCGAATTAGGGGGAATTGATGAGGCTTCCGTTTCCATACTTCAATCGGGAATTAACGCGAAGAAAAACGGCCGAAATCAAAGCTTGATTTTCGGTTTAATGGAGGTGGAGAGAGAGGGTGGGAGGAGGAAGAAGGTGAGGTTGAAGAAGGATATGACATATGGGTCCCATGTGTCATAGAGAGTGAGAGTTAGTGAAGGGGTACGGGTCGTTGGATTCTTGACACGTGGCAAGTGAGTGGATGATGGCCTTTGGATTTTATGAAGGGGTAAGTTGTGGTGGATGGCTAGGATTAAAACGTGGAGAGAGGTGGATTTAATCTGAGAGCGACACGCGGCGGGCTAGGATTTAATTTGATTTTTATTTTCGGAATAAATTTCAGCAATTACTAGAAACTTTATAAAAGCTTGGAAAATTAATATTTAATGTCTAAAAATTCCATAAAAATCATACAATATTCCTGGAAGCATTTTAGACTTATTAAAAATATTTTTAATTTCAGATTTGAATTTAATAATTTTATAAAATACTTTTTAACTTTGAAAATTGATTTTAAATTTCAGAAATTTCTCAAATAATATTTAGAAATTAGGAGAGGCTAGGAAAAATATAATTTTCCCTTTTTGGCTTTAATAAAATATTTAAAATACATTTTCTTGCTTTAAATTTTGAAATAAAATCCAGAAAATCAAATAAAAGCCAAGTAAAATCCAATTACTTTAAAATAATTAATTTGAATTTAAATTTTTCCAGAAAGCCAAATTTTGGGATGTTACACAATCCTAATCGGATACAATAATAAATGTAATCTAGATCAATCCTTTTTATACGCAATGCAATGATTCAGCAAGAGATGGACTGAAATCATCTTACCCAACAGGAGGTAGCAGGTTTAGTTCCATCCCTGCTTGCTGGAGTGACAACGGAAGAGACGGCGGCGTCACCATGCGGTGGAGTGCCGACTGCTGGCTTGCGGGGGGAGGAGGGAGGCAGCCGGCGTTCCCAGGTGGTGCGGAGGTGCGACGCCGTGGAGAGGCGCGGCGCGGCCGGCGGGGGAGGGCCGCACGGCGTGGAGAGGCGCGGTGCCGGCGGGAACCCTAGCCGCACGGTGTGGAGAGGCGCGGCGCCGGCGGGAACCCTAGCTGGGCAGTGGCTCGGGAAAAAACGGGACGGGGAAAAAGATGAGATCGCATCACAGAAAACAGAGGAAAGATCCGGATCGGGGACCATGGGCAATTTGGTCATTTCGCAATATAAATTAGCATTAAAAAATAGGAAATGGTTTAGAAATGGAAAAAGGGCAAATGATTAAATTAAAAATGAAAGATGTGGCAAATGATCAATTCATATGAAAGATGTGGCAAATCAGCTGTTTGCAACGAAAGATGGGGCAAATCATCAAATTTCTCTTTAAAAATCTAGATGTTTGATGCAGTTATGTAAGATCAGAAGAAAAAGTTAAAAGTAGAAACTGTACCAAATAGACCCTAAAGATCCGACCGAGGAACACGCTTAGTCTAATGTTCTCTAAATATCTCAGAATGACGGTCAGCCTCTGTAGAGTTTGTCTCTCATGTTTGATAGAATACGTTGATGGAGTATTCTGTTCCACTTGCTGTCTACTGAAGGCTAAGGCAATTAGGCAAGGTATTAACCAAGCTGCACACTCCCCCAAGCTCAGAAACGCAGCGATTCACCATCGATCGTGTACCTGGACTACCATCCTAACTGCTGGAAAATGGGTACATAAATTGATCCTAGTTTGACAGAACTTCACAATTGATTCAGTAACAAAAGTAGTACGTATTTGAACATCCGTATCAGGATCTTTTTTTTCTTTGTGACAAATTCTGGATATGAATAAGTGTAGGACCATGTGAGAGGGTTCCTTGGCATTAGTGATGAACAATATTCCTTGGCATTAGTGATGAACAATTGGCAGTTGGTCGAGTTGCAATTTGGTTTTGCTAAATTTAAGAAAGTTTCAGGTTAGAGCGGTATGACCACAATGGTATAACTGCCGTCTAAGGTGCGGTATGACCGAATGGGGAGGTATGATCGAACAATAGATGGCGATTTGTATTTTCCAAAGAAGGTGTTTTGGGTAAGTCAAGTGTAGTATGACCGCAAGTTGGTTGGCAGTCTGACCACTATGGTAACTGTGGTGATGTGATATGATCATTGTCCTGTTTCTAGTAGGCCAAAATTTAAGAATTGGTTTGGGAATTGGCTCAAGGTCTTTGGTGCATACATGTAACATTCTATTTTTGGGAATGTTACCTTGTGCTTGTAAACTTGAGCTTAATTTCAAAAATTTTGTGTTTAAGTTCAAAAGCTTGAGTTAAAATTCAAATTTGGCTTTATGGTTTTGCTTGAATTTTAAATTCCTGATGAAATTTCAAAATTTTGTTTTTCCTTCTTGGGCTCTCGACCCATTTCTTATCTGCCGGCCCACTCGGCCTTCCTCCCCTCCAGCCCCTTGGCCTTTTGGCCCAGCCAGCCCATCTCCTCTCTCCTCCTCCTCGGCAGATCTTGTAAAAGCAGAAATGCCATTAATGTATTCTTCACACACACAGTTCCTAACGTACATCCAGCTTCAATTCTACGTTATGCATATAACAATTTAGTATAACATATTCAATAAATTAATTATATACTATATAGGTACGATCTAAATTAAGTAGCTATATGTAGCAATAGTAATTAATTAAATTGAATTAAGTAGAAATAGACTATGAATTGACTAAACCCTAAACTTTAAACCATGCTAGATGTAAAATAATCTTCTCTCTACATCAAGCTAGCTAGATCAACCATCTTCAATTTTTCTTTCACTAAAAACTATAAATATAAATTATAATGCAATTAGAAACAAATTGCTAACCATAGGTAGTCAAAAATTTGATGAATCTATAATTACTCTTGCCAAATAGTTTTCTTTCACTAAATCGCCTCAAAGCCCTACCTCTAGCTCAAAGCAGCAGCGTAAATCTGGAATTTGAGACAGAGGGTGGATGGGTCTGCACGCAATTAATATAGTGGAATTGTTACAGACAGATTGTATAATAAACCGTCTGTGATAACTTAATTATCATAGATGGTTTTTAATACAAACCGTCTGTGATATTTTCTCTTCACAGACGGTTTTTAGGGCTAGTAGCAATACAAACAGTCTGTGATATTTTCTCTTCATAGACGGTTTTTAGGGCTAGCAGCAACACATACAGTCTCTAAACTAACACCGTCTGTGATTGTATTTAATACAGACGATTTTGAGAAGTCGTCTGTAATATAGGGTCTAATATACGGCTTTTTTAGTAGTATATGCCACTCCGTGGAGTACTTGCACGACACAAGTTTTCACATGTTTGTTATGGGCTTGACTGCCATTGCCTTGCTGCCTATAAACATCGGTGATAATCCGCCCATGCCTCTGCGTCGGATTGTGGGATAAGAAAGTAAGGTTCAGCAAAACAATAACGGCCTCATTGGCTATTGTGTACTACACGATTGCAGCGCACGGACAATGCAAGAATCCTAGGCCTAGCCTTATAAATCCCAGAATTAGCATCAATCAATCGTGTGCGTGCGGGACTAGTATTCTACTTCAGAGCATATATACCAATTAGCTAGTTAGCTATATGCTCGCTGTTGGACAATCTAACTGATTGAGATGCCATTGACAAAATGCAAAATGCTTCCTTGTTAAATATGGATTATAGGTTTGAGAGGTGTCGGGAATTTACCTATAACTTCTGTGCCATATAGAGGGAATTATGGCTGCATAGCCCTCTCTTGTGAGGCTTGAGGATTGCATTCTTGGTGTAATAGCTTCACTAGAGTGGTGTTCTTTGCATATTTTGTTAACCCTGTACGTACATGTTATATTGGCACTTTGGCCTCTGGGGATGCATAAAGTCGCATTGCAGCATAGTTTGGCCTCTTGATACATGAAGTCGTATTGCAACATGATATCAGAGTCATAAAAACCCTAGCTCCTTGACCACCACGGCGGCGGCAGCGGCCTAACCACCGTTGTCCCTGCGCTCCGCTTCCTTTGTCTGCGCCATTTCTCTCCGCTCTGTGCCGCCACCTCGCCATCAAGACCCACACGGCTCTCCCTCGTGTTGTGGTGGAAGGCGTGGAGCTCCTCGTCTCCTCTACTCCCACCACCGGCGCATTCCTCACTGGTAGATGATGGCAAAAGACTAGCAGATAGGTTCCCACTTCTGTTGTCTTTCTTGATCTATAACAAAACATGGTTTTGTCTTTAATGTTTGGTGCAATTGGTTCATCCATTCGCTGCAGGAGTTGTGACTCGTGCAACATCATGATCCTGAATTTTTGAACGTTGAAGGTCTTGTAATCAAGGTCTGGCCACTATTACAAAACAAGTTATATAGAACATCTCATCACAAACGGTTCATAGGCGCTAAGAAGAATAATTCAGAGGCTTATCAATCTGGCAATAATTATTTTATGATTATCAATTTATGTATATGTGTGTGTGCGCGCGCGCTTACGCTTGCAATTTTACTCCTAGCGACAGGGCATCACAATCAACAAAAGAGCATTCGATCTTGACAAACTCATCGAAGTTCGAGGACTGCTATGTGGCTTCTTGATGGCAGAGGTCATTCAACCCAACGGAGAGTTCAACCCAACAAAAATTAACAGATGTTCAAACATTTGATTCAACTATATTCACTACACCATGGCACAGCTTTACCGACACTTAGCTGCCAGCAATAATTTGAGAATACCGGCAAGTCATTTGTCGGTAAAGATCGGTGACAAAACATCCGTCGGTAATTATAACTTCAATGTCACTACATCTGTCGGCAATTGTATGTGGCATCACCGTCTACCTATATGTCGGCAAAAGAGAGGTTTGTGTCACATTATCTGTCGGCAAATAGTTTTTGACAAACAATGTGTCGGTAAATCATTGTATAGGCAAAAAAAATAGATTAAAACCTGAAGCGGGAAAGAGGTGAGAAGATGGCGGCAAAATTTTCGGTACACAGTTACACACTAAAAGAAAAAATATCTCTAACCTAAAATCTAACCTAACCTTCCCTCTTCTCTCTCCTTTTCCCCTGGGAGCGCCGCCAATCGATCTCTTTTCCCCTCCTCTCGTACGCGCGTGCCCTCCTCCATCCATCGTCGCCCTCCTCGATCCAGCGCCGCCGCCCTCCTCCTCCGACCACCGCGCCGCCCCTCCTCCTCCGACCACCAGCGCCGCCCCTCCTCCTCGATCCTCCTCCGCCCCTCCTCCTCCAGAGCACCGGCTGCGCCGCCCCTCCTCCTCCGACCACCGCGCCGCCCCTCCTCCTCCGACCACCAGCGCCGCCCCTCCTCCTCGATCCTCCTCCGCCCCTCCTCCTCCAGAGCACCGGCTGCGCCGCCGCCCTCCTCCTCCGACCACCGCGCCGCCCCTCCTCCTCCGACCACCAGCGCCGCCCCTCCTCGTCGATCCTCCTCCGCCCCTCCTCCTCCAGAGCACCGGCTGCGCCACCCCTCCTTCTCCGACCACCAGCGCCGCCCCTCCTTGTCGATCCTCCTCCGCCCCTCCTCCTCCATAGCACCGGCTGCGCCGCCCCTCCTCCTCCGACCACCGCGCCGCCCCTCCTCCTCTGACCACCAGCGCCGCCCCTCCTCGTCGATCCTCCTCCGCCTCTCCTCCTCCATAGCACCGGCTGCGCCGCCCCTCCTCCTCCGACCACCGCGCCGCCCCTCCTCCTCCGACAGTGCGCCGGCTGCTCCGCCCCTCCTCCTCCGACCACCGCGCCGCCCCTCCTCCTCCAGACCTCCAGAGCGCCGCCCCTACTCCTCCAGACGTCCAGAGCGCCGCCACTCCTCCAGACCTCCAGAGCGCCGCCCCTCCTCCTCCTCCAGAACTGCATATTGTTTTCATATTATTTTTGTATGTATTTCAATTGCTTTCCATTATGATATACATTTCTTGGCTTCCATAATATTATGTTGGTTCATAGGTGTAATGTGAGGAACAGCCTAATGATTGTACTTAATAATGCAAATTTAGAATATGAGTCGGTTACTAAGTTTTTGTATGGTCCTTAAACAGTGGCTGTGTTGGTTGCATTTCATTTCAGTCTGGTGATAAGTCAGTAAAGTTATGCAATGATTTATGATAGTTGAAAATGAAAACAACAGCGTGCTTTCAGTAGTTCAACGAGCTGAGTTAATTTCTCTGCATCTGTACAATCTCACATATCCCAGTACAATCTCAATTTTTTGTTCAATCTCAAAAATGTTGTCGAATTTTTGTGGAACCGAAAACCTCATTGCGTAAACTGATGTTTAGTGCTCTGTATAGGAGAAGGTGTTCAACAAGTGGAACATATGACTCAAGGCCATAACTGTACTAGCTAGGAGCTGCTGAGTTCTCTAGAAAATGTCTACATTGGCAGGTTCCCTTCCTTTCCTTCTTGTTGTATGTTTGTGCTATTTTTTTTTCAAGTACTTCTTAATGCAACGTGTCTGATTCTTGTGTGTTGGTCACTAAATAAACTGAGTGGATGCTGCCTGAGTGTTTGAAGCTTATACTGTTGTTTTGAGTCTGAGCAGTTTATGCTTGCAAATTAATGTGCTGTCTATAAATAATATGTTTACTTGATTGGTGTAACATTTTGTTTTGACACTTATAATATTTACACTGAATGCAGTTAACTATTGAATATCATCAGTAAAGGTGCATAATGGATAAAAGTTGGATGGATGAGCCTAGGTATACCCTAAACTTGATACATGTATATTATATTAGGTGATAAAAGTGCAGCACATTTCATTTAACATAAACAAAACTTATTGCATGTAGGCACACACGGGTCTATATAGAAGGAGTGGGGAAATTTCTTGATTTTGCATTCAATAATTCAGCAGAAGAAAACAAAATATTATGCCCTTGTAAAAAATGTGTGAACTCATCATGGAGAAAAGAAAGTGATGTACGTGAGCACTTGATATGTGAGGGATTCTTACAAGGTTATAAAACATGGATGTTTCATGGAGAAACAAGTTCCTCTTTTGTCAACAATCATGCTTGTGGTGAGGTTGAGGGTGGGATTGCTGCTGAGGAGAATTTTGAAGAAGATGATGACATTTCAGATTTGCTTAGGGACTTGGCATATGGGATAGATGATAGAGGGGATTTTGAAGATGGTAATAGTTTTGAGGAGCCTACCGATGATGATTTAGAGGCTATTCAAAAGTTAGCAGAGGGTTCTAGTCAAGAGCTATACCCAGGGTGCAAGAACTTCTCAAAGCTACGGTTTGTAGTTAGACTACTTCATATTAAATTACTTGGAGGCTGGACAGATAGAAGTTTTGATATGTTGTTAGATCTCTTGAATGATGCTTTTCCTGAAGGGTCAACAATACCTAAAAATTACCATGAAGCTAAGAAGATGGTAAAATGCATAGGACTTGGGTATGTTAACATCCATGCATGTAAAAATGATTGCATTCTTTTCCGGAAGAACCATGCTAATGCTAATAAATGTCCAAAATGTAATACTTCTAGATGGAAATCAGAAAGTAAGAGTGTTGATGGGAAACGTGTACACAAGGTTCCTGTTAAGGTTCTACGCTATTTTCCAATAAAGAAAAGATTGCAGAGGTTGTTTGTAAACCCTAAAATAGCAGCTCTGACAAGGTGGCATGATGAGCAACGGACAAAAGATGGTCTACTTAGGCATTCGGCAGATTCGCCTTTGTGGAAGGATTTTGACCATAAACATCCAGAGTTTGCTTCGGATAGCCGGAATATTAGACTTGCTGTAGCTACAGATGGTTTTAATCCATTTAGGTCCATGAATGTCAACTACAGTATTTGGCCTGTTATATTGATTCCATATAATTTCCCACCTTGGATGTGTATGAAGCAACCAAATTTCATCCTCTCATTGTTAATACCTGGCCGTGAGGCTCCTGGTAATGATATAGACGTCTATCTTGAGCCACTAGTTGATGATATGGTAGATATGTTTGTTAATGGCACTAGAACATATGACTCTTCTAAGGGTGAGTACTTCCAGCTACGTGCTGCGATATTATGGACCATTTCTGATTATCCAGGACTAGGGTATGTGGCAGGATGCACTACCTCTGGTGAAGGAGCATGCCCTGAATGCCACTCATATACCTGTTCACTATTTTTGAAACATGGGAGCAAGACGTGCTACATGGGTCATCGTAGGTTCTTACATGCAAACCATGAATTTAGGATTGATGCCCATTCATTTGAGGGTGTTAATGAGCTTCGGCCTGCACCTAAACCACTTTCTGGGGAAGAAATTCTGATGCAGACAAAAAATCTACAAACGGTTTTTGGGAAGGACCCATCCGGAAAAAAACCTAAAAAGCGCAAACGACGGGAAGGGGAGGAAATGATTGTTTGGAAAAGACGGTCCATTTGGTTCAAGTTGCCATATTGGAAGGACTTGTTGCTTCGGCACAACTTTGATGTAATGCATATAGAAAAAAATGTTTGTGACAACATAATTAGCACACTTCTGGGAATTGATGGGAAATCAAAGGATAATTTGAATTCTCGCTTAGACCTTCAAGCTCTAGATATTAGGAGGGATCTCCATCCGGTGGAAGTAGATGATAAGTTTTTTTTACCTCCTGCACCTTATACATTGAGTCCTGCTGAGAAGAAATTATTTTGTGAGGTATTAAAGAGTGTCAAGTTTCCTGATGGATATGCATCTGATATACGTCGCAATGTCCACGTTAAAGAGAAAAGGATAATTGGTTTAAAGAGCCATGACAACCATATACTTCTGCAACATTTACTTCCTCTTGCTGTGAGAAAGATATTACCAGAAAAAGTAAGTGCAGCACTGATTCGTGTAAGCAATTTCTTCAAGAGGATGTACTCACCTGTCATTCGCGTAAGTGATATGCAAAAGCTGGAGGCCGAAATAGCTGAAACCTTAAGCCTTCTAGAAACAATATTCCTCCCATCCTTTTTTGATATTATGGTACATTTAATGGTACACCTTCCTGCCCAAGCAAGAATGGCCGGTCCAGTGCATTTTCGCAATATGTATCCTATAGAAAGGTAATTTTCTAAAAATACTAACATCAATATTATTACTTGATGGTATAAATAAATTTTAAAGTATGCTACTTTCTTATTATTCTAGGAATTTAGACTACAAAACCTGGCTTCAAGCACACCGATATGTCCTGTTCAACTATGCCAACATACAACCTTACTTGAAGTAAGCCATCTAAATTAATTAGCATATTATAGTTTATCCATTCTTACTGAAATGATGTATATCACCTTTACAGCAAGCATGCAGAATATCTTTCCTCTATTGGTCTTCGCAGTAAACGAGAAATCAATCGTGTGCAACATGAAAGATTTCATGAATGGTTTAGATTGCATGTAAGTATCTATATAAATAAAATAAGAAGCCATTTTAGTTGAATTTTTTCATTTCAGATTAATAGTATTAATATATCACAGGTGGCTGAGCTGGTTGAGGGTGGTGAGGCGGTTCCAATGGAGATTAAAATTTTAGCTGAGGAGCCAATTATGGTTGCACAAAAATATAGTAGCTACACTATAAATGGGTTCAACTTTCATACTCACTCTTATGATCAGGGTAGGCCGGTTCAAAGTAGTGGTGTAGCTCTGGTTGCACAAACTTCATGCTTTGAGAGGGGGGACAATGACACTGTGACAATAGGAAACATGACATATTTTGGTGTTATAAAGGAAATAATTGAATTGGACTATCACCAGAAAGGAAAAATTGCTCTCTTCAAGTGTGATTGGGTGGATAATCACATACCTGATAAATGGGTAAAAACAGATCAATTTGGCATTACTTCTGTAAATTTCAAGCACTTATTTAATACAGGGGAGAAAATGTCAGATGAGCCTTTCATTTTAGCATCACAAGCAACCCAAGTTTACTATGTTCAAGATCCAATTGATATTGATTGGTATGCTGTAGTTCAATCAAAACCAAGGGACTTGTATGAGATGAATAATCCTGAAATTGAAAATCTAGAGAATGAAGTTGATATTGTTGTGTCAGTACCTGAGGTACATCCTAATATTAATGTAAATCTTGGTGGTGGAGGTTTTGAATGTGTTAGGATGGACATTGATGGAATCATTGTTGGTGCAAGTAAAAAAAAGTAAGATTTGTTGATATATTGCTATAGCTTTTTTGCTTGTTATGTTCATACAGGATCTATAGTAAATTGTATATCCTTTTTAATACATGAATTTGTGTCTTATTTCAGGAAAAAAGATAGCAAGCGCAAAAGGAAAAGCTAACTGCAACATGCAGAATCAATATGAGGTTGAAAGAAATGAAAATGTTGCAAAAAACAAAGCATTTTTGGCATCTCTAAACTTACGTCCCTTGAATGCTAATGGCCAACATGGAGCTACCACATCCAAACCACCTAAAAAAAGTGCTAAGGTTATGTATTTCTAATTTTTGTAAGTAAAAGCTTCATATGATACATGCAATCTGTTTCACATAGAGTATGTTTTGTAGAGAACTGTTGGTACATCTGAAGCAGAAGTTGGAGGTCCAATATTGCGCTCAAGTTCAAGAAGAAATAGTGCAGATAATGAAGAGGAGCAGCTGGAGGTCCAATCTGTTTCAGATGATGAAGGTAAGCATTTCATTCCACACTACTGTGTATTAAAAAGAAGGCCTACATAAGTATCTAAAATTCTTTATTTCTGTCTATTTGTAAGTAGAGAATGCTCTACATTCTAGTGTTCAGCAGCTAGAAAAGAAAGATGGAAGGGGTATCACTCGGAAGCGTGCCATATATTCAAGGGGAAGTAGTGAGCCTAAGCTCAAGGTTATTTTCAATGCATATGGTCAGCCGGTCGGTAGCAATGCTGCAGGATTTAAAAACTTCATTTCAACATTGGTGAAAAGTAAGAAAATCTCCCTTGGACACGACGATTGGAGATTTGTTGATGTCAAATCAAAGATGAAATTATGGTCTGACTTGAAGGTATTACAATACAAATTTATTTACTCACTCCAAATGTTCATTTATTTGCTGCTATGTTTTTGTAATGTTTGCATTTATTTGCTGCTTAGGAATATTATGATGTGGATGAAGGTGCTATTAGATTTGTCATGGCAACAGCTGCAAAGAAATGGAAGGATTTTAAGGCAGATTTGAAGAAGAAATTCTTTCAGAAATATAAGGAGACCATGACTGAAGAAGAAATCATGGCCTTATGTGATGAAAGAGTTAGTGTCCGTGATTGGAAGTGGCTTATTTCTCATTGGAATTCTACTAAAGCTGAAGTAAGACACTTTACATTCAACTTTATGGCTGCTGTAATAGTTGATGCTCAAGGTTGTTTTATTTCTACTGCAGACTCGTTCCAAAGTTGCCCAAGAAAACCGTGCAAAATCATTGGTACCTCATACATCTGGAAGCAAGAGTCATGCTTGTGTTGCATATGAAGTGGTATGTCAAGTACTATTTTAATCACAACTTAGTATATTGCTTAAGAACCAAGTCTATTGCTAACTGAATTACTTGTTGTAGTCTGAAGAACTTGGGTATGAGGCCCGTAGAGATGAAATTTATATCTTGACACACATGCATAAAGATGGAACTCCTTGTGAACAAGCAAGATCAACTATTGTAAGTGTGTCTATGCAGTAGTTACCAATAAAATCTAGTTACTAATTTGTGCATGGAATTCATTTTCAGAATAAGCTACAAGCAGCAGCTATGAACAACCCAGAACTGAAGAACAAAACTATTGAAGAAGGTGACTTATATTCATCTGTTTGTGGAGAGAAGGAGCCCGCTGGGCGTGTTCGTGTTATCGGTCTAGGACCAACTCCACAAGATATTGGCACACCTGGAGCTAAAAGCTACAAATCAACTAGGCTTCAAATTGAAATTGAAGCTCGTCGCCAAGCTGACCAGAAAGTTGAGCTGCTAACTGGCCGTGTAGACCAAATGCAACAAGAGCTAAATGAGATGAAGAAATTGATGCTTGCTGTCCAAGGGTCCAATTCACAGCATGGATCTAATTCTCATCGTCTTGTAAGTGTTGTCCATGCTCTTGTGTTGAAATTTTTTGTTGATAATTCCATTGCATTTAACTCCAATTTGATATCTAATAGGACTCAAGGCTTCAACAAGAATTTGGTGACAATGAACAAGATGAAAACACTGAGGTTGAGTTTGCCTCAGCTGAAAATCATGTCTTAAGTGATGATGAAAACATTGTTGCCCATAGGCAAGTTTCATTCCCAAGGACTAATGCACGGAATAATGCAACTGTACTAGAGAGCAATACAAACCCTCGCCATGATTGTGAACTTCAAGTAATATTTCTTTCTCTATATATACTCATACATAGTAGACAAGTATTGCTGATTTCTATTGTTAACCTTTATGGAATGGGTTGTGTTCTTTAGGTTGGTAGAGATGTGATACTCTATGGGCTTCTTACACTTAGTCCTGTTGCTAAGGCAACAATTATTTCAACTGACCCAAATACATTGGTGGGACAAGTTCCTCTTGGGAGAAATTATTGTGAGGTGGTTATTGATGTTGTCATCAAAAGGGATGCAACGCTACCTCGCCCATATGATGGCATGGAAACTATGGCTGATGCTCACATGATGTGCATTGCATGGCCATATGTCAAAGTAATATTCTATCATAAATATTATTTCATTTTCTGTCATTACTTGCATTCATCTAGCTGCTGCTAACTTGCTATATATGTTTAGATGAAGATACAGAAGAAGACAACTAAGTTGCACCAGCGTTCAGGTACTTGAATTTTCAGTTCTATTTTGCATAAGAAAGTTAGAATTTTGGTGTCTAACTAGTAATTGCATATCTTGCTTCGAATATTCAGTCAATTGCATATCCATTGCATATAAAAGTGGTGTTTTATTTCAAATCCTAGTGATTACTGGAGGGTAACACTCAATAGACAATCCAATATGACCATGTACTAACATATACAACACTAAATCCAATACTAGCTGAAGCATCACTAAATGGTTTTTCATTTCTTTTCAGGCAACAACACTGCTATTGCAGCCCCTACCAACAATAGTGGAAGGAATTAGCAAGGGCAGCCAGATGAATTGCTTATTTTGTGGTAGTGAAACTTTTGTGAAGCAATGGTAGATGAATGACTACAAGGAAAGTTAGATGAATTAGCAAGGGTAGATAGATGACTCAGACTTTTGCTGCTAGGTTGTGGACACACTCACATCTAATTGTTACTTAGAAAAACCTTCTGAGTTGTTGCTTTTGGACAGTGGGTTATTTAGCTGAAATGGATCATATTTAGGTGCTATGGTCTTTTGAGCAAATTCTGGAATGGTTGTAGCAAATTCTTGAATGGTTGTTGTGGTATTACTTTGTGGAATGTTGTGGATTAACGGAAATTCTGGAATGGTGCTATGCTTTGTGGAAAGTGATGAAAATATATATTTGTTGAATGTCGATGCATGTATGTATTGCCTTGTGGACAAGTAATTATTGATGAAATTTGATCCATCTATGATGTGTATCCTTCTGTTGGACTGCTCCTATATATAGGAATCTATAACAAATCTTGTATTGATGAATTACTGACAGATAATAGGATTTGTTGTTTCAAATTTTGAACCTGTCAGTCTAGTTTATTGATATATTATCTGTCGGTAGATCTATATGTACTGATAGTTTATCTGTTGGTAATGTTTCTATCTGTCGGTAAATCATATTTGTCGGGAAATCATATCTGTCGGCAAAAGTTACAAACCACTAACACATTATATGTCGGCAAACATTTATCTGTCGGCAAAAGTCTTTCCCGACTGCATTTATCCTGGCAGATATCATCTGTCGGGAAAGGTAATTACCGACACATCGTTTGTCGGTCTATGGTATCTTTGCCGACAAATTGATTGTTACCAATTTTGGGACATGGTGTAGTGATTTCATTAAACAATTCATTCAGTTTATTTGTGATATATCTGTCTATTGTGTGATATATTTGTGATATCTGTGTATTTGCTTATTTTCAGAGGGCATGGCTAGCATTTTCTAACGCTATCCGAAAATTAGAAAAAAAGGTATACAACGAACTATAACAGACGGTTTTGTGGAATAAACCGTCTGTAAAGGTCAATTACCATAGACGGCTGCGACCAAAATCCGTCTGTAATATGTAATACATCACAGACGGTTCTATGTATGAACTGTCTGTGATATGTATACTATCATAGATATCTACGGTCAAAACCCGTCTGTGATATGTATACTATCACAGATGGTTCATACATAGAATCGTCTATGATGTTCTATGTACAAACCGTCTAACATCACAGACGGTTCTATGTGTAGAACCGTCTATGATAGTATACATATCACAAACGGTTCGTATAGAATCGTCTGTAATGTATTATATATCACAGACAGGTTTTAATTGTAGCTGTCTGTGATAGTCGACCTTCACAAATGGTACATAAACCGTCTGTGATAATCGCCTGTTATCACAGACACATAGATTCAGACGATTCAGAAACTATTTATGGTGACAGTTTAGAACCGTCTGTAATGACCCTTTGTGTGGTAGTGGACTTTGATATTTTAGGTACTCCGCTATTTCCTAAGCTTTTGCAGCTTATGCTCAAGACTACAAAGTAACATGCTAGCTGCTGTTCTTGCGGTCAACTTCCTGAAGAAGTGTTGGATCCATTATGCATAGCGTGGTGATGGGAAGATGCAAGATGTATTGAGGTGCCCAAATGCAAATGGACATGATATTCTCTTCAGAAGGAAACATTGGAATGTTGTGATTTATTTCATCATTTTGCTAATATACAGTTCAAGTTTTCTCTAATAACTCAATAATCGGTTATCTTCTTGCCAACTAAAACAGACACTTCACCATACATTTGCAAGAAGTTAGACATGAACATCCTGCATTCCTGCTTCATGATTCCAAGCGTACATAATCGACTACTCCCGGACCTCCAAGCTTCCCCTCACTATGTTCTATGTTTTAATGTGAGTAGCTATTCCTCCAAACCACCGCCGCCATCGCCACCTGCATGTCATCGGCACCTCCTTGCTATGATGCTATCCCACTCCCAAAGCCACCACTACCATCTGCTCTGCATCGTCGCAAGCATTCTACTTTTTCCAATCCTGAGGCCTAGCCACCCCATCTTCGCCATGCTTCTACCTAGCCCGACGCACCTTTCTTCCTTCTCTGTCTAGAGCTAGAGGAGGAAGATGACCCCTCTCTCTCTCCCTATGCAAGTAGGCTCTGCAAGGAAATTTCTTATAAAAAGAAAATTTTAAATTTGACTCTATGACAAGTGGATCTCACTGTTTAAAATAATTTTTAAGCTACAACCATCGCCATGTCGTCGGCCACGTCATTTGCCATGGTGACAAAACTGGCTCCAAAATACTCTTAGGGGTATTTAGACGGTTTTACATAGTTTGTGAAGCACAATATATGGTTTTATAATTCACAGGGTTAAATAAACGAACCACCGTACTTAAGAGGGGTTAAGTAGACTTTTCCTTCAAAAATTGTGCACAATCCATAACTATATATGCAACTCGATTATTTAGTTCTCTACGCAATCAACACCGGCCAGTTTGTATTTCCAATTAATGCAGTGATGCACTACACCGATCAAATTTCAGTTGGAGAAAAGGTGAAGGGGCGTTCTTTTCGGCTTCTGACTTATAACTTACACTACAATAACTAGTTTTTAAATAGAATATCCTTTTAAGTTGGGGTCTACAAGTCTATTATAGTAAATATTATATCAATTTCATCTATATCGGACAAAATTGCACATAATTGTCTCTCTCCGTACTCTATCGTGAATAGTCATAATTCAAATATTTTAGCCATAAATTATAGCCCAAATGAACGATCCAAGAATTTATCATTGCACATGGCACAACTAAAGGAACTACCAATGGACTTGATACTTCCATTCATTTTAGTTCATTTTACCAGTGGTCCCTTTCTACTACAATTATGATTGAGCGGCTCCTGTATCTATGAGAGTAATGTCATAGGTCTGCCTTCGCAGAGATAAACAATATATAGAGCAAGGTGGTGTGTGTATATATATATATATATAACTCTAAGAGTAAATACTTTCATTTTTAATATACACTTAAATAAATATTTTATATTTTATTATCATTTTTATATACTTAAATACTAATTCTAAGATATTTCAATATAATTTGATTGAAAAAATTTCATTAAAACCCTTTATTTTTGCTTCATATCCTTTTCATACATAAAAAAGAATATATATACATAAATTATGCTATAAAAAGTGGATTGTTATGAAAATTTTTATGAAACCTACTTTAGAGTATATTATAATCATTATTAGAGTATACCCAAATAGATATAAAGGTATAATAACATCATTAAAGCAGTATATAAGAAGTAGGAGTACATACTCTAGAAATATATAACCATTTTCATATATACATATACGTGTACATATACATAGCTCTTGCATGAATGCACGGGACATAAACGACAACAACTACGTCCTTAAAAGGCAGCCATGAATAGAAGATGAGAACCCAAGAATGAGTTGTGTATGAGGGGTAGCAAAAGTGGGGAGATCACAGCGCCCTAAACCTTTAGCGCAAGCCGTACTTGCTAGCCAAGGAATAGCTAGTGCATGATTTATCGGTGACAAATAACAAGTTAGGTCAGCATAATTATACTGCCTTTCTACTTAAGCTCTAGGCTTGGTAGGCATCAGGAGCTGAGCTACCTATCCTTTTCAGAAGGAAAGCAGCATGCTGTTATGTCTAGATAGATAATGCTCCAGCACACAATCCAGTATTAGCACATTGACCATTTCTGGTGGTAACTAGTGGCTGAAACGAAACCACATTTAACTGCCTAACCGGCCGTTCACACCTGTGCCAGTACGACTATGTGCAAACGGTGTGGAGAGGACCTTCCCTGCATGATTGCACGGACAACGAATCCTTGAATTCTATCCTTATAAATTCTTAGCAAAGGCATCAATCCAAGTGCATGTAGGAGACACTATCCTTGGCGAAAGCTTGCTGCAGCTACCAACTGGCTATCAACCAGGCAGCCACCGGAAAATACGACCATGACTTCCTTGATTGCAACATGGGCTTGAGAGGCATCGAGAATTTACGCATGCCAAGCGTTCTAGCTTGATCGATGGAATAGCTTTATTTTCTGGGCTGTGACAAACGCTTGCCTAGCTGATAAGGTAAGTGTCTGAGGGCCAGCGGCTGCCGGAAATAGGTGGCTGCACTGCAATGCACCACGTTTCGCAGGTTCAGCCTGGATTGATGCTAGTTACCACAAGGAATGGTGAGTTGGAGTAGAAGTAGAGGAGGAAGAACATAGAGTAAACAAGATTTTGGATCCCGCAACCAGGGTTGTGGTGAGGCTTTGTATTTGTACTTTGCCTGATGATATCCAGTGTTAGTTACAGAAGAGATAAAGTTCGCTACTAGAGAATTTCTATAGCTTACGCTACACTCAATGCTATCTTATCTACAATAGAGGGAGAGACACTACGAGAAAATTAAACTGCATACTTTTGCTACTACTTTAACATCTCCCCTCAATCACAATCGATTACATTGAGATTGCATCGAGCTTGAGAAATCAGCTGAGCTAGCAGAGAGGATCAGCAACTTGATCTTGTGAAGAGATAAACTATATCGCTTTAGCCTTGCATGCTACTCATTCTCTGACAAAACGGAAATAACTTCAATGTGTTTTGTTCTTGCACGAAACACCAGATTGGCAGAGAGGTATGTAGCACTAAGATTATCACACCAAAGACATAACACCCTGGGCTGAAATACTCTCAAGTTCTCCCAATAATGACTGGACCCAAATTACTTCAGTTGTCACATTGGCCGGGCTTTATATTCAGACTCTGTGCTTGATCGTGGACCTGTAGCTTACTTTTGTGCACTCTAGGATATAAGGTTTGATCCAAAGAACACTTCAAAGCCACCTGTTGATCGCTGATTATCAGGACAGTTTGCATCTGAAAACACACCCACAAGAGTTTGTTTTAAAGTGGACAAGAGGCTTACCTTCTATTAATTCAAAGGGAGAATTAAAACAAGAAAGACGAGAAAAAGGGAGACCCAGGGGGCAGGGAGACAGTTAGGTGGCCAGTAGATGGCCACCAGGAACAAAAAACAAACTAGTTTGTTACAGGGGTGATTGAGAGACCTACAAGCTTGTTGGCTCCCACAAGCACCCAAGTGGTAGCCTTCTCCTTAATTGCAGTGACCAAGGGTAATGGTGCAGTCATCATTGCACGGAACACCCTGACATTCCATTCCTTCCAAATATGTCAAGAGATAATAATTACTAGTGATGTCGTTGCCTTTCGAGGTACTCCAGGCTTAAGCACCACAAAGTCCCACCATTCGTAGATTGAGCAACCGGCCCTCTAGGATGTTGGGTTCAATGAGTCACAAGTAGTCCAATGCACTATAGAGGTCCAGATTCTTCTGAAGTAGCGGCACTTAGCCAGGAGGTGTATGATGGACTCGAGTGCTTGTCTGCATAGAGGACAAGTGTGGTGATTGGGCCAACCCCACCTGTTGAGGCAATTCATCATCCATAGCCTATTTTGTATAGCTAGCTAAGCAAAGATTTTGCATCATTGTGGTGCCCAAGTCTTCTAGACCAAGGGATTCATTGTAGTTTTAACTGCCCCTAACAACTGCGCTCTATAGGCAGAAGTGGCCGTGTACTCTTCGTTGGGAGTTAGCTTCCATGCAACTGTGTCGTGGATGTCGTCCTGCAGGGTTATGTTGGAGGTGTACCCCAAATGGAGACTATCTCTTGAATGTGTTGCGGGGTAAGACCTCCTACTTAGTTTAGGTCATACAGCTTGTTGTTTCCTGCTAGGGCGGTGTTTAGAATGCAGCTTTTCCTCATGGATACTCTAAAGATGGTGGGAGCGATATCGCAAAGTCTGTTCCCTTAGCCCACGATGAAGTCCAGAATGATGCCTTCACTCCATCACCAATTGTTATGGTAGTGACCGCTGCAAAGAGGTGTCGATCTAGGTTGTCGCACGGAATTTCCATTCCATGCCAAGGCTTTGTTTGAGCTGCCCATTGTTGCCAAAGCCACCTTAGCCTAAGGGCCCTAGCAAAGCGCTCTAGATCGAGAATGCCAAGGCTGCCCAGGTGTGTAGGTTTGCAAATTCTGTCCCAACTGACCTTACATTTACCACCCATTAATTGTTATTTTGACCCCGCCCAGAGTAACCATCTCATCTTTCTATTCAAAGTTCTGATCACACATTTTGGTAGCTTGATAGTCATAAGGAAGTAGGTGGACTGTGCCGTCAGAACCAATTTGATGAGGGTCTTCCTGCTTGCTAGGGTGAGCAGCTTGCTGGTCCATCCTACAAAGCGACTTGCATACTTGTCTTCCAGCACTTGAAAGTCCACCCTACAGTCTTTTGGCAGTAAGAGGTAGGCCAAGGTACTTCAGAGGGAAAGATGTAAGTTGGGCGGGAAGGTCATGCAAGATCCCTTGTAGATCGATACAGTCACAGCTGATTAGTACCGCTTGACTTTTGTGGAGGTTGGTGTGAAGCCTTGTGGTGTCTCCAACTTATGTAGTATTCTGACCAGAGTGAATGCATCCTCTTTCTTTGGTGCTAGGAAGATGGCGGCATCATCCGCGTAGAGGGAGGTTCAAAGGGCCGCCACACACCCTCCCAAGGGCTGCAAGCCTCCAAGATGTGTAGCGATGTTGAGAATTTTCTACATTGAATCTATTACTAGGATAAAGAGGAAAGGAGATAACATTTCACCCTATTGCAAGCCTCTGCGGTGCTATATTTTTCTCCCAGAATCCCATTGAGAAGGACTGTCGAGGTGGTGGAGAAGAGGAGGCAAGAGACCCAGTCCCGCCAACGCAGTGGGAATCCCCTATTTTGTAGCAGGTCAAGAAGATATTCCCAGCGAACCGAGTTGAATGCTTTTGTGATGTCAAGCTTAAGAAGAAGAGACGGGGTTCTATTGTGGTGATATCTTCTAGCTAGGTTGCACATAGAGGTAGTTGTCTTAGATGCATCTGCCTCTGATGAATGCTCTCTGGCTAGCCTTAAAGCCAAGATTTTTGCAGTGATTTTGGATACACTGTGGATAAGGCTGATGGGTCTATAATCTCCTACAGTTTGGCAGCCATCCTTCTTTGGTACCAAAATCAGATTAGTAGTGTTTGTACAAGGGAAATTGTTGATTCTTAGATTGTAGAAAGCTTGTAGGGCAGCCATGAAGTCACCCTTTATAGTGTCCCAGCATGCGTGGTAGAAGTTTCCATTGAACCCATTAGATCCTGGAGCCCTGTTAGCTAGTAGTTGGAGGATCGCAATGTGAACCTCCTGTTCAGTGAAAGGGGTAGCTAGGGTGTGCATGTCTATACAAGACAAGTGGAGGGTGTCCCAATTAAAGGACACGCCAGTGGGCAGGGTGTGGCCCAAGATATATTTGAAGTGGTTGAGGAGCACATTTGCCTTATCGTCATGAGACATAGCCCAGCCATAGCCCGTGGAGAGCTATTGGATGAAGTTCTTCCTCCTGCGGGAGTTTATTCTGATGTGGAAGAATTTTGTGTTTACATCTCCTTTGCGAAGCTAGTTGATTCGAGCTGCCTGCTTCTTCCTAGATTGCTCAATTACTACAAGGCCTATCACCCTTTTCTTTAGGCGATCTCGAAGGTCTCTCTCTTCTGATCACAGAGGTCAATTTTCTTGTGCAATATCCAGTCAAAGGATGACCTCTTGAGCCATATGTAATTGAAGTTTATTAAACGAAAAGATTTTCTTGCTCTAGATTTTTTGCCTCCTCGCCGTTTTAGTCAGTTTATTGTTCAGCCTCAGGATTGGGTCCAACCCTCTAGTTGGTTCCTCCCAAGCATGTTGAACCACGTGGAGGAATCCTGGGAGCCTCGTCCCATAGTTTTCAAAGCAAAACTTTTTGGCAGTCGCAGACGCCTGTATTGGATAGGAGCAAAGAGCAATGGTCTGAGTGAGATGTAGATAAGGCATGTAATGCATGGGTGCTAAAGGATGTGTTCCATGCATTGTTGTAGAAAAATCTATGCAGTCTGACCAAAGTTGGGTTGTCTCTTTCAATACTCCAGGTATACTTATGGTTCTGTAGGTGCACCTTCTTCAAGTCATAGGTGTCAAGAGCATTACAAAATCAGGCCATAAGGTGACGATTGAGATTCAGGTTATTTTTATCACTTGCTTTGTAAATGAGGTTAAAATCTCCAAGTAGGAGCCACCCAACGCTGGCAGGTGGGTTGGAGTCATGGATTTCTGTCGAGAAACCATCTTTATTGCTGTCAACCAAGGGGTCGTACACCATCGTTAACACAAAATTGTGTTGATCACACCTCAATGGTGACGTCGACTGTAAGGCCGTACTGACCATGGTGGCAGTTGGTAATGTGTACCACTTCACTATCCCAAAGGACCAGAATCCCTCCACAAGTGTTCTGTGCTAGCAGAAAGAGGAAATTTCATAGTCTATTTCTACCAAGTGCATAAACCTTGGTGTGCTCTACCTCGCTTAGTTTAATCTCTTGAAGGCAAGCAATGTGGGGGTAACCCCTGACGTTCAAAGAAAGGATTGCCAATCTAGGTCCCATCATAGGATTTTGGCATTGTGGTCGACAGCATGATTGCATGACTAGAGGTGCAATCTTTGTATCAAAAATTGCATATGAAACATGTCATGTAGTGAAGATAGCAGATCATACATGTCATGCAATGAAGGTAGCAGTTTAACAAAGTCATGCATCTTCGAAGTAGTAGAATTTTAAAAGGATGGTTACAAGGTACAGACGAGACCACAGCATCGTCAAGAAAAAGAAATGGAGGACACAGGCATATTAAGCATGAGAGCTAGAAGCCTCAAAAGGGCCGGCCTACAGCAGCAGCCTGGAGTAGCAGCTTGAGGACCAACATGTAGAGACAAGGTAGGCGATCCGCCAGGCGTGTTGTCTTTGTCTTGCACGGAGTGCAAAAGGTGCACCGAGGCTGACATGGTAGTTTTTCCCATGGGAGTAGGCTCAGTAGGGCCCAGGTCAGGCTTTATGATGGAGGCCAGTGCCACTAGCAGTGGAGGCAGAGTTGAACCTAGCTCCTCCAAGTGGCTGCCTTCATCAAGGGAGGGAGTATAGCGTATGCCATTGCAGCAGGAGGAGAGTCCAGCTTCGGAGATGTGGCGTTGGGGATGATAACAGCTTGTCTTGAGAGCCCCAGGATGCTGGCGAGGGGTGAGGCATTTGGTTGGCACTGGCGAACACAGGTGCGGAGCTAGACGGTTGATCATAAGGCCATCTTCCCGAGAGGCAGTGGCGAGGGCACCTAAAGCTGGAGAGTACCCATTGTCTGGTGCTGCGGTAGAAGAAGTTGATCTACAACATCTTGCACTGCCTGTAAGTACTCATTAGCCTTGGAGAGCCAAGCCTGTTGATTGTAGTGTGCCTCCTTGTCGGATTGGTGGAGCGTTACATCAAAGAGGTTAGCCAGTTCGTGGCAAATAAGCACCACGTGGGAGGCAAAGAGGGCTTGTAAGTTGGAGTCCATATACTCCTTGAGGCTGAGCTTGCCATCAGCTAAGGGTTGGTGGTCGCTGGATGAGTTGTGTGTCATACCGAAGATGATGGGGCCAGCCAGCTTCATGTGGTGTCTTCGGTAGTCCCCTCATTAGTGCAGTGAGGCCAAGGGGAGCGGTCCCTTGGTCGTTCATGATACTTCCCACGATGGGCAGCCTTAAGCACCAAGGATCTCCATCTACCTTGGTAGTCTTGCTTGCACTGCTGGTGATGTTTGTCGTCATCATCGTACCACTTTTCACGGTACCAGTTTTCATCACAGCAAGCATTAGGGGCTAGCCTACCAGTCCTAGCACGATGGGGGTCCACATGGTACCTCTCTCCCCCCAATCAGTGCCAACATCATGGTGCTGGCTAGGCTGGGACTCCGTCGACTCTAGAGTGCTATCGATGACACCAAGGTGCTAAGAGAGGCCATGCTTCACTAGGATGAAAGGCACGTAGTTAGTGTTACCAAGGTCGGTCTCAGGCAGAGCCACCAAATAGTCTTCGATGAAGTCTAGGTGTAGCAGCACCCTGAAGGTTAGACCCTTCTTGCAGCACGGGGTTGATTTTGGCCAGCTCCTGAAGAGGAGGCAGCCAAAGAGCCATCATCACTGAAGGTGAGCCACATCACCTTAGGGATGGAGCTAGGATTTGTTGTCCATGCCCACATGTCGAGTGTGCAGGCATCTTCCTATTGCAAGGAGCTTGCATCAACATGGTCCAGGGCACATTTGTTGCTGATGACTCTACTTGCAACCTCAATGTTCCATGTGTGCAGAGGGATTCCCTCGAGGCATAGGTGGACATGGAATCTAAGGACTACCCTGAATGCATGTTGGAGCGGCTTCCATGGCCTAACATGCAATTCCAAGTCATGGAAGTGCAACATGTCATGGCGGATCACTTCGTCTCTGTGGTTCCTGTGCTCAAAGTTGACCAAGAAGTTTTTCGGATAATGGTAGTTCACCATAAAGTCAGCTAACCTTAAGTTGAAGTGCCTCCTGAGAGCCTCTACAGCAGTTCAGAGGTTAATGTTCGGCCTTGTTTTGGCCAGCCAAATGATGACTGAGTAGGCCTCACGTCTATGAAGCTCCCTCTAAAGCTCCGCGCTAGAGGGGATGATGCAGGCGTCCTCCAACGGGCAAGTGGCTGGGTCATCGAGGTTTGGGTTGGCCATGTCTTTTTCTAGAGCCTGCTAGCTCAGCCCTGCAACGAGGGAGGGTGCAGGGTTCAAGGGGACAACTCCAGGGGTGGTCAGCCTAAAGACCGACCGTCGGGTAGCTGTAGAGGGGGTTGTCTGGGTAGTTGAGCGATAGTGGGAGGCTTTGTGGCCAAAACATAGACAAGGATGCATTTGGTTAGGTCTCTGTAGGACGAAGCATGGTGGTCATGAGCAAGGCAATTGAAGCACCGGCCTTTTGTGCGCTCAAGGAAGACGCAGTGGTTGGGATGTGAAGCTGCCTCGAATGTGGTTGAGAGGGGAGGGCATCTACTGCTATGTTCCATATGCCACCAGTACTTTGGTCTGACAGGCTTCCATTGAAGTCGAATGATGTGGTAGTTGTGGGGTGTTGAAGGCGCTGCGCCATCTGGTGTCGCAACTTGCCGCAGCGCCAAAGGCTTTTAACATCTGGAGGGAAGCGGCGAGGAGTGAATGTCCTTTGGTCTCGTTTGGAGGGGGTGAGGAGGCACAACCACATGTGATTTAATGCGGTGAGGTACTTCAATGCCAAGTTGAATGCCATCTGCAAAGGATACCTTGTGCATAGAGGAGTTGACCCACGGGAGATCTTAAGGGATTTGGGAGCAAACTTCGAAACCGCATTGAAGGAGCCATGGCGTTAGGAGCCCGAGGTTGGGCTCTTTTGAGACATCTTCGAAGGCGGAGGTTCATCCAATCTTCCTGGGAGCCAGCCAAGACCTACGGTATCAAGGCAACAAGGGGGCCGAAGAGGGAAACCTGGCAGCAGATTCAGTGGGTGGGAGGGTGGATCGGGGGTGGGGGCAGTAGATCCAACTGTCAGAGGTCTCTGAAGCGGTATCTGCAACCAATGATGTAAAGGCGGGGTTAGCGACGAGGTCAAAAGCTGAGACCCCGGGCCAACCTCGCCTAGAGCGAAGTGGGGAGGGGGCTAGTGGGGTGGATGGAGGGAGGGGTGGAGCTAGGGAGGGACAGGTTGGAGGGGAAAATGGGTGGACGCCTCAGCCGGAGTGGCCGGTGGCAAGCTTAGGCTTGGACGAAGCGCCTAAGCTATCGCGAGAGCTTAGCATCCCAGCCTCAGCCCGTCCTAGCTTCCATTCCCACTCACAAGAGTTGATGTTCACTTATGCATCAACAAACCAACCGAAGAGGTGTACTACAGGTACCTAAGTATCTGTTTCATGGTTGACCAATGTTGATCCATAGGTGCACTCAAGAAATGACATGCCTTGTTTACAAAGAAAGCAATATCCGGTCTTGTCAGCATTAGGTATTGCAATGCTCCTACCATGCTCTATAGGTTGTAGCCTCGATGGAAAAAAGTACCTTCTGTCTTTAATAGCTTTTTTGAAACCACCAAAGGAGTTGTAAAAGGCTTGTAATTTACCATGTTTGCATGTTTGTAACATCTCACTGATGTACTTCTTTAGAGTAAGGAGAATGTCATCTATCTGCTTTTGCACTTCTATGCCTAGGATATAATGGATGTCAGCCAAATCCTTAGTGAATTCCTACTGCAATCGTTGAAGAAGACAAGCTGTGAATCACTCAGAAAAGCTCGCCATAATGATATCATCCACGTAGGGCAAATAATTTTAGGATCAATCATGGTAAAGTTAGTTACCATCTAGAGCTAGGATATTTTAGATGAAATATCCAAATACTTTTCTAGAAATTTCATGATATATAGAAGATATTTAGATGTTGAGGTTTAGGATAGTGACAAGTATCATCCATCCAACTGTTATGTAAATCTTATAAATAAGGGTGCCCCCTTCCCCTTGTACCATGAGCATCCAAGAGGCCATCAAAGTCATCATGCCATGGAAATGTGTTAGGGTGGCATGAGTAGAGAAGATAGGTAGCCACTACAATAGTGTAGAGTTGTGTTGTACCAAAGTTTGTAGCAGTGAAATAAAGAATTGAGTTCTTGTGTAAGTTTAGTCTCCCTGGTAAGTCACGGATCAGCAGCCTAGAAGCTGGATGGTCGGCACTATCACCTAAGAGACCCATGGTCGGCACTGCCGCCTACGTATGAACAAAGCACTAAGTATTATGAAGGAAATGCTAACCAACTTTAGGGTAGTTGGTCTAGCAATGTGTTGGTCTCTTCGGTATGGGTGAAGATCCACAATTGAAGTGGTACCACACTAGTTTAGTACCACTTCTAGGAATTAGTATCATAGCTATCATCACTATCAGAGCAAAGCTAGTACGATTCGCAACAACATACCTTCAAGCAAAGCTGAATTTTGTAATTTCACATTGCACAATGATCTTAATTAGTTAAAAGTTAAGGAAATACCAATGGAACTACTCCGAAACAAATTACCACTGGTTTCTTTATGCAAATTTGGTTTGACATTTTTCATAATTATTTCAGCACTACACTATTCTCTTTGTAGAGTAGTCATATGTACTTTTCTGAAGTTTGAGTTACATATTATCAATATCAGATACGTTAGCAACTATAGACTTAAAAAAATCCATCATATAGGATTTTGAGAACCCAAATAATGAGTTAGGACTAGATTATATGATTGGGAGACATCAGGAATCTAGCAATGCCAGAACTTAGATTCGGCAATGAAATAAAATTGAGGTAAGACATGAGATTCCTTTTTGGATGTTCATGTGCTCTATATTTTGCTTTCATGAGGGATCATTACACCTCTTTGAAATATTATAGATGTCAACTGACATTGTGTTCAGATCTATTTAGGGGCGTTAATCAGATCCGAATCATCTATTTTATCCGGTATTCACATCCGGGCTATTCGATTCGTAATTGATACATTAAGACTCAATGAGTGTTAATCGTATCTTTATTATCTGTTTTATCCGGTATCCGTATCTGGAATATTCGATTTGTATTTGATCTATTGACACCCCTAGATCTAGCTACATTGCTGGCTAACATAGTTTTAAGCTAATGTATCTTTACGATAATGTGGTATGTTGATTTCGTAAGGTATTTGTGCTACAAATATTCTTCTAGGTAGACATCTAACTAGCTCATCCCTTGAAGTGTTGAATGTTAAGTGTCGCTACTATCCCATGCATCTCATGTTGCTACTATCGTGAGCATCAAAAATCATAGCGTTGAAATCTTGAAGACCATCACATTTTCAGCCACCTTTTCTAAGATTTAATTAATTTGCAACTCATGCTCAAAAGTTCAATGCATTCACCAGTTTAAAATTTCACATGACAGTGTTGTTATCCAATAATACAGCATTACGAAGTCTTCTATGCTCTCCAAAAAAGTGAAAGCCATTTTTAAGAAAAATAATTGAGGACTATGAAACAAGGGATTTTTGTGAGAATTCTAAAGTAATTGTTTTAATTTTTTATTCCTGCTTTCCAAATGAGTAATCGTGTTATTTTAATACTTGTATAGTTTAGTTTTACAAGATCACAAAAGAACACCCCTATGAGAAAAGTAAATCATTGATTTATCTAACCATTACATACATCATGACTTTGGTACATCATTCCGATGATGCCTTTTCATGGATCCAAAGTGTATTCTGTGTTGACTGACATCACACAGATATTATCAGTTTGGAGACCATGACTATCATGGCCATTGTCAAACCTCGGGATCACATGACCTAAAACCCTCTATGTTTATTGCATTAGTCTTATGATCAGTGGCTAATACACACGGTCAATATCGTTGCATCACATCCATATACAAATAATTAAATAAAGTACAACATATTATTAAGCAGTTGTAAATAGACCTTTATGGTCCACGTTACAAACTGGGCCAAGCAAACCAAACACATGAACAACATAGTCTTGCAGAAGAAGATATATGGAAACAGATAAAGTCCTTGTGGTATGCCACAACCCTCAAGCAACCGACTGGGGTTCGCACCCTAGTATCTAGTCTTCTCATCCTTTCCAAATCCAGTGATTTAAAAGTAGTCAATTGTGGAATCTGCCTTTGTCTCTAGTAGTGTTCAACAAGCAATAGTGAGTACATTTTGTACTTAGCAAGACTTACATCAAATACTATTAGCTACAAGTTTGGCTATGTCAAAAGAATGGCTATCTTACTTATTTTGTTGCTCAAAACATGTTTTGCATTTTTTCTATATGAATAATAGGTTAGAAATGACATTGTTAAGCAATAAGTAAATAATATAATTATAAAAGCTGAAAAATATCAAGTAATCGTATCATAAACTTCATCGTGTCAGCGTAATTTCACTCAACAAGATATTCGAATAGATTTAAGATCTCACTCTACAAAGGATGTATAACTTTACCCACACGATATAACCAACTCATTGTATCAGCGCAATTTCACTCAATAAGATAGAGTGTGAAAGAGAGGTTATAGCAGATTCGGGCTCGTGTGCTTTGAAAAGCTTGCATGAGTTAAGTGTATAAGTAAAACTCGTGTTGTGTGGGGTTAACGGGTTTCCCCCAAATATACTAATGGATAGCATCTATTAGGGTTAATGTAGGATGCTGCCTCATCTATTTAACGGATAAAGATGAAAGCTTGTAAGCTAACCATCCAACTATTCATCATTCCAATCTTGTGTTCTAAGGTTAGGGCTAGAAGAGCGAGTGTTGTGGTGTGCTCTCTTGTATTTCAGGTGAAGTGGTTGTAAAAACTTCATCCTTAAATAGCAATACATCGACTTTATTCATCTCTCATAGTGTCTCCTTGCTTTTTTTTATTTGCTCTTATTTTTGTTGATTTTTTTTATCTCTCATCTTCTCTTCACAATCTTAGTATATTCCAAGGACGTATAAGTGACGGAAACAACTCATCGATATCATATTCCATCCATCTAGACACCAAATTTTAAAATATATTAAAATTGACCGGTTTTACTTGATTTTAGTCTAATCATGAAGCAAGGATGGATCCACTAGGGAGGCAAGGGGGCTGACACCCACTACCGCCGGCCGCCCCCACCTCCCAACCATCGGAGACAAGTGCAACACGGAGAAGAATGAAACAACCTAAATTTTCAGAAATTGAGAATTTCCATTTGAATTTGATTCTCTGAGCTCCCTGGCCATTTTCTCCTCAAATCCTAGCCATCCAAATTCAAGAAACCTTGCTACATCCTCACCATTGAGCCAAAATGCGCCATCACTGTTCATTGTCTGAATTTTTCGGCCGCCGTTGATTTTTGCCGCCGCCTCTGTCTCTTACCGCTCGAGCTATCTCGCTTTCTCCCGCACCTTCTTGTGCCTTCCCTTTCTCTGCCCCTCTGCCAACACCTGACGACCATACACCCCTACCCTGACATGCCCTAGCCTCCCTCCTTGCCGCGCGTCGGGCAATTTGTCGTGCGCCGCCTCCGTCTCTGCCCTCATCACACGAACCCCTCTCTCGGCCGACCAACCGCAAACCTTGACTGACGCAGCTCCTCACCAAAGGCACCAGCTCACCATGCCGACCTCCTTGCCACCCAAGTCGCGGTCCCCCAAAACCTCCCGAGCCAGCTCGACTCCGCGCCATCCCTGCCAACCGCCTTAACCCGCTTATAAAAAGCTCCGAGCTCCCTCCATTGAAACCCACAGGTGCCCAGCAAGCCACCTGTGTCCCTAATTGCCTCGGCGACCACCACACCGCCGGCGATCGACAAAAAGCCCTAGGTGAGCTCAAAACCCAATTCTCCCTCTCCGGTCCATTTCGGTTCAATTGCCTGTGCCTGTAGCTTCCTAGAGCCCTTATAAACATTTCCAAAAGCTTGCCCTAGCTCGCCGAGCCCTCCTCTTCTCCGCCTCCGAGCTTCTCCGCCCAGTCATGGTGCTCCACCGTGGCCGGCCTCGCACGTTTCACTTTAGCCCAAGCCGCCACCTCCCTCGGGTCTCCCTAACCCCAAGGATGCTCATAAATCCAAGCTTTGACTCCCTTAAGCCTCGAAGCTCGCTACTGTCGTAAAAAACCATGCGGCATTCCTGGGCTTGCCGCCGGCGATTGCCGCCTCCCCGGCCGCCGCCGACCCCAAAAATGGGTTGCTTGCCATCCCATGAATCCAACCGAACCTTCCATTCCCGTCGCAAACCGTCGTAGCACCGCCGGTCACCACCGCTTCCCCTCCCCTGTCTCGGTCGTGTGTGCGATCGGTTGAGGAAGAAACACAGTAACGATTAGTTACTGTTCCTCCGACCCAACGAACCGACGCGGCTAAGCCAAACCCATTCGCTTAACGGGTCCGAGCCTGAGGAATAGTGCAAACCGCATGAACAGTAACCCGACCCGAAAACCCAAAATGCAAGTTTATACTCGTTTTGACCGTTTCGAGCCCACGAATCCATATTTCAACTCCATTCCACCCTTTGAGCCTCCCAAAAATCCTAAACCCATTTTATTTGGTTTTTCTCGAATTTTATTTATTTATTTATTTTCTTTCTTTATTCCTAGCTCATTTTCTTCGAGCGTGGAATTAAATTATTTCTTGTTTTGCGCTAGCACACGATATTGAAGGCCAGTTAACTCAAGAAGAAGCCCCGGATCAAGGTCAAAATCAAGAAGTTGAAGAATACGAAATAATCGAAATCGAAAATCCGCAAGGCAAGTCACATGTTTTTGATCATGTTGAACCTACTTTCCGTTAATTACTATTTATCCATATTTTCATTATACTATTTGTGCACTGTTATGTTATGTACAAAGATTGTTTAGAATGACATACTATTAGCTAATGTCCTACCACCCGAAAAAAGCCCTGCTTAATTTGATGGCCATATTCACATTGACAAAACCTAGTAATATTAAAGTTATTACTAATGTTACCATGGTAGTTTAGGAAATTGACAAACATTTTATTATTAAAATCTTGGTATTCTACCAATTGAATTTTGATAAGATGTTACAGAGAGCCATGAGTTGGCTGAGCCCATCCTAGAATGGGAGTTGTGTTGTGAATTGATAGCAGTGCTGTGGCGGGCACTGGGATGTGAATTTGTAGATGAAAGTTGTTTAGTGAAAAGTAAGAATTAAAAACCTTATGCCAAGTGAAGAACATGGTGATCGCTCAACCACAAGCGTTGACTTGTCAAACCTGGTTTAGTAGCTGCTCAAATCGATTGAATCTCTAACGGAGTACAACCAGTTGATATGGAAACGGTAAAACCATCACTACTACAGAAAGGCTAATAGTAGATGGCAAATCACAGACGGTTTTGTGAAACCGTCTGTAATGTAAACTATTACAGACGGTTTTAATTTGAAGGCCGTCTGTGGTATTTGTGGCGGGAAAAAGGAGTATCACAGACGGTTCTTACTGCTGAACCGTCTGTGATACTGGAATATCACAGACGGTTTTTATTAAAAACCGTCTGTGATAATCTGGGATTATCACAGACGGTTTTTTATTAAAAACCGTCTGTGTTGTGTCGACTATCACAGCCGGTTGTTGTTAAGAACCGTCTGGGAATGTTCACAGACGGTTTTTCACAAGAACTGGCTGTGATGTCTCTTTGTCTGTCATATTCTAGATCAGAGGTTAATATATAAGTACACATTGCTTCTAATAATTTAACTACAGAACTACTGATACAAGAGGTCACAAATTAAAGGCAAATTTATTAATTTCAATTAGAGGCAAATTTATTACAAAAGTCGCACAGGTAAAGAGTTTCCCAAATTGTATTCTTTTGGGCTTCGTAAGCTTCTTCTTCAACTTGGGGACTTGGAGGATCAGCCGCTAAATTCTCGAACGCCGTTAAGATTGCCCTTGTCCTCAGCACTTCCTCGTGCAGCCTGGGCAAATGATCAGCAGCATCCATAATGTCGTACAGGATAGCATGAAAAGATTCCTCAGAATCTGCCGTTTCTGCTTGATCGGCAAGGCTATCCATCAGTCTCTGCAATGCGTGTAAAGCTTCTTCCGCATTGCACACATTGTGGAGAAGAACCAGGGTGAGGGCTGTTTCCCTTTCTTGAGCGGCAGCGAGACGCCTCCGTCGACGGCGGAGGATCAGGTCGAGCTGACGGATGCAAGAAAGTCGGGGAAGGAGAGCAGGGCGGGTGCGGAGAAGCTGCTCCAGATGCAAATTGCTGGCCGCCTGTGTAAGGTTCCGGCCGAACAATTCGTGATGAACAGATGAGAGGAAGGAGATGATCACAAGAATAGTAGAAGGCGCCATATTGTACGTACGTAGAAGAGACCTGGATTAGGCGCGCATATTTAACCTTTAGCACAGATGGTTCGTATACCCAAACATTAATGATATAGACGCTTCGTATAACGATCGAGAGACGTTAATTAGACGATCGAAACACGAAGCGTTCTGGCAATCGAAACACGAAGCGTTCTGGCAATCGAAACACGCGCGAAGCGTTCTGGCAATAGAAACACGCGCGAAGCGTTATGACAGACGGTTTTACTGGCAACCGTCTGTGATATTTTCATAGACGGTTATTAACATGAACCGTCTGTGATAATTGAGACATCACAGACGGTTTTTGTTAATAACCGTCTGTGAACTTTCACAGACGGTTCTTAATACGAACCGTCTATACCAATCGAGATAACACAGACGGGTCCTGTTAAGAACCGTCTGTAATAATCCCATGTCACTGATAATTGGTGTGTAATAATCACATGTCACCAATAATTGGCATATACACAGGATTTCGATCTCACCCGTCTATTCTCTCCACATTGAATGGCTGGCACCAGTTCCTCCCACGGCCAGGCCCTTATTAATAACTCCCCATCAACCTTTCCACCGGTACTAGTCACGCGTGAGTTCATCCACTAGCTAGCTTCCTGCATGCATCTCCCCTCCGCTGTGAGCTAGCACCTCCATCGCGACACGACCGGTTCATACTAAACAACACACTCTTGCCGTAAGTGTCGTAAGTGTGTCTTGTTTAGTGTGAACCGTCGTGCCACGAAGGGTTTGTTAGCTTGTTATCCTGTAATAGATCGATCTGAATGTGTTGTTGAGTTTTTGTGCTTGCCTCTGTATTTGCATGTTCCTCGACCAGCTCAACCAAGAATCTGGGAATGTCTTTTCTTTGCACTATTGTAATAAAATTGCCTTGAATTTTGTCGGGAAAGATGAACTGTTTCGTCAGGGCATGACTGCCAACTCGAAGCATATATAGCATAGCATTCGAGGCACATCCGTGGCCTGCAGCTGTGTCTTGAGGAATGCGAAGAGCTGGTCTTCAGATGTGGCAGCCACATCTGAAGACCAGCTCTTGGCATTCCTCAGGACACAGCAGCAGGCCTCGGATGTGCCTTGAATGCTATGCTATATATGCTTTGAGTTGGCAGTCATGCGCCTGACGAGACAGTTCATCCCCGTGTAACTATCACAGACGGTTTGTAATGTAAACCGTCTGTGAAGGACTATCACAGACGGTTCTATACACGAACCGTCTGTGATACGCATAAATCACAGACGGTTGATATTTCAAACCGTCTGTGATATTATGTACATCACAGACGGTTCGTGTTACGAACCGTCTGTGATAATGAGACTATCACAGACGGTTATTTATGCGAACCGTCTATGATAGGCAGAAATCACAGACGGTTAATATTAATAACCGTCGGTGATAATTCGCAGACGGGTATTAATACGAACCGTCTGTGATATGTAATTTTCACAGACCGTTTGTAGTTGGAACCGTCTGTGATATTCTGCTTAGATTATACGGAGAGTGTGTGGTTGAACAACTCCCGAAAAACTGTGTACATGCGTCACTGTAAGTTCCTTCCAAAGTATCACCCATACCGCAAGATGAAGAAACAATTTGACGGAAAAAAAGAGGATGAATCAGTACGAAGACCTTTTAGCGGGAAAGAGGTGTATGATATGGTCAAGGATATAAATGTTGTGTTTGGAAAGGGACGTAAATTGAGGAAGAACATGTGGAAAAAGAGGTCAATATTTTGGGACTTGCCTTATTGGGAGCACTTAGAAGTTCGCAATTGCATCGATGTCATGCACGTAGAGAAGAATGTATGTGACAGTTTGATTGGTCTCTTACTGAACATTCCTGACAAAACAAAGGATGGTGTTAACGCAAGGCGTGACTTGGTCGCTATGAACATCAGGACCGAGTTAGCACCGATAGAGACCGATAAAGGACGGACGTACCTTCCCCCAGCATGTTACACTCTGTCTAAGTCCGAGAGAACTGAATTGTGCCAGTCCTTAAATGGTGTGAAAGTTCCATCCGGTCACTCGACAAGCATGAAGAAACTTGTTTCCATGGAACATTTGAAATTAATTGGCATGAAGTCTCACGACTGTCATGTGCTAATGACTCAAATGCTACCTGTTGCAATTAGAAGTATTTTGCCGAACAAGGTTCGAGTGACAATCATAAGGCTATGTTATTTCTTCAACGCAATTGCTCAGAAGGTCATTGATCCAGATGGACTAGATGCTCTGCAAACCGAGGTGGTGACAACTCTATGTCATCTAGAGATGTATTTCCCTCCATCATTTTTTGATATCATGGTCCATCTCATTGTCCACCTTGTGAAAGAGATAAAAATATGTGGCCCCGTATTTCTACGTCATATGTACCCTTTCGAGAGGTACATGGGAATTCTGAAGTCCTATGTATGCAATCGATCTCGATCGGAGGGTAGCATCATCGAAGGTTATACAACAGAAGAGGTCATTGAATTCTGCATCGGCTACATGGCTCAGGTAGAGCCGATAGGTGTACCTCTATCTCGTCACGAGGGGAGGTTAGAGGGTATAGGGACTATCGGGAGGAAAGCAATAACTCCGGATCAAAATACGTATGCTCAAGCCCATTTCATGGTTTTACAACACATGACTGAAGTGACCCCATATATTGAAGAGCACAAGGACATGCTACGTCAGGAGAATGCAGGCCAGTCAGAAGTTTGGATCACGAGACAACACAACCGTCAGTTCAACGAATGGTTGAAGGCGCAATTGACTAGGAGGTCGTCAAATGAAACACTACAATGGTTGGCAAAAGGGCCAAAATTTACAATTGTGACATGGCAAGGATACGACATTAATGGCTACACATTTTATACAACAGATCAAGATAGAAAGAGCACAGTGCAGAACTCAGGTGTCCGCATAGATGCCTATGATTCGCACGGCCGTACCGCTGGCCCAAGCTCGTACTACGGGCTTGTAGAGGAGATTTGGGAGCTTGACTACGTAATTTTCAAAATTCCTCTATTTCGGTGCCGTTGGGTCCAACTCCCACGGGGTGTAAAGGTTGACAAGTGCGGCGTCACTACCGTGGACCTCGAATGTGTAGGATACAAAGACGAACCATTCGTACTCGCGAGACAAGTTGTTCAAGTATTTTATGTAACCGACCCGGCAAATAAGAAGCGCCATGTAGTTCTTCAGGGAAAAAGAAGGATTGTCGGGGTTGAGAATGTTGTGGATGAGGAAGAGTACAATCAATTTGATGATTTGCCTCCATTCGGAGACGGCATCAGGCTCGATGAAGAACAAGGCGATGAAGCAAGCTATATGCGTATCGATCATCGTGAAGGGCTTTATTTAAAATGATATAGCCAAAGTGTAATAAATGATATAGGTTATGCTTGTGTTTTTCATAAATGTATGTATGTTCCATTGTAATTGTAAAATGACTAAGGAACCCATGCATTGTAATTGTAAAATGACTAAGGAACTATGAAATAGTTATATTTATGGTTATGCTTGCGTTTTTCATAAATGTATCTATGTTCCATATTGTAATTGTAAAATGACATAGGAACCTAGCTTGCTGCGGTTATTTATAGTGAACTATCACAGGCGGTTTATCAAAAGAAACCGTCTGTGATAACACATCACAGACGGTTCTATCGATATAACCGTCTGTGATAATATGGGTAGCAGGGGTGGGAGGGAGCAAAACCTAGCTAGCAGGGGCGCTGCAGAGTGGAGACAAGAGACTGCGGCAGAGCGGACTCCGCAGACCTACCTGCGGGTATTTTAAAATGAGCTATCACAGACGGTTCTATCAATATAACCGTCTGTGATATGCATTATCACAGACGGTTCTATCGATATAACCGTCTGTGATAATATATATCACAGACGGTTATATTGATAGAACCGTCTGTGATAGATCATCTTTAAATACCCGCAGCTAGGTCTGCGGAATCCGCTCTGCCGCAATCTCTTGTCTCCACTCTGCAGCGCCCCTGCTAGCTAGGTTTTGCTCCCTCCCACCGCCGGTCCCTCCCGAAGCCGCCGGTCCCTCCCGACGCCGCTCCCTCCCGAAGCCGGCGGTCCCCCCCGACGCCGGTCCCTCCCTCCCGACGCCGCCGCTCCCTCCCGACGCCGGCGGTCCCCCCCGACGCCGGTCCCTCCCTCCCGACGCCGCCGCTCCCTCCCGAAGCCGGTGGTCCCCCCCGACGCCGGTCCCTCCCGACGCCGCCGGTCCCTCCCGACGCCGCTACCTCCCGACGCTGCCTCCCCGACGCCGGTCCCTCCCTGTGCTTCACATGTTAGCTTTATGATATATATATATGCTTCACATGTTATATGCTTCACATGTATTTTATGTTATATGCTTAACATGTTATATGCTTCACATGTATTTTATGATATATGCTTCACTTGTATTTTATGTAGCATATAATATATGCTGCACTTGTTAACTGCAAGTGACACACTCCAGTGTATCCAGTGACACACAAGCTGGGTCCATAGCTCACTTCAGTTAGTTTTTTCTTAGAAGAGAGATGGCGTCCACACAGTCTTCGTCGTCGTCATCTGGGTCTCACGCTCCCAAGACTGCGAAATCTAAACGTGGCCGAGGAGTATCGAAATGGCCAGAGGCCCGAATGACCATCACGGTGGTCTCTCCAAATGGGGTCCCTCTGGAACTGTCGAAAGCAGCGTCATCATTTCGGACTACCTGCGGGATAATTGGAAGGCAACGGGTCCCCATCACCATAGCAAGCTGGAAAGATTTGACAAAGGATCACAAAAATCAGCTATGGGAGGAACTTACAAATTCGTTCGAGTTCCCAGCAGAAGCACAGGGACTCGTGCAACGGCAAGCGCTCCTCGCGATGGGAAAAGCATGGAAGAATTTTAAGAGCACTCTTGTGACGAAGTACGTGGCCGAGGATGTCACGCCCTTCACGAAGTATCCTTTCGTGTCGCCGGAAACATGGGAGGCCTTTGTGCAGATGAAGACGACGCCCGAATTTGTACAACAAAGTGCGGCGCACAAGGATCTCCAGTCACAAAACACGCACCCTCACAGACTCGGCACTGCTGGGTACGCGGGTAAAATCCCGCAATGGAGGATGCAGGATGAGGTCGCAATCCGATCGGAGGCCTCTTCGCCATTTGCCGGGATCGCAAACGATCGCGCTCGAAACTGGTTAAGAGCGAGGTCATCAACCACATCTTCGGGTGTCTCTTTCAAAAACCCCGCAGATGAGGAAGTGTCCCAACGCATGGTAAAATATGTTAAACAACATAGTTGTTAACACCTCTTGAACTTCATGGGTTCAAAAATAACATGATTAATTGCCTCTTGCAGCAATCATTGACTACCGAATCTTCTCGTGGCTCCTTTGAAGAATATAGGGAGATAGATTTACTATCACAGGCCTTGGGAAACAAGGAGCACCCAGGTCGCACACGAGGCATGGGGGTTTATGTACCTTGGAGGCACGGATTTCCAGATTACTCCGAGACATATAGGAGTAGGAAGAGATCCAAGGCGTACCGCAGCGAACAAATAAAACAGGAGCTTCGTGCTCAACTTGAGGAACAACTATCTGCCTCACTTCAAGAGCAGACTGCCTCACTTCGAGGAGAGATAGATTCGTTGCGGGAAGAACTGAGACAAGTCCGCAACCAATCGCAACCCACTCCTAGTACTGCGGTACCCAGTCCCCCTCAACGTCGCAGTAGCTGCGCGTCCACACCAATTTCTGAACATAGCGACGACCACTTACGTATTGATGACATTCAGGTAATGTACCTCTTTAGAATGGTACATAGATCTCTCTGGTGGACGCCTTAACTCATCTCTTGTATCGTTATGTAGGAGCCCATGCCTTGCAGCCTCAATGTCAGGCTTGTTGGCTCTATTCCCGTTGACGCTGGGCGCGGCATGGTGTATCCATTGCTGCCAGGGACGCTGGTGCACGGTGTACAAGTAGACACCGGTTTCATAAAGGTCCAGGTGGACATGATTAATGATATTTTTAAGTCCATCCCTCTTGAGAAGCCCCCAAACGAAGAGATTAAGACATTAGGGGATGCCATCCACACATTCGTTCAGTGGCCCAAGAGGGACATCGTCCTCGACATGTCCGTGCCACAATCTTCACATCCAGTGGCCCAAGAGGGACGTCGCCCTGGACCTGGCACATCGGCTCCGGTGGCTCCACCTCCACCTCCAAATCCAGTAAAGTCTGTTGCATCGGCTCCCGCCGAGACGCCACTGAGAACATCTCACAAGCGAGGCTCCAAGGCCTCCAAGGCTCATGCGAAGAAAATTAAGCCGCGTCCCGTGCCATGGACGTTTACTCTAGGAGTGTCGTTGGTGCCCGACTCACAATTACGCCATCTTGGTATGATTTACAATAGATTGCATGCCTAGTACATGGAGAAGTCCAACTTGAAGCCAAACCGGCAGAGTGCATTCACTCTGAAATATAACGAGACACATTTCCTCCACGACTCGGGCTACATCGTCGTGACATTCGAAGATTTATTCTTACTATTCAATCTCGACGAACTCGACGCCTCACTTCTACGATGCTGGACACTGTAAGTGTACTGTACAATGAAGTTCTACATTCACGTTATACAGATAAATGTCATTACTCTTTCTTTATGTATAGATACATGATCCAAGAAGTCCAGCGAACGCGACGACCAGTGGGTTTCCTCGACCCTCACTTGGTCTCCGAGCAATCTATCAACGCAGATGCATCCTTCGTGCAAGGTTACATAACGAGGGGATTGATTGCTCACAGCGACAAGGAGTACGTCATGGTACCCTTCAACCAAGGGTAAGTGCTTCACTAGTTGCCACACATATGTTTCATTTGTACTTTACATGTAGCATGAACTTAGGATTAATCACTATGGCGACACACATGACTAGGCATCACTGGATTTTGATTGTGATTGTACCAAAGTGGAGCAAGGTAATATACCTTGATTCCCTCCTTAGGAGCAACCACGACTTCAGTCTTGTGCAAGAAGTACTTAACAGGTAAACTCATTTCCTCCATACATAACTCTATTGTAATATTTCTTTTGTTTGCCACGGCCGAGGCTAAGTTTTTTGAATCACGTAGGGCTTTTGCCGAATATGTTGTCCAAGGAGGATCACACGATATAAAATCCAGTGACACGCTACGACACCAGACGCGATTTCCGGTACCCTCTACAACACAACAATCCTATATCATACTTTGTTATAATACCTCTAGAATTGACAATACCGATGTATGTAATTCTATTTTTGCAGTGCCACCAGCAACTACAAGGCAACGTATGTGGATTCTACATTTGCCGCCATATGCAGGAAATCATGAGTACTAAGATCAATGATCCAGAGGTTTGTCAGGTCCTTCCAATAATTATTATTTTCTGATTATATATATGTATTTATATTACACACATATGCTAATGAATGACTTAACATTGCTCGTAGCGACAGCGGGTGAAGTTCGACCAAAGTGCATATGATCTTGACAATCTCGTCGAAATTCGTGCAATCATCTCCCAATTCTTGGTAGCAGAGGTCATAAGTAAGAGTGGAGAGTTCTACGCCGGCAATGGTGATAATTAGATGTTGAAACATTGGATTCAACTGTACAAATCAAACAATTCCTTCAACTAAATGCATTTGTCAGATTTTGTGTAACGATTTTCATTCTATATATGTATGTGATCTACTGGCCATTTGTTACATTCATCTGTGTATCGAATTTTGTTGTAATTTACTATGAGTTGCAATTAACTTATATCTGTCATTTATCTGTAATCTGCTTGCTTGCTTGCTTTCAGAGGGCATGGCTAGCATATCCTGAGGCTAGCCAAGAAACAGCAAATAAAATGGATGATGCACTTGGTATCACAGACGGTTTGTTATTAAAAACCGTCTGTGATACAATATCACAGACGGTTTCAAAGAGTGCCGTCTGTGGTGTGAATGATATCACAGACGGCCCTTACTACTAACCGTCTGTGATATTTGTATATCACAGACGGTCTTGATTACTAACCGTCTGTGATAGACGAGTCTCACAGACGGTTGGTTATAAACAACCGTCTGTGATAGTCTCGTATCACAGACGGTCTTGATTACTAACCGTCTGTGATAGACGAGTCTCACAGACGGTTGGTTATAAACAACCGTCTGTGATAGTCTCGTATCACAGACGGTCTTGATTACTAACCGTCTGTGATAGACGAGTCTCACAGACGGTCTTGATTACTAACCGTCTGTGATAGAGAGTATCACAGACGGTTGTTTATAAAAATCCGTCTGTGATACTCGTCTATCACAGACGGTTAGAAATCAAGACCGTCTGTAATGTAGTTATCACAGACGGCTCGGGAACCGTCTGTGATAACCACCAACTATCACTGACACCTAAACACTGACGGTTCAGAAACCGTCTGTGATGACGGTTCCGAACCGTCTGTGATAGGGCTGTCTGTAGCAGTGCATATTGAACAACGTTAGATCCTTCCAAGACGGGTAGTCTGGCCTTGGTGGGCGGATACCCGGGTTTGAGTTGAGGTCTAACGGGTACCGGAAAGTCGGTATGGAAACGGTAAAACCATATTGGACAACGATAAATTCCCTCAGGACGGGCAAAAATATCTAGCCATATCGGTAGATAAAATGTCTGGCCGTGTCGGCAGACACCCGGGTCTGTGTTGGAGTTTATCAGGTAGAGTTTACATGAAGAGATGAGCAATGAAACGACCTTATTTTCTCAACTCAGTCATGAGGGTTGAGGAATCTTGTGGGTAAAGATGGGCAACTCTGCAAAGTCATTTATAAATAGTATTCGAATACACCGTACTGTGTTTAATGGGTGATTCCAAGAAGCATGGCATAAGTAGATTTGGAATGATGTTGGGAATGTGGAAGTGTGAGTTAAATCAAGTGTAAAAACCCCCCAATTACCTTATGAAGTTTATGAATTAATATTTCATGTTTAAAAGAAAAATGTTTACAAACAAAATTGCATCCACATAAAATAATGAACCACTATACCCCATTTCATGGCAATCTTTTGCATATAGTTAAATAGTATTTCACATGTGACTTGTTGAGTACGGTTGTATGTACTCACGCTTGCTAAAATCATTAAACAGAAAGCGCTTGTCAAGATAATGAAGGAGTTTCCGAAGACGACACAGAATTCTACAAAATAGACAACGCCGAGTGTTAGGGTTTATTCAACACTCAGGCCTGCCTGTGGAGAGTTTATTTTGGTAATGCATCTTTGGGTTGTACACCCTTTATGTAAAACTTGGCTGCTAAGCCTTATTTTGTAATAAAGTTTGATTTTATGCTTAAGCTTGTCTTGGCAATGATGCACATTCTTCAACAGTACTCGCAGCTGAACAGTCCTGGGCAGTTGCGAGGATAACCTACGCTCCCAGAAATGGGGGTTGTTACAAAGAACGCCAAACCATCAGAGACAAGTGCAGCACGGAGAAGAACGCCATGAGCTGGGAATGCTCGGAACTCAGAAAGCAATGGAGGTTGTAAGTTGCTGCCTATGGCCTCCTTTTTATGCGAGAAGTAGTAGCTACTATTGTGGCTAGATAGTAGGGATTGACAAACCCTGCTGACACTATCCTTCCCTAACTCTGAAAACAATGAAATAATAACTTTTTGGTATTTGATTTCAATAAGCTGTATAGTTTCTTTTATTACTACAGTTCTTCTGGGGTCTTATATGCATGTGTTTATTTGATTCATGAATATATTATGGTCATGCATATAGTATGATTTACTATCTAACTAGAATAACTTTGTTATTGCATTACTGCTTTATAGACCTTTTGTGAGATTCAATTATTGATATGATTATGTTATGAAGGTACTTGATGAATACCATAAGGCTTTTGGGGACTCTTGGAAATCTGCTACAGCAGATGCTACTCAACAATGGCCTTTCCTGACAGACGCTTTGACAAAATTTCAAGTTTACAACTTTCTATGATACAAAAACACTTTATGTTTGTGCGTTCATTGATAGGAGCTAAAAGAAATACTCAAATGTTTATTTTGTGAGCTGTTACCTGGGCCTATTTTCCTATCCTCTTGGAAAGGTCAACTAAATGTCTAAATCAGTCAATCGTAAATCTGTAACGAGAAACAAGTTTCTGACATCTTCATTGTAACCTGCCATGCTTGTTTTTGGATGAGAGAAAAAATGAACAATAGAATGACATTCAAATTCAAACTCAAATATGGTAAAGAGAAACAAAATGGCTGAAATTTGCCATGTAGGAGTAACTTATATTTTTTTCCTTTGTTTTTTGCCCCCTCCCCCCATTTGTTTTTTTCCTCTTACGACCTATTGAGTTTGGAATGTTATAAGCTGCTAGATCAAATTTAGGATTGCACCTGTAAATTTTTTAAGTACTTTGAATACGCTAATCAAAGGAGTGATGTCTAATGACGTACTTAAAGAGAATATAATATTTAATCAATGAGGAGATTTTCCATGTAATCAATGAGTAATGTCTAATGATGTACTTGAAGAGAATCTAATATTTAATCAATGACAAGCAGTCGAGGTCGGAGACGCCGGTGCTGTACAGTATGCCCGTGGCGTCTAGTAGCCCCCTCCTAAATTTTCATTCTGGGCCGCCACTGTCTTGAAGTTTCTTGATCTCAAATTTCTTGCTTCAAATCTTTAGGAGTTTTTGCTTGTTGTGACATATAAGAATCTTTCTAGAGTCATCTTAACCATCCTCTCTACTCACGAGCAATTCATATTTCAAGTTTGTAGTTTTTGCCCGGTTTTGATGTAACTTTACTTATTCTTAAGAAAGATCTGAACTTTGACAAGTATTTAAGCAATCCTTAGACGGAATAAGTTGTTGATACCTTAAGCAAGGTATGTGCAATGTTTATCTCATTTAGCTATAGATTTTTGGAGTTGCACCAAAAGTGATTTGGATTCAAACTAATTTTCTGTTTTGGATTAGGCGGCAGTCATACCGCTTCCTACACCGGTCGTACCACCCGGCCCATCAGACTACTTGTTTGCTGCCAGTCAGACCGCACCTCAGTCCAATCAGACTGCCATGTGTTGAAGCTCTCCTCTCTTCAGTTCTTGATATTGTTGTTTTGGATTTAACTTTTAACTTTGATCTTTATATCTTTGTAGCTACTAAGAAGAAGAGTTTGAAAATAAAAAAACATTTTATGAGATACCATTCAACCCATCAGTTGCCATCAGGTCCTACATACTGTATACCGTGTCCATGCTCGGCATCACGGGCACTTCGCCGACGAACCTCTCCGGCCTGTGCGCGCCGGCCACGTCCCACGCGTTGATCCGATCGATGCGATCTCCAGGGCCAGCGACCGGAGCACATGTCTGCCTAATTGACCACCAGCGCCGACGCTGATACGCCCACGTATACTGGATTACTGGTATACACCGGCGAACGACCACTAGGGACAAACGGGCTGGGCAGCCGACCACAAAGAAAAAAAAACTCTGTCATGAACTGGTGGGTCCGGTCTACCATGCACGATTGCACGGATCAAGGATCCTCGTACACCTTATAAATCTCAGCAAAGGCATCATCAATCGAGTGTTCAAGGGTAGAGCAGCATACCGAGCGCAGAAGTTGAGGCTACCATCTGACGGGTATCAGGAGAAGCAGCAGCTACAGCAGCAGCAGCTAGGTAGTAGCAAACCGGCTTGATTGTCCAGTAGTACAGAAAATAGACCTGGAAGGCATCAGGAATTTACTTGTGCCATTTGAGATAATGCCGACAGTTAGTGAAACCACTTTTGCCACCAAGGGAAGCTCAATGGTAAGGCCACTAAAGCAGCTCCTGTAATTTGGCCACCCTTGGGGGGCAATTAAAGACAAATGAACTATGAACATTAACATTCAGCAAAGACAACTAGCATTCTGCTGATACTCTGCTTTTACTAATTTATGATGTTTTTATCTGTCCTTTAACGAAGTTTATGTTATCTCTGATCCTACATTTCTTTGGGGATTTTATTACTTTCCAAATTACTAATTTGGTTGTTCCTCATTTCTTTAGGCCACCTTGTGATTTGATCTGTCGAGTCAAGGAGCTGATCAATGGACGTCATCAGCTCCACCGTTAATTTCTCCACAAGAAGTAGTAAAAATTTAGCAAAGACTTTAGCAAAAGGTCTCTCACCCATTTTGCCCTTCTATTCACTCATTTTGCCCTTCTATCTCTGATAGTCTGTTACGCTTCTGTTCTTATTGCTTACTTCCTTGTAAGTTATGACACCGTTGTTACCTTGGCACTGGCATTATGTCTGGGTCGTAAACCGGACATGCTTTTCTTGTAACAGCATTGATGGCAAATGCTGGTTCATCCATTCTTTACATCAGTTCAAAACTCCCTAAACATCTTCGGGAACAGTGTGAGCGTTGTAGACCGTAGTCAAGATCAAGACCTGATCCGGTTAATATATATCCTCTAAGCTTAATTCGCAACTTATGCTTGATTGTTCATAGTATACGTCAGTTGGACACTTGGCATGGTGATGTTCTTGCTCGGCTTGGTGAAAACTCATGTTAATGTTGTTTCCATTTAGCACAGTACGGATTTTTTGGGAAGCTAGATGTATAGTGTATGGAGATGCTTCAAATACCAATTGGAATGCTTAAAAGAAAAGAGTGATTTGTTTCAGTTCAAGCATTGCTGAATTTATCATTGCACAGGCTACTCCCAGAAAGTTTACTCCAGCTGTTTATTTACGACGTATTATGGTTGGATAGCTCCAATATTTATGTGAGTTTTCAATGTTACACTTTGATCCTTCTGCAGTGACAACAACAGAGCCATGTGCCATATCAAAGGTTCGAGTTATGAATAGTTGCTGCATGATTGCACAGGGACAAATGTGCCAACAGGTACGGCCTTAAGAAGGCCACCATGAAGAAAATCAAGGAGTGTGTTTTGTGTGTACGCAAGAGTGAGTAGTATTCCTGGTGTTGGTCTTGGTGTTGGAGCGATCAGCATGATGGACGCTGCTGGCAAAAGGCACCAAAGGAGTAGATCATAGGCATATGAGACATCAGGATTTTAGCTATACCGAAATTGGACACTCGGACACTAGGAGAATAAAATTAACTTGTGATGACCTGTTGGGTGAACAAGTTTGTGCGCCATAGCTAGTCTGTAGGAAATGTATTTGTCCTTCACCTTCACAGATTTGCAGTGATCACATTTGATATGGCAACTAAAAACTTCACCTGAGGATAGCCATTTGGGCACATGATTGTAAATTTGTGAGTTTTTAATAATGTAATACCACAGATTTACGAAAAGTAAATAAAGGGCGTAGTTTGCCGTCAGACCCGTCGACTTTTTTGGAGTGTCGATTTAGTTTCGCGCGCGGAGGTTCTCAGACCATCACAGGACGGTCGGCACCGTCTAGAGAGCCGTATAACTAGCGCTCTCAGAGGTTCCCGGACCGCCTAGGGACAGTCGGCACCGTCTCGCGTTTCGGGTGTTCATCATCTGGCAAATCTTAACCTTACCTTTTACCGATTTACCGCTGCAGTAAAAGACTCCAACGCCAACATATCCCTTGGACCATATTGCCCTTGGGCAGTCAATCATATGAGAGGGGAATAGGAGGGCGCTGCGGTCATTTCACAAATGCAATGCAGCCCCACCCTGGATCATATAAGCTAGCTCAAGCAGCCAAGCCCACATTTTCCACCCCTTCACTCTCGGCCAAGGTAAGAGCATAGCAAGGGGAGCACCACTTTCCATACCTTCCCTTTGCCAAACCAAGAGTAAGCCAGCCGAGAGCCACCCCAAAGACCCAAGCACAAACAACACCATTTCGGGCAGCATCAGGTAAGTGCAAGGTGAGCCTTCACTCAGTAGAACGCCGCACACCAAGCCTTGCAAGCATACACACACAGAGAGAGTGAGGGCTGGGGAGGTTGCCGGGTGTAGAGGAGGTGGCCGGCGGCCGTTGGCCGTGCCGGCCGGCGGGATACCGAGCACTCCACCACCACGCGCGCGCAGGGGGATTGGTCGGCGGGGAGCCCAATGGCCGGCGGCGGTGAGGTTGGTCCGGTGACACCAAGCCTGGCCGTGCGCCGCCACGCCACCGGGGGTCCGCCCGAGCGCAGCTCCCGCGCGCAAGAGAGAGAGGGATTGAAGGGGGGAAGTAGGGAGCAGCCGGCGGCAGCCCAGCAACCGGCGCGCCCATGCGCCGCATGGGGAAGGGGAGGCTGGCCGTGCGGCTACGCGCGAGGGAGAGGGGGGAGCCGAGGAGGCCGGCCGCACCCCAATGGCCGGTGGCGAGGGGAGGAGGGGCCGGCAGGGCTGGCGGCGGCGAGCCAAAGGCCGGCGACGCCGAGTGCCGCCGCGCCGCCCGGTCGAGTTGAGGGGGGAAGGAGCAGGCCGTTCGGCCGAGTGGAGAGAGGGAAAGAGAGAGAGTGGGGAAGGGGAGGAGAGGGAGGGCGGCGGGGGAGCTGCCGGCGCCGCCGCGCCTGGCCGGCAGCGCCACCCCGGGCAGAGAAGAGGATGATAAGGGAGAGAGAGGGGGGAGCCAGGAGAGGAAAAGGGGAGGCTGGTTCGGCCGGCCGAGTAGGTGAGGAAAGGAAGGGAAAAAAGGAAAGGAAAGAAAGAGAAGGGGAAGAAAGGAAAAAGAAAAAAAAGGAGAAAAAAAGAAAAGAAAAGAGGAGAAAAAGAAAAGAGGAGAAAAAAAAGAGAGAGAAAAAAATGGGTTCGGCACCTGCGCGATAGGTCCCTCAAAACCCGTGCGTTTACGCCAAGATCGGGATTTGCGCTTAAGATTGATGATACCCGTTAAGCTCTAGTATTTTTGTTTTGCCGTTGAGTCGGGTTGATGTGCGCGCAGGTGGAGATCCCGGGTCGGAGCCGTCCACGCGTCATTCCCGAGGCTAACCAGGCAAGTGCATTGTAAAGCGGTGAATTCAGGTAGTGATTACGGTTAAATTGAATAATTTGGGGGTAAGTTTACCATTTCCGAGTGCATATTGAGAAAAGATGAATGATGATCGTTAAGACATAGCAAATTGATATGCCTAAATGAACTTGCAAGTGCATGGTAGAACAGTGGATTGTGATGAATGAGGGGTATTTTATGTCTTTCGTGCCATGTTCTACAGTACTTATGATTTCGTGTTAATCATACTGTGATGAGAGTTGCTTATGATTAAGTGCCAACAGTGACCGCATGTTGCATAATGCATTGCACTCATACACAGACAACAGGACCTACTTCGGTAGGTACTCCACGGGAGTGGAGCATGGAACCCCGTATGAAAGAGGACGGGGATTGAGTGGTTCATCGACGGGTGAACACTCCGCTTTACCGGTATAAGCTACAGTTACAGACGCATTACAGATGCATTGCATTGCATTGCATGAAAACAGTACAGAACAGCGATACAGTTACAAATAGGGATGGCAACGGGGCTCATCCCCGACGGGACCCAATCCCCGTCCCCGATCCCTGCGAAATTAAAATTCCCCGAACCCCGACCCCGACCCCGGGCTCAGGGCCAAGTTGGGCCCGTCCCCGTTCCCTGACGGGCTTCGGGGGCCCGACGGGGCAAAAATCCCCGATCATCAATTTTCTATACCAACTATCATTAGTTTTCTATACCAACTATCATTGCATTCAGATTTGCAGTACATGACATATTCACAATTTCACATACTATCAAGGAAATGCAGTTCATCACATTCACATATTCTCACTATCATTAGTTTTCAATTATCCAGCAAGGAAGAAGATGAGTACCAGAGGAGCAGTAGAAGCTCGGCTCGGTGGAGGGCGTCGTCGGTCGCAGATCTGTGGAGGAGGGCGTCGCCGATCTCAGATCCAAGGTGGCGTCGCCTCGGTGGAGAAGAGAAACCGGCGGAGGGGGCGGCGTCGGGGGAGCCGGGCGCGGTGGGGGCGGCGTCGGGGGAGTCGGGCGCGGTGGGGGCGGCAGGGGAGGGGGCGGAGGCGCCGGGGAAGGGGAAGAGGGCGGCGGGGGAGGAGCGGCCGTGGAGGGGGCGGCGGGGTTAGCCGGGCGCGGTGGGGGTGGCGGCGGGGGAGCTGGGCGCGGTGGGGGCAGCGGCGGGGGAGCTGGGCGCGGTGGGGGCAGCGGCGGGGGAGCTGGGCGCGGTGGGGGCGGCGGGGGAGGGGGCGGAGGCACCGGGGGAGGGGGAGGGGCGGCGGTGGAGGGGGCGGAGGGGGAGGGGCGGAGGTGCCAGGGGAGGGGGAGGCGGGGGAGGGGGCGGAGGCGCCGGTGGAGGGGGAGGCGGGGGAGGCGCCGGGGGAGGGGGAGGGGCGGCGGTGGAGGGGGCGGAGGCACCGGGGGAGGGGGAGGGGCGGCGGTGGAGGGAACGGAGGCGCCGGGGGAGGGGCGGCGGTGGAGGGGGCGGAGGCGCCGGGGAAGGGGAAGGGGAAGAGGGCGGCGGGGGAGGGGCAGCGGTGGAGGGGGCGGCGGGGGATGAAGGGGAGGTGTTGGCGGCGCTGGGGAGGGGTACTGGGGGCGGCGGGGTAGGGTTTTTTTGGCTGATTTTTATATGAAGTATAGAGGACCCCACATGTCAGTGATCCCCGACGGTTAACGGGGACGGGGATCACTTCCCCGGCCCCGGCCCCGCCATCCCCGATGGGGACAGTATTTTGCCCACGAAAATCCCCGCGGGGAATAAAATCCGCCAGACCCATCCCCTAATAGGTGAATTCACCGTCGGGGATCGAGGATCGGGTCACCATTGCCATCCCTAGTTACAGATGCATTGTATTGCATAAAAGAGTTAATACTGAAAACAGATACAGAGATAGTGATGCATAGTTCACAGAGGTGGGAGGTGATAACAGTAAAGTAATTACAGAGATAGTGATGTATAGTTCACAGAGATGGGAGGTGATAACAGTAAAATAATTACAAAGATAGTGATGTGTAGTTCACAGGGATGGAAGGTGGTAACAGTGAAATAACTACAGAAATAGTGATGTATAGCTCGCAGAAATGGGGAGTGATGATAGTAGAACAGTACAGAGATAGTGGGGATTAGCTCCCAGAACTGGGAAATGATGGCGGTAGAATAGTTACAGAGATAGTGAGGTGCAGTCCACAGAGATTGGAAGTGATAACCGTTAAGTAGTATAAGCTAAAGAGATGAGAAAGAAGTGCATGTGCGTATGCGTGATGAACTGATCATCGAAACGTAAAGTGGTTAAAGGGGAAAGAGGTTAATTGAAAAAGTGGTTAATAGTGGTCTAATGAATGAACCTGTTATTTGCTGTTTTGCTTTGTACTTGCTGAGTCGGTGGACTCAGCCTTGCTTTGTTGATATTTTTAGGTGACCGTTGAAGGCGTCAGGCACGGGCGGGAGTAGCACATGGATAACCGGCACGAACCAGCAGCACTCTTGTATCACCTTTGTCTATGTACTTTAGCTGTTACTAAGCTAGAGTAACTGTCAAAAATGCTATGTTGTATCTGAACGCAGTAATTTAAATAAACTGATTGTTGGCTCAAATTCCTATTAGTTGATAGTGAAATGGTAGGAGTTGCAGAGGTGGTAGCATCTTGGCCCAGAGAGCGAGCGGGTGTTACAAATAATGTCAGTAATCCATATGTTGTTCGGTTTGGCCTACTAAGTAGTCTTTGATGTGCCCTTGGCACTCGAGATACATGCATGTCTTCAGCACACTACAGTACATCATTTCTGATAGTTCCTCCATGGATGAAAACATCTTCAATATTGATTTGTTCTAGCTTGTCCATAAAAAGCTGAGGATAACTTTATTTTCTTAAATTTATTTTAAAAAGGTTGGCATGAGCATTGCCCACTCATTGAGGAGGAGAGACAAAAGGTTTCAGAGTATTTACAAACCAGATACGGGCTAATACTAAAACGTACGGAAGTGACAAAAGACGGCTGCTACTGTTACATATCCGACAAAAGCCTGGCAACGCTCCCCGGTTGTCAAGGGCCCAGCATACGCCCTACTGGAGGGCTAGAGAGCCCTTTGAGAAATGTCTTCCTCAACTATTGTGTGCTAATTGAACTATTTCCATCTGCTGGTGCAGAGAAATCCTTGTATTTTGCTCCTTCCAGACGTTCCACCAGACAATGGTGACTCCTTTAGGACTGTATGAGCTGCTCTCTGCAACTAATCTTGTATTGTGCCGTGATCAAGAAAAAGAAATCCCGGCTGGTTGTAACCGGAATTCTTGGTGACCCCCGGTTACCTAGTGAATCGTCCACACAAGAATTCAAGCCTGGAAATTTGAATTCAATCCTATTGCTGAAATGTTCAGCCGGTTACTAAATTCGAATTAAAATTTTGGTTTGACACTTCTGACCAGTTTTTTCTCAGACTTCCGGTTACCAACGTGACCCACGGTTTTCTTCAACAGCCATTTTTTTCCCTTGGTGCGATATGAATTTGCCACGTGCATGTTTAACTTAAACTAAGCCAAGCTAGGACCAGCTGGCACACTTGTTGGAAGAAGCCGTAATCTTTTAAGAGATGTGTAAGTGTTACATTCTCCTGCTGACTGAACCCACAAACAAGCTCATCAGACCATCCTCTGATCGCGAGGTTTTGAGCTGTTAGGATTTTCCCCTGCAAGGGCACCCACGCAAGAACTTGCATCTGTTCTCTGTGTGAGCTTTCCAGACTCCAAACTTTTCAACCCTTGAGAACGATTCTATGAACTACGCAACATAGGCTCTTCGACCTTCTGGAGTGATAAACTCTGAAGTGTACGCTGTCTTAGCATGTGCTATTTATCTGAACCAAACATGACTCTGCAGCAGACACGCATGGAGATATGTTCGATTACGCTGTCTAGCATGTGCTATTTATCTGAACTAAAAATGACTCTGCAGCAGACACGCATGGAGATATGCTCAATTTGGAGTTCAATATCGAGTTGCATGCATCAATCAGTTCACCCAAAAGCCTAAGCTTATGAGGAAAGACATGCAATTCACTTATACTTCAACACTCCCTCTTACATGTAGTCTTCTACCATATTGAGTCCTATGCACCAATCAATTCGTCCAAAAACCTAAACTGATGAGGAAAGATGGGCAATTTAACGCCTTAATGGCACGGTCCAAGAATCCTGGATACCTAAAGGCATTAGAAGCTATAAGCCGAGAACATCATATATCATGAATTATTTGTGTGCGCGCAGTAGGTGAGCGAGCAGTAGCCTTAGTGCAACCTGCTGTTACGCGCTAGGGACCAATAGTCGATGGTGGGCTTGGGAGACACTCTGTAATGACCCTGTTTTTGGGAACAAGGCCATCGTATATCCCGCAACAGTCTAGGAGTTCAGTTACGGATAGAAAGAGTATCATGCCAGCTTATAAACATTTCAAAAGGGTTAATTTGATTAAAATAAGACATAACAGTCAATTTTAACAGTTTTAAAGGCATCCAAACCCAAAACTTAACTTACAATCAGAAGATCCGAAGAAAACTCCCACATGAACACTTGAGTATGGTCATAACCCTAACACGAAAACTTGTAACATTCTTTCTTCTTCTGATATTTGTGTTGGTTAAAAATGAGGCAAGACTGAGTACAACCAACCGTACTCAATAAGTCACTTGAGGAAATACTATATAACTACTTGCCAAGATTCGTCAATGATGGGGATATATGGGTTTTTATTAAGTATTTGTGGATACAATTTTATTTGTAAACACTTTTAAATATAAAGAACAATAGCTTCTTAAGGAGTTGGGGTTTTCAAACTTAATTAAAATCCTTCAACATTTCCAAATCTACTTATACTTCGTTGTTGGAATCACCCATTAAACACAATTTTATTTATCGGAAGCTCGGTGTATTCGAATACCATTAATTTATGACTATGCATAGTTGCCCAGATTTACCCACAAGATTTCTTAACTCTCATGACTGAGTTAAGAAAATAAGACTTTTCACTGCTCAATTCTTTATATAGCCTCTACCTAGTAGGTGTTGTTTTCCAACAAACTCGAGTGGACCATGGCCTTGCCCGATTCGAGGCAGATCTACTATTGTTAAATATGGTTTTACTGTTTCCATACCACATACCTTCCTTCTCCCTCTTTCCCTTTGTATATATTCAATTGAATTTGAGCAGCTACTAAACCAAATTTGACGAATCAACGCTTATAGTTGAGCGATCACTATGTTCTTTACTTGGTATAAAGTTCTAGTCCTTATATTTTCACTGGGGTAACTTCCATTCAAAAACCATTATTTCAGTGCCCATCTACACTGCCACCTTTCTAGTGCAAGGCTCCACCCTAGGATAAGGTCATGGGACCCAACCATCTCATTGCTTCCCATGATGTCTCCTCACCCTAGAAACACTTTTGAAATTCTACCGGTAAAGTGCCAAATCTCTTAGTAGTGTAAAACTGTTGAGTTCCTAGTCTAATATGGTTATTTAAGTAGTATTTATAATAATATTGTCTTGTCAAGGTGAATATAGCCATCAAATTGAACTGGGCTTTTTTAGATGGTAAGACATAACTAATATCATGTCATTTCAAATATTTATTGTATATGAAATAACAGTGCGTGAATAACATAATAAAAATACTAGTAATTAAATAATTAAAGGAATGTAGGCTCAATATGATCAAAAACATGTGACTTTCCTCTTTGCCCATAGTCCCTATTTTTCTGTAGTCTTCAAATTGGACACTGACTTTTTGAATTGTTATTGTAGCTCTTCTGCTGACCAACTAGTGTGGTCCGAATACTAGCATGAAAAATAAATGCAAATAAGTTCCTACTTTGCAGAATGCAAGCTAGGAACAAAACACAAATAAATAACCAAATGACACAAGAAAAATAGGTTTAGAAGGTCAAAATTTAGGTTGTGCTTGGATTGGCTGAATAGACTTGGGATTGGGCTAGACGGGTTTGAGACGGTTGAAAAAGTATGAATGTGTTATATGGATCTCTGCGAATGACGACAGGTATGATCAATATTGGGTTTGGAGTTAGCGTATCATTTGGGTGGTTTAGAGTTCTATCAAAGTATAGGATGGTGAAATAGAGCTGGGAATGGTGTGGACGAGCTCAAGATGATCAAAATGGGTATATAAGTGTTTTTAGGATCTCGGTGAGTAGTAATGGTTGAAACGGTACTAGTCATGGGTTTAGAATGGCATTTGGGTTGGCTAGAGTTTTATTATATTCAAGTTAAATATAGTTGGGAATAAGCTTTATGTCTCAATGGTTAAGGCGAGTACATGTATAGGTTTTGGTGTATAGTAAAAGTTTAGACTATATTGGATTTAGGATTCGATATGGTGTTTAGCTGGACTAGGATTTTATTGGTATCTGATATGGGAAAACATAGTTGAGAATGGGTAGACGGGCTCGAAACGATCGAAATGGATGTATATATATGTGTGTTTTAGGGTTTTGTAAACAGTAACGGTGTGCATACTGTTCATTGCGGGTTTTACTGTTCACACTAGGTTTGGGTATTGTTTGAAATGGGTTGGCTGCTATAGTCATGAACAGTGATTTGGTCAGCCCAATCTACTAATGAAATTAGCCTTTTTATTGTGCGGCCCAAAGCCCAGCACTATTCATTGTCTTCCTCCCCTTATCGGCACTATAGCGACCGAGAGCAGAGGAAGCAAGCGATGTCGATTGGCAGTGTTAGGGTGGGTTGCGACTGCATCTAAGGCCATGGTTGGGTTCCTGGGGCCTAGGGGATTCCATTTTGGGGTTCGGCTGTGGCTAAAAAGTAGGCAATGGCCGGCGGTGAGGTTCCTTCTTCTCAGGTCTTTTGAATGGCATAAGAGGTTTTGGCGGGTTGAGAGGACAATAGAATAAGCATTTGAGTATCTCTAGGGGTAGAGGATGCTTAGGGGAGTGGTGGCTTGGGTCAGGGTCCACCGGGTTGGGCTGTCCACGGTGAGGCCTCAAGGTCAGGCAGCGGTGCTAGTTGCCAGTGTAGTAGGGGGCTCGGGAAGCTAGGGGTGTGCTTCAGGAGTGTTCCTAGGGGCACGAAGAGGCTACATGCTAAAGCAATTGGAATGTAATCGGCTAGATAACTAGAATTGAAAATTGGCTTATATTGGGGTCTTCTGGGGATCACCAACGAAGCTCCAGTCGACGGTATAATTGGGGTTGTGGGTGGCTCACTGGACATCAATGCTTCCAAATGGGGGGGCTCGGGGTTTAAATAGCACGAGAGAGGTGGTTTGGCATAGGGCCTCAGTCATGGCAGCGGCACATGGTAGGGGTCGGGAAGGCGCAGCGCAGTTGGCGGTGCAGATTTTTGTGCTTCCTTGGGCTTGGCATTGTGGCGGTCAACAAGGGCACAGGGGCATGTCAAGCCAGTTGTGATTGTGAGAGCAGATATATATATAGGAAAAATCCTTATTACTCCCGGGTGTAGTTACACCCGGGCCATTCTCCGTTGATTCGTTCGGAGATTCGTGTGAGTCAGCCTGTTACCAACTCTACGCAAACGAGTATGAGGAGGAGGACTAGATCCACATCCACGATATTTTCCAGCAGCTTCGCTTCTTAATCCACAGATATCCCCTAGAATACGCAGTATACCAAAACAGCTCGGCGATTCCACATCAACGCGATTTTCCAGCAGCTTCGCTTCCCAATCCACCGATATCCCGGAGAATGCGCAATATACCAAAAACAGCTCGGCAATTTTTCCTCCATGAAGATACCAGATCGTCGTTACAATATCGCTGGAAGATTGGATGCTGTTTGCTTGCCGTAGCGTCGTCTCGCCGGGTATTAAGGAGAAGAATATACAGAAAGGATTGGTGCGTCGTCTTGCTGAGTTGTGGGGAGGAGTCTTCACAGCATCTAGTTGGTTTGTCATCCTTTCTTTTTGATGATGATTTCTGATGTTCTGAACTCGATAGGTTTTGTTGTTCAGTTTCGATGTGCGCGATTTTTCAATAATGGTTCGTTGTTTCAGTTCTTGCCGATTGTGAGTAGATTAATCACCAGCACATACTACCAATCATGCCCGTATGTTGTTTGTGACAATGTGTAGTCGAGTCATGTTGATAGATCTCCCGTTGCGGTGTGCCTGCAAGGTGCTCGATAGAATGCCTAGAGGCCGCCAGGCAAATTCAGGTCAATTTTGCTAGAAATTTACGAGGTGTGCTCATTCTCCTGTGCACGATTGGCAAAGAAAGTTTGGGCGGCCGTGCCCCATGCACGCACCATGGAGCAAACACCTCGTGTGCTTGCAATCCAATCGTGTGCTTTTTTCCTAATGTGTTCCTATGTTCAATTCTTTTTGTGGACATTTCTACGAGATGTTGTTTGAGACTCTTTTTGGTCTTTCCTACCGTCTGCAGGTTCTGTCGATTGTCCCGGTTAGGCAGCGCAGACCGCTTCGCAAGCTGCTATCATAGAGGTATGACCTTTGGTATTAGGGAAGACTGACCACCTGTAACAAACTGGTCATACCTCCATTCACATTCAGGATCCATTTTGTTTCACACTAGTAGTCCCACTATTTTTTCCTAATTGACAATACTTCATGGTAGTTGTTCAATTCATTATCTTGCAAAACATGTTAAATTGACATTAGCATTCCCATCATTTAATTCTCTTTTACAAGCTTCCAGTGCATGTAATATTCCGATGATTAATGGCGTTAATAACTCCATTCAGTTCAAGGTCAGTTGTTTCAGTACAGTTGTCCCACCAATTTTTGTGCATACTTGAGAATACTACATGCTAGTTATTCAAATCCTTTACTTGCAAATAATAGAATATGATCAACGTTCCCATATTTGAAATGACTTTACAATCTTCCATTGTAGGCAATGTCCAAACCAAAGAATATGATCAAACCACTTGCTGGTAGTAGCTCCAAATCTGCTTTTAACATGGCCCTGTCTATTGTCCGTTCCAAAAAAAAGGGGAACAACAAAAGAGCAGTGGTGCTAAGGGTCTCCAATCAGAGGATAGAAGTACTAGAAAGTTGAGAAAGGCTTGGCAGAACAAGATATACTCCAGGTGTTCTCCATCTTTAATTGTTGACTTAATTGAAGATCTAGACAACCATAAGTTGGAATTAGTGAAACAGATGGGATTTCAGGGATTAGCTAGTTTAAAATTGATTAAGCTGAACCGCCAATTTGGTGTGTGGCTTTTAAGCAAATTTGATCCTCAATCTGGAGTATTGTGTGTTGGCACAAGGTTAGAACTCCCGATGACTTGCGATGATATCCAATGTGTAATGGGCATCCCTTCCAAAGGGATGAAAATACTTCCTGCATCTCAAAAAGAGGGAACAGATCTAAAAGCCTATTTGTGTTTCATTTTTGGTAAGTCATCTTGGGATGATTTAACTATCCCCTTCCTCGAGCGATTACTGACAAGTAGATCTGAAGGACCTATGGATGCTGATGAAGATATCAAATTCAAGATGGCATTTGTAATTTACATTGTAACAAAATTCTTGGCACCGCAGTCATATAACAATTACATATCAACACGGTACCTCAAGGCTGTGGTTGATATTGAAAATGTTCATAATTACAATTGGGCTGATTTCGTTGCCGAAGAATTGAAGAATTCTGCTGCTGTGTTGCAAAGTACAATTAAGAACAGAGAGAGTCCAGGTTATATCAACGGATGCATCATCTTACTTCAGGTTATTCCTGTACTAATTCTTCACTGAGTTTTGCTTTTTACATATATCTGTTGTCCTATACTATTCACTGCAGTACCTGAAGGTTCTTCAAACACTGATACTACATTTTTGCTCAGATTTTCTACATAGACAACCTTGATTTTGGAAAGGACAATCTTTCTCATAACAACTTACCTCGCCTCGGTGCTTATGATAACAAGAAGTTGGCAGAATTCGTTGAGAGGGACATTATTTTGAAAAACCGATCACCATTCCCTACATATGGAAAACTCAAGGTATCATACTACATTTTACATTTTCCAATTTCATATTGTTCAATGCTCATACCAACTCTACACATACAAACCATTTTTCTTACAATTCGTACAGCTTCGTGATCGTAACAATGTTTGCTACGGACGCTGTACATACGCTCCAAACTATAAGGTATATCTTGTTCTTCAACGCATTATGTTTCATACAGCCAGGGGCGGATCCAAAGAGGACCCAGTGAGGGCACAGGCCGCCACTCAATTCGCAGAAGTCCAGGTATATAGCCCAAGATTTAATGCTAGTGCCCCCACTCAGCCCAACTAAAAGGCCCTCACTCATCTGTGATTTATCAAATTGATGAAGGAAGCCTTCATTTTGCCCTCTATTAAAAGGCCCAGGTATACTTGGCTTTGTGGGTGTGCCCCCTCTCAGATTTTATCCTGGATCCGCCCCTGCATACAGCCACCAATTTTAAACTGCAAGTAGAAATTTTGATTTTGTTTTCCTGCTCGTTTGTCAATATGGAGATTGGAGAATCACTGTATGAGGTATGCACTACATTACCCCTTTTCACATAAGCAAATGATTAGAAGAACGTGCTTACATCTTGCACAATGGATTTGTCGTATGGAAACAATATGCTCGTCTTGCACAACGGTTCAGTCGTACGCAAATGATTAGAAGTATGCTAATACATTTTCACTAGTAGTTTATGTGCTTACATCTTGCACAATACCCCTTTTCACATAAGCAAAAGATTAAAAGTATGAGCTCAATTTTGTAGTACGAAAGAGAGATATACCTCTCAATTTTGTAGTACGAAAGGATGGTATGCTATCTTTTCAAAAAATGCTGAAGTCATCGTCCTGTGAGCTGTGAAATAATCGTATGTGTACATATAGTATGTCTTTCAATCAGTCACTACTATAACATATTTTCTTGCCGAGTAATACCATACTTTCACATGACTAATTTATTGTCACAGTTAAGCAGTATATATTGCTTGGTAACACCAAAGAATAAAAGCGCTTACCTACGACTACAGACTTTTAAAATGCTTATAATGCAAAGAGATATATAATGTTGAATTTGTAGCATGAAAGGAAGAATGTTTACTTTTCAAAAATTAATGAAGCTAGCGTCATAACACTCAAACTCAGTGCTGCACACTACCGTGGGGTTGAATGATGCAAAACAAGGGTCTTATACATATGCAAAAACTGTATGTTTTCAGGTTGTACACCGTACACATGTGGACAACGATGTCCCAAGCTTTGATTTGGGGATCACACAAACGCCGGCCGAATACATTGCACCTGTTTCTACTCCAACAAAACATGTGACGTCTAATCTGATACAAGATTTGAACATTGTATCCCCTTCAGAGGCAATATTACCCACTTTGGAGGACAATCACCTGGACAGCAGACATTCAGGTAACTCTTTCACTTATTTACTTATTTTCATAAATGAAAACCTTCTTTTGTTACTTAATACTCCTTTGTCCCATACGTACTAAATTCCCATATACCTCAAACAGAACCACCTATACCTACGGAAGATGATTACCTTAATTATGTCGTCCCTAATACTCCTGAATCAGAGCAAGGACTACATTCATCTAGTAATCTTCTGACAACTAATTTAATTGTTACGAAATTATCATATCTCTTGTTTTCTTCCAATACCCATTGCATCAATTAAATTAATTCACAATTTTTGTAGGGAATTCGCTTTCCCCCGGTAGTTTCATATCTCCACACTCTGCTATGCGAGAGGTTAGTGCAATTAGGATTGTCCTACGTGAAGAGTATTCATGTACCAAATACCCTCCAAAATCAAAGAGAATGATCATTGGGGAACCTTCAGATTTACTCATGGATAGGCCACGAAGGACCATTAAACCAAGCAAAATCGTCAAGTCCCCATTCCTATGCAAACAACAATCCTTCATGAGATATGATTTGAAGGCAGTTGATGACTTGTATGTCTACACAGTTTCACAGAGTGATGAATCGCCCCTTACGTAAGTTATGCAGATGGTATACCAGTTTTTTTTACTATCGTCTTTTTAATACTCCCACTTACATATAACACTACATGTCTCAGCAAAATATGGGTCCACATATCAAACCCGGTCCCCCTGACACTGAACTTGCATCAAATACAACAAGCACTACGATTTGATGTTGAAATGGATGACGAAACCTTCAATGTTGCCGTTCAAGTGATTTTCGAAGATGAACTTCAAAGGTTCAGAGGAACTGACTTTGTAGGTTGGAGACATTTTCTTAACCAAGATTTTTCAGTAAGTTAACTATGATACTTCATTTTTTTATTAGTTTCCATTTCTTTACAATCTGACATGACACACAAATACAGATGTTTGCATCTGCTGGTTCGGACATGTGGAATCCAGTAGATCATCTCCACTGCTTCAATGATGACACTCTAATACCCTACGACGTTTGCAAGTGTCGACTGGTATGTTGCACGTATGAACATACCATTACAGATTGGTCAATCCATGTGTTAACAAGCCTACTTTGATGCAGATATTTATTCCTGTACACCATCCACATCACTATGCACTATATGCATTTGACATGCACCGCAAGAAACTTAGTATCTTAGATCCCTTGAGAGATACTACAGTTGCATGCAAAGCACTCGACACAAGGCATTCCAAGATTAAGGTTGTCATATCTACAGCACTTGCTCAATGCATGAAACTCTGTTACCCTAAATGGGACGAGGACATCCCAAATTGGCCTGTCGATTTCCCATCAAATATCAATATTCAAGAAAACAAGTATATACTCATCGGCCTCTTAATTTTTTATTCTTCAATCATCAATGTTCTTAATTAGTTTCCCTGCTAGGTTGGACTGCTCACTTCATGTTCTAAACTACATGCGGAGCTGGGATGGAACTCGCCTCGTCATGCCTTGTGTCAAAGTGAGTATCTACATTGTTACCAACAAACCAATTCGAACCTGCCACCTTTACCTCATACCCATGTAACAATCACTCCTCATTGTTGTCTCAGGATCCTGTTGATCTTCGGAAGCAATTTCTGGCAAATCTTTTGTCATTCAAGAAAAATGAAGCAATACTTCCAGATTACGTCAATCGGTGCCTGAAAGCCTGGGATCGGAAATAAGCACATGAAGACTGCTAAGTTTATTTTTCTTGTAGGATTAATAAGCACAAACTGCACTTGGAATTATTCTTGAAATAAGCCCATGAAGACTGCTTAGTTGATGTTTTTCTGAATGAATAATAAGCACAAACTGCTGAGTTTATTTTACGATTTTATCATTGAGCATGAAGGAAATTATGCATTTTTCAAACATAGAATTCATGGAAAACAAATGGAGAATGCACAACAATCTTCATACCACACAAATGTCGCACAATATACCACGGGAATACTACTACGAGACGACTTAAAAGCCAAGCCGTTAAAGCCGATATTCTAAACTCGTTTGGTTCACACTTGCTTACTGTGCTTTTCTGTAATTGTTGATTGCTTGTTTGTTTTACCACCTAAATGTGTTGGAAAATTTGGATGAGCCGTCGTGACATGCATACACAAACTGGAGCATTTGACCATCATCCATTTCTCAACGTTTGTAAGGCATGCCCAAAGTATCCCTTGCACTGCTCATGCTTCAGTCCATGAAAAGCCCTGCAAAATTTCAAAATAAAATTTCCTTAATTTTTGCTGCATTTTGAGTGAAATTTGAAAACTTTCCTTTTCGGGAAAGTTTTCCCGGAATGCGCTTTCCCTTTTCGGCCATTCCGTCTTCTCCCTCAGTTGGCGCCCCGCCTCCCTCTCCGCCTTCTCTGCTCTCGCGCGCCCCGCGCTCGCGCTCCCGTTGGCGCCGCTCCCCCTGCCGTCTCTCCCCTCCCGCAGCGCCTCTCTGCCCCTCTCCCGCAGGCGCCGCGCCAGCCCCGCCTTCGCCCCGCGCACGCGCGCGCGCTGCGCGCTGCGCCTCGCCGCCCCGCCCCGGCGCCCGCGGCCGCGCCTGTCTCCGCGCCGCCCCGGGGACCCCTCCCTGCGCCGCGCCGTCCCGACAGCCCCCGGGTCCGGAGGAGTGGCCGTCCTCGCTCCACGTCGCCCCGCCTCAGCTCCGGCCCCACCTGGCAGTCGCCGCCTTCGCCCTCTCTCACGCGCGGACGCGCCCCGCCCACGGCCGCAGCTTCCCTGCCCCCGTCCCCTCGCCATTAATCCGCTACAGGGCCGGCGTCACCCCGGTCACCCGCCCCCTTCCACTGTGCGGAGAAGGCGCTGACCCGCTCCCCTGTCTCCCTGTCGGCCCGAAGCCCCGCCGCTGCCTTCTCCCCGAAGGAGCCCCCTCCCCTCCGCGCGGGTATAAATACCCCCTTCCCTCTCCCTCTTTCTCCTTTGCCTCCCGAGCCACTCCACCACCTCCATTCGTGTCCCACCACTCCCGGCCACCTTCCAGAGCTGCCGATTGAAGCCCCGCCGCTCCGAGCTCCGCCATTGCCGCCCTGTGAGCCGGCGACACCCCGGGAGCCAAACTCCCTCTCCTCTTCTCCTTCCTTCGATTGCATTCGGCCAGAGCACCTCCGTGGTGTGCTAATCATTTTTGTGTTTGCCCCCGGCCAGGTGAAGCTCTGTACTGCGCCGGCGCCGACGACCCTCCCCGGCCGCCGCACCCTCTCCGTGGCCAGCTCGCTCCGCAGCTCCCCAGCTCCCACCTCCGCCGTCAATGTGAGCACTTGGACCCCTTGATGGTGTAATCACGGCCGATTAGCCCCTCTCGCCGCCGGTGACTCTCTCCACCACAAAATCCCCGAACTACTCCCCTCTCTCTCTCTCCCCCCGTTGATTCTCTCCCCCTCCAAAACCCTGAAATGGAACCCCCGTGTCGAGCCGCACCCGCCGGTGCCCCTGATCGCCGCCGGCGACCCTCCGTGCGCCCGAACCACCGCCGCCACCGTAACTCTGTCTCGGTGGCACTGTAGCAGCTGGAGGAGGAAGACGACGCCTCCCCGCGACGTGGCCTCCCCTCCTCCGTTCATCTCGTTTGTAATATCTAACGTCAGCCGTCGGATCTCCCGTACCGATTCGCTTCGCCCGGTTTCATCGCAACCGTCCGATCTTCGTCCACTCCATCCGAGCCTCCAGTCCGCTCCGCATCCCTGCCGCTCGCTCCGCCCACGCGTCGGTCATCCGGACTGCGCGGGCGCGCGCTGGCTGGGCCGCCTCCCCTCGGCCCGCTTCTCTCCCGCGCGAGAGCGCGCGCGCGCTGGGCCGCGCTGGCCGTTGGCCACGCGGGCCGTCCGTTGGGCCGAGCCACTGTAGCCATAAGGCCGGCCCGACACTGTTCACACTAATTTCCAGTGATTTGCTAATTTCTAAAATCCCAGAAAATCCAAATAAATCCTAGAAAATCACAGAAAATCCCAAAATTCCCAAATTTCACCACTTTGCTCCAAATATTATTCCAGACCCTCTGGTGAACTCCATTTCCACAGATTCTCCCCAAATAAATTCCTAAAAATCCATTTGGAGTGTTTATGCATTTTATTTCTTTTTAGTTAGTTTATTTTCCCTCGCTTGATTAGTCTCAAGCTGGATTTAATTTATTTTATGTGTTTGCGCTAGTGTCGGAGATTCCGGAGGTTCAAGAGCAGGCTCAGGACCCAGGCGTTTCTTCGTTCGAGCTAGCAGAGATCATCCGGATTGACGGCAAGTCCCAAATCCTTTGATCATGTTGTATCCCATAATGTTTAATTATGTTAATTTGTTATTTGCATTGAGCTAGTTATGAAATGTTAGTTCGAAAATAAAATAAAATGTTTGGAATGACATGTTATGTAGATAAACCTACCACCGATAAATGCCCTGTCGTACTTGTAGCCATGCCTTTGTAACCCTAGACATAATTATCTGTTAATCTAGATAACTGTAGATTATTACTATCATTCAAAATGTTACACTAATAAGGTTGTGGCTGTGGGCCAATAGAATTCGGAAAACCCGACTCTAAGGTAGGGTGGTATGGGACACCGTATCTTAGAGCGGAGAGAGTGCCGGCGTGCACAAGGTAGGGTAAGGGTTGGGAAAACCGCGAGATGGTCTTCGCCCATCTTTTACCCTAGGTTTGGAGCAGGGTAAGGGTGTGTGGGAAATCGCGGGGCGGTCTACGCCCACCGCTTACCTTAGTTTGGGTCGCGGGCCTGGTGAGGTTGCGGGCCATGTGAAAATATAAGGACTAAAACCCTTACGCTGAGCAAATGTCACAGTGATCGCTCAACCACAGGAGTTGACTTGTCAACACTGGTCTAGTAGCTGCTCAACTCGATTGAAACTCCACAGGAGGTTTAGCAGTGAGGTTAGGCAGGCCGTGCTGCGGGTGCCTAGCAACGGTAGAATTCACTCGAAGTGGACGTTGGTTTTCTCTTCTTGTGGGTGTGTGTGTGTGAGCCAGACCCAAGTGGATTCTACTGGGTAGAGCCTATATAAAGAATTGAGCAGTGAAACGACCTGGCCTTCTTAACTCTTTAGCGAGAGTTAAGGGATCGTGTGGGTAAAGCTGAGCAAACTCTGCAGAGTCAAATAAATGGTATTCGAATACGCCGTGCTCCCGGTTATTGGAGCTGTGTCACTTGGGTGATTCCAGCAACAAAGCTTAAGTAGTTTTGTACATGCTTTAACTGGATTAGTTGGTTAATGAACTTTTCATGAAAAACTCCTGAGATCTTGAGAAGTAGTTTTGGGTCCATTTGATAAAATGATTGCAAATAAAACTGCATCCACTCAAAGTTAATAAACCAAATATAGTCCCTTCCTTTATTATTCCGTGCATGTAGTAAGTTAGGATCCCTTTGGGATTTGCTGAGCCGGTTGATTGGCTCACGGCTTGCTTAATCATTTCTTTAGAGGATCAAGACGAAGGAGAAGGTCTCCCCGTTGAAGAAGTCCCGGAGGATCTTTTCTTCGACGAGGACCCTTGGCTGTAGGTCTCCGCCGCGCTCGAAGCGGATTCTGGAAGTCTTTTGTAATGTAGATATACTTTGGGCTTGCACGCCCCGCTGTGAAAACTGGATGTTAATCCTTATGTTAAATATATGCTGGACTTTTGTTGTAAGCATGCAATGGTATACTCTTGCGCGACATTCCATAACTGTTCATGCGTGAATAGTTACGGTGTGCCGTGTCCGTACGCGCCCCTGGAATCGGGGGCGTTACAGTCCATTTATAAGACTACTGTTTGCAACCGTGCAACCACTGAAAGAACGATCAATCGTGAAACCATTATAAGACTACCTATCAGGAGTATTCAAAACCTTCTACATACATACCAGCCGAGCTACCTGGAGAACCTACCACTAAACTATGCAAAGTCAGAATAAGCATTACTAACTCTGAAATCACTACGTGAAATACTATTTTATCTACATGCACTGTAATATTATGCTTGCAGGTAAATTACCATTGAATGTATGAAGATTGATATTTGTCAAAAAAAAAAAAAGAGTATGTCCGACATACTCCACGTTGGAGAGCACGAAGGATGAAGTATACCTAGTAGTAGTATCAGGATTGTGTTTACAGTATCCTTCACAAATCTATATGAAAACCATCTGTTCTACCAACCTAAAACCATCTCTCATTCCGTTTTCGTATGTACATACAACCAATTTGTTTACGTCCATTTTGGTTTCACAATAATTTGAACAGTTCATACATACCTCCATTCTTAGCAATCCATTTTTTTAAGTCCATACCTACTAGATTTGCGGAAAAAAAAGCAATCCTCCCACGTACAAAACACATCTACTCGTTTACATACTTCTTCACCAATCTATATGACAACCATCAGTAGTTCCAACCTGAATCCAAGTCTCCCTTAGTTTTCACATGTACATACAACCACTAGGGTTCAGTTCATTTTCGTTTCAGAATAATTAGAGCGGTACATTCAAACTTCCATTCACAGCAACCCATTTAATTTCATGCCATACATACTCGCTTTGGGGACAAAAAGGATATATTCACATGTACAAAAACAAATACTCCTACCATGTAGTAGTATCGTGGTATGAACTGCATCATTTTTCTCAAACCCATCTGATATATAACTAGTTTTGCTTAACAAAAAGAGGATATACACCCATTAACAATAAACACCTACTCGCAACATGTCGTAGTAACCGGTATGCACCGCATCATTTTCCAAAGCCGACTGATATTTAACTAGTTTTGGTAAAAAAAAATAGGACATACTCCCATTAACAAGACACAAATACCCATCCCATGAAGTTCTATCCGAATTTCGCACAGTTTTCAAATTAACAAACCTATCAAAATATAACTGCATGTTTGTTGGAACCAAATAATCCAATACTTAAAACAGTTTATTACCACATGACCACACCCAAATCTAGAATTCACTAGTATGTTCATCTACTTCCTTTTGTATGTAGATTGACGACCACATGTGCTCTTGTTGTGCCCACGTCCACCACAATGACCACAATATCTAATCTGCATTGTCTTAGGAGCCATTGAGCAACATTCTGCAGCAACCTTTTTATTTCGAGAAGCAGACTCCCCGTTTGACATAAACCTTTTAGCTTTCAGGCGACCTCTCCCCCTTATTACTTCCGGAGGGAATATCTCATTTTTTTCGTTCTCATACAATCCATCTTCTACCGTGTCATCTGTCATACCATCCCCATGCACTATGTTATCAAATTCTGGTTCACTCGTAATGTCATATTCCTCTTCTTCAAAACCAAAGTCCTCATTTTCATTTTCTTCATACTGCCCAACAAAAATATTCTTGCCCACATCTCGTTCACTATGGAAAGACCCTTTGTTCCTTGCATCTGTTGAACTCACCAAAACCTTCAATTCGGCCATTAGCTTGCCTAACACTTCCATAGATCTCTCATACGTTTCCACATTGGTATCACCGAGTCTTACCATTTCAAGAGCAGACCTATGCAACAGGGTATGTCTATAGTTTCTTGATACAACTTCTGATTTATCCGTGTTGTAGCCATCAAAATGTTTTGGGATTGAATCCCTAGCTTCCTTTGTCCACCTCTTTATGATATACCTTTCTGGTATTTGAGTGTACCCGTTCTGAATAAAAACCTAATAATAATAACATATTATTAATACAAATAAATACATGAGACATTTTTTTAAAAATTCTACAAAGTAGTAGAATATTTAGAACATACCCTTATAATGTGGCAACAAATGATCCCTAAATGCTCGAATAACTTGCACTCACACATGAACTCTTTTTCTTCAAGGTTGACTTGCAGTTCAAAAACAGTTCTGCCCCAAGTTTGAATGGTAGTATCTCCGATTTGAATCACTTGTAGCTTGTTTAAATTATGCGTATCGTGAACCATATACAAGAAACTCCGACCAAATTGTTCCTTGAACCTAGCAAACGCACCCCTGGTGTACACACGTGCAGCATGTTTCTCTATAGGCGAGCTTGTTGTTGTCGTCACCTTCTCCTTCACAAAAAAAAACATTATACACATTCAGCAATTGCACTACACAAAAAAGTGAGAAATATTTGCATATAGCATTAATAACTGCACGTAATTGCCACAACATAAAAAACTTACCTTGTACGATTGATGCTCCTCTGCCTCCTCCTCCTGGATTCTGTCAAAAAAGAAACTCTCGTACCTTCTGACGAAACCATTGAGTGACGAAGAAGGCTTCACATACTTCTTTAGAACATGATTCATGCTCTCACTCCTTTGAGTAGTCGACATTTTTGCAAAGAAATAAGATTTGAAATATGCAGGTGCCCACTTCTCCCTCATATCCCACATTCTTCTCAAGTATACACTAGACTCTAATTCATACTTTTTCAATAATCCTATCCATGCCCTTTCGAACTCATCAATTGTCTGTGGCCCATTTAAGACATTATGAAACTCCTCCTTAAACTTGTTTCTCCTTGTATATATGTTTCCCAAATTCTCTTTAGCTTTTTTGAGTACATGCCACTTGCAAACTCTGTGAATACTGTCGGGCCATACATCCCTTATCGCAACCTCCATTTGATGACAGTTGTCTTACAAAACAAAAAAAACTAGACATAATCAGTACAAATTTAGTATGAAGTTTGTACATCTTATTTATAAAAATCAAACACATAGTATCGTACCTGTCAGTATAGCAGCTGGTTTTTTCCCATTCATTGCCTCATTGAAAGTTGCAAACAACCATTTGAATGAATCAACTGTTTCTTCTCTTAACAGTGCACACCCAAATATTATTGTTTGGAAATGGTTATTAACCCCTACAAATATACCAAATGGCAGGTTGTACCTATTTGTCCGATACGTAGTATCAAATGTGACAACGTCGCCAAAATGCTCGAAGCTCAGCCTTGAAAATGCATGTGCCCAAAATATATTTTTAATTCTACACGCCCCATCAACACGAACGGTGTAGAAGAATTCCTTGCTACGGCACTGTAGCTCTTTCAAGTAATCTAATGTTTTTTGAACATCGTCACTGCACTCATCTCTCCTTATAGCATATGATAATATGTTCAAAGATCTTCTAGTGAATGGTGCCAAAGAAGGCCCACCATGCATTCCAGCGACCAAGCCATACATGCACGTAGGTGATACTGTCTTATCTACCATTTCTGCAACTACACTCTTCGTCCCTTCATCAATGAAATTATGTGACCTATAGTGCTTAGTATGCCTCAAATCACGTTTCATGCCATGGTTATGCTCTTTAACAAAAGCAGTGACCTTCCATTCGTTAAGCTCAGATGAACGATTAATCCTAATCATAGCCTTACATCCTACCCTCGTTGGATTTTCTTTTATCTTGGGATCGCGACCCTGCATATGTCATCAATCCCTATGTCAAAACTTGAAGTCTATTTGTTTAGTATACTAATGCATCTAATTCTAACGTAACCATGTGAAGGGTAATGTATTACAATAACATTATGTAATCTGACAAAACATGGTATTATTCAGAATCTATACAGTTATATTGTGCACAATCATGTGAAATCCCTGACACATAAACAAAAAACACCATACTTTAATCCCTAGTTCAATACAAAAGTACAGTGTAATGTGCTTTCAATAAAATTTTATTGTGCTATTCCTACGTAATTCAGGTACAAAAGTTCTATACATACAAACAACATTTTAGTTTTCATGAATTCAGACATACTCCCTACCATCTTGATTGCATTTTTACTGCTGATGACTGTGTCTCCTAAATGATCCATGGAGTATGTACATATTTCTTACATGTTACAAAGACTAACCAATGGATTGACAAAGTTAGTGAATGCATCTTACGAATGTTCTAGAAAAAAAATAGTCTGCAAATCCAACAGTTTCACTAATTAGGCATATTGGTTGCTTCGTACATACTACATAAAAACTACGGTGTTATTCACAGTTAATTTAAGGCAAACTTCTTGTGCTAATAGTTGTAAGGTTTTGCTACCCCTAGCAGCAAACCACAAATAGAATTGAAATTACAAACCTGACGGTGGCAACAAAACTCTTGCATGGTCTTCACATTTCCTCTCTTTCTGAATCTGTTCTTAAACCTCCTGGTGCCAAAACCATTAAACCGTGCGTACAGATTATAGAATGTATATGCATCCGTTTCTTGATTGAAAAGCTGTCCTATCTTTGGCACCATGATAGAAGGGTCCGAATACGAACTTGGAACTATTACGTTTAGAGCCTCACTATCTGCGACAACTCTGTACAAGCACAAAAGAAATTCAATGAGTAATAGCACATACCTCCATAAAAAAACAAGCATTGATTCTTCAATACCACCTCTCCAGTGGTATTAGATCCCCAGTCATTTCAATCTGATTAACTATACGGCATTCTCC